>CANSNZ010000377.1:0-495000 GCA_947646795.1 Beta lomatogona
CTAAATGAAGTGTCGGAATGTCAATATCCATGCCAGAGCGTCGAGGATGCGACACATCCCACAGGTACTTAAGGTAAAATGAAGAGTCCGAGTAACATAATTAGAGCAGCGCGTGACAATAGCAAATGAATGATAAAAAAGCAGTAAACCATTATCATACAGCGAGCAACAGGATTAGGACAAAGAAATTGAAACAAAAACGCTGGTCTGAACGCTTTTATCTCATTAAATTTCAAGCTGTACCAAACAATCAGGCTAAGAGAGACTAATCGAAGAAAATACAGACAGCAGTTGATAACTTGATATCTGGTTTACTTTCTAATATATCAGTACGTAAAATAAAGTTCTATAAACTAAAAGTAGCCCTGTGATACCAGGCTTCAAATCTCTGTGTATAATTCCATTTGCATGCAGACAATCCATCGCACGAGCAATGTCAAGAGCATAACTCAACACCACATTCAGCTCCAATTGCTTCGGACGAAGACGGTTTAAATACTTTCGCAATGACAGCCCGGTAATAATTCTGTAACTATAACCATTAACGGGTCTTTGCATGCTCCAATAAACTGCAAACAAAAATAATATAATTTCTGCTTAATAAATGATAGCTTTTAGTGGATATCCATCTTAAAGAAAAATAATTACCAAATACAAGCTCTCTTTTCAGTAAATAGAGGGGATTAAGTAACAAAAACAATCATGTTGTTTTTTTTTTTGTTTTTTTTTTTGAAGGGAACCATCCCATGACAGATAAGGAGGTTTAAACTTGGAAAAAGGGTAGAAACAATTCAAATATTTAATGTAAAAGACCTGCCTTGACGAGGTTCTCATGTTTAACTCTACACATCATGTTAACCTCTCGTATAAAACGACTTTCAAGCACCGCCCTTTCTTCAGTAGTACTCCCACGGTTAAGAACTTTGATTGCCACGATGCTATCACCATATCTGCATTTAGGCACAGGAAGTATAAATGTCTAGCCAATAATTTATAGTATATCAATACAGCAATGTCAGATCGGCAGATGCTACAGGAAGATCCTAAGTAATTAGACTTATGCAACAAAATCTTTCTAAACACCAGATTAGAGATTTATTTCCAAAGACTCATTAAGATGTCATTAGCAGAGTCCACTATGGACCTCAGAGAACTCAATCAGTGCATCATGAATTTTTTTAGCTTCAGAAGCATCTTTGACTGAGTCATATGGACCTCAGAACTCACTGCAACATGTCACTTGTTAAGCAGCTATCATGTCCAAACAATGTCTTTCCCTGGCCTCCATTGATATTAATAGTGCAAGTAACACACTTTCGATCCAAATTTACTATCAATTCTAGATTCCCATTAACCTACCCCCAATATTACCTATTCACGGGTACAAATTCGCCTTTTTTCAACATAATTCGCAAGGGGTTTAGCGAATTAGGTTACACTATTCACCATCACCAAGCAGCTGACTTTCTAGTTTTTGATACAACTTACTTACTCTTAAGGCCATTAAGAGTGCAAGTTAAACACTTTCGATCCAACTTTACTATCAATTCTAGGTTCCCATTAACCTACCACCAATATTACCTATTCAAGGGTACAAGTTCGCCTTCTTCCAACGCATTTCGCAAAGGGTTTAGCGAATTAGGTAACACTACTCAACATCACCAATCAGCTGACTTTCTGGTTTCTGATACAATTCACTTACTCTTAAGGCCATTAGAGACAATTGTATTGGCCAGACTATACCTATAGCAGTCATAATCTTTCTACCTACATCTAGAAACTTCCCCTTCCAAACATACAGGAGAAGAAGCAAAATTCAGCAAACATACACCAAAATCACTAGTTAAACCAATAATTATTTCCAACACCAAACATAAATTCAAACAGTTAAGGACAGTTAAAGCAACCTAATCCTGACAAAATTATCATAATCAAAACACAACCCATCAACATTCTATATTAAACAAGTAAAACACTTTTGATGGAATGATCACAAAAGTGGGAACATAACCCTAAAATTAACAACAACAACAACAACAAAATCATCAATATTAACAACAACAAAATCATCAAAATTAACACTAAAAATTTCATCTTTAATTTCACTAACCTTCCTTCATAAACCTTTCCATGAGCTCCTTCACCAACCTTTGACCCAATAAACAACAATCTTGGGTCAACCAGAAGACTCTCATCAAGTGACCCGGTAATTGACCCGTTTCTAGAATCCGGGTTTGACCCACCACCATTTTCTTCACCACCAAAACTCATACTCTCTTCTTTCTCAAATAATTCCAGAATGCCTCATTTTAATATTTTAACAAACACCCACAAAAAAACTTTGGAAAAAAAATATAACCCATCAATTTTTATCTTAATGTTGCCTCAAAAGAAGCATCTGGGGTTTATCAACCCGATAAAAATCTAAGCTTTCTCTCTCCTCTGAATAGTCAAGTCTTCTGAATAATACAAACAGAGAATAAATCAAAAATTAATACCTACCCTTTTGCAGAAAATTTTTGGGAAAAAACAAAAAACTGTACTTTGTCTTTTTTTCTTGGAATTCTTGATTGAAATTTGAGCTTTAAAAGCTTCAAAAAAATCCGTCAATGGAAGCAAAATTGTGGGGGAAAAAGGGTGGGAAAAGGAACAGAAAAACTTAAACTTGAAGCAATTAAAAAAGGAGGGGATAAATTTAGTGGATTATAGTGGAAATAAAGCAAAGCTTGAATCTTTAAAATTAATTTATTTTTTTTATAGAAAATAAGGTTTCTTTTTGCTGAATTCAACAAAGAAAAATGGAGATAAACTAAACACTATTTTGTAGGAAAAAATAAAATTTGGGGTGAATTTGATTTTTGTAGAGTGTGTTTTTTTTTTCTCTCTCTTAAGAAAAATGGAAGTTCCGGTGAAGATATTCGGAGGTTCCGGTGAGTGGGTTTTGTGAGAGGTAAAATTTTTAATTTGATTTTAGCATTTAAGAGAGAGGAAAAAATGGAGATATGAAAATACATGAGGCGAATGAGACGTGCACACGTGGAGAGCATATGTAGTGATTCTTTGTTTTATAAAAGGAAATCTAGAGGTTCTTGGAGCCTAATGAGTTAAGGGTTTGTTCTTTTCGGTATAAAACAATTGAACTGAACTGAACTGAATTGAATTGAACTGAACTGAATTATAACTAATTAATAGTAATTATTATCATTTAGAAACTGAACTGAATTGAAAATAAGCTGGGGAGAACAAACCCTAACTATATGATTTAGTTGGCTTGGCTTGGCTAGTAGGGGTGAAAGTTCGGTGTACGGTTTGGATTGGGGCCTAATCCAATCCGATTCGAACAAAATTTGGATTTTAATTTTCCAATCCAAATCCAAACCAATTAGAGTTTGAATCCGATCCAATCCAATCCGAATTTTCATACTCTAGATTGGGTCCGATCCGAAAATCCGATTTTTTAAAACTCTAGTTTTTCGATGAAATAAATTAAGCACAATAGCAGCCTAGCAGATTTAGGAAATGAGGAATTAAGTGCGGTTAGGGTTTTAGGGGAAGGATTGAAGTGATACGCCTATTGGGCTATGGATTAGGCTTTTCTAAAAAAAAAATTTGTTAAGTACTTGAGCCGAATCTAGATACATAATACAAGACATATTGCTATTCGGTTATATTGGATTTTTGGATCCAATTACCCTCAATTTAATCCGATCCGAAAATCCAATTTTTCAAAAAATCTCAATCTGAATCCAATCCGAACACAGTTTGAATCCGATCCTAATTACTAATTCGGATTGGATTGGATTGGATTTTATCCGAATAACTTTCACCCCTATTGGTTGGACTTGGTTGGACTTGGGTTATCATGAAGACTGAAGTTATTATTTTATGATTGTTAATTGCTTATGAATTAAATTGATAACATGAAAATTCAAAATTGTAGTTGTAAATTTGTTTGAGTCCCTAATATTTTGATTGAGTAGCATATGGAATAGCCAATAAAACTATGTAATCAAATAATCATATTCATAAACACATATTTTCTTATATGATTATTTACAACGTTTTGATAAAGAATGATGAATTTGTTCCTATGCGAGCAAAGGAATGTTTTGGGGAGTATACGAGCTCCACCCTCCAGGGTAAAGTTTCTAAAACGCGAGTTTTTTAAAGAATTTGAAAAAAAATATGTAATGCCTGGTCGGGGTCTTTCTAGCCATGCTTGAGATTATTCCATTAAGTCTTCCATTTTCACTTCAAATCAGTACAAGGCAATCTCATTTTGTGTTACTAACTCCAATCGCTAAGACTCGAGGATGTTGTTGGAGATCTTGGTGATGGTGGACTGGAAGATGGCTGCGTTGTTGGATGAATTGAGCCTTCATCTTCACTTGGGCTTGGTGGAAGAAAATCTCCTTCACGTGGCTGAGATTCATTCTCCATCCACGTCCATTGAGCTCTTTCATCGAAGATGACATCTCTTGAAATGCCTAGCTTCTTGGATTCGGGTTGATAGAGACGATATCCTTTAGATTCATCACTGTATCCAATGAAGATACATTTTTCTCCTTTTCCGTCAAGTTTTTCCCGATTTTCTTTCGGGATGTGGGCATATGCTATGCACCCGAATACTTTGAGGTGCTCCACTCTTGGCTTTCTTCTATGCCAAGCTTCATAGGGTGTCATATCCTTCACTGCTTTCGTGGGAGACCTATTGAGAATATACACTGCTGTACAGACAGCTTCGGCCCAAAAATATTTTGGTAAATTCTTAGCTTGCATCATACTGCGGGCCATTTCAGCAATTGTTCTATTTTTCCTTTCCGCAACACCATTTTGTTGGGGTGTGCGTCTTACTGTTAATTCTCTTTTAATCCCATGCGCCTTACAGAAACTGTTAAATTCTTTGCTTGTAAATTCTCCCCCACAATCTGTTCTCAGAATTTTTATTGAATGCCCACTTTGTTTTTCTGTGAGGGCTTTAAATTGCATGAAGTGGGAAAACGCTTCTGATTTTTGCTCCAAAATATAAACCCACATCATACGAGTGAAATCATCGACAAATAATAGAAAATATCTTTTTCCGCCAAGAGACGGATTTCAGGTAGGGCCCCATATATCTGCGTGAACGAGCTCTAATGGAGCTCTAGCCCTCCAAGATGAAGTAGGAAATGGCAATCTATGCATTTTGCCATATATACAGCCCTCACAAATTTTTCTTTTACTAGTTATAGGTGGAAGCCCAATCACCATTTCTTTTTGTTTTAACAGTTTTAAACTGTTAAAATTTAGATGCCCGAATCTTAAATGCCACAATGTGGACTCATCTATCATAGAACTTAGGGCAACATTATGCTCCAATTGCATTCTTAATGGGAATATTTTATTAGCAGCCATTTGAGTGATAGTAATTAATTGCCCTTTTCTCTTATCAAATATGAGGCATTTATTAGCATCATATTTCACCATATAGCCTCTTTGGATTAGTTGGCCTACACTTAACAAATTTTGTGCAAGCCCGGAGACATAGAAAACATCAGAAATAAATTTAGACGAGCCGTTTTTTGTTTTAACGGCTATTGTCCCCTTACCAAACAACCTCTTGGTTGCTTCCATCACCAAGAGTAATTTGTGTTTTTATGTTTTCATCCAGACTGACAAATGAATTTTTATTGCCAGTCATGTGGTTTGAACAACCACTATCAATATACCATATATCATTTGACTCTTGGTGAGCATTTAAACAGGTATAAAATAATTGATCTCTGGGCTCCTTATTTTGCGTAAAATTGGCCTCATCCTTTTGCCGGAACCAACAATCTTTTTCAAAATGAGTGTGTTTTTTGCATCTTTTACACTTATACCGGCAATCTTGTGTATTATGGCCATTTTTTTTACATAAATTGCAATAGGAGCCAGATTGGTTATTTTCTCGAGTTCCTTGATTTTTGTAATTTCCTCTCCCCCTACTACGGTTATATGAAGTACCTCCTTTACCGTGGCTATTTTTACTTTTATTTTCTCCATTATTAGAGAATTTTAATTTAGCCTGAAAAGCTTGTTCTAGTGGCTGTTCTGTAAATCTACGCATTCTATCTTCATGTGCTAGAAGGGAGCCCATTAATTCAGTTAAACTTAATTTAGATAAATCTTTATTAGACTCCTCTATATCAGCCACTACATGATCATAATTTTTGGGGAGACTCCTTAATATTTTCCGAACAACTTGGACATCTTCTATTTTATCTCCATTAGTTCGGATTTGATTTATAATATTTGTTACTTGACTAAAAAACTCTTGAATTGTTTCATTTTTCGCCATTAATAAATTATCAAAATCTCTCCATAAAGATTGGAGTTTAAAGAGTATTACCTTCTCGGAGCCCCTATATTTTGTCTCCAGGATACTCCAAGTCTTCTTGGCCGTTGTAGCAGCCATAATAGTAGGGAGGATTGTTTCATCTACTCCCCGATATATTAAGGATAGGGCATAGTTATCCCTTATCCGATTTTGTTTATATTGCTTTCGTCGTGTTTCATCCCAAGTAGCTTCTTGGATCAAATCATTTGGTTGTTCATAACCATTTTGTACTAACTCCCACAAATCTTGTGAGATAAATATGGATTTCATTTGGATAGACCATTGTTGATATTTTTCACCTTTAAATGTGGGTACCCAATTTACTTGAGGGTAGTTAAATATGTTTGAAGAAGTCATTTTAATTTATGTGGATTGATTTTGTTTAAAAAAAAAAGTTGAATATGTGGGGTTTGAAGTTGAGGGATGAATGTGTTTAATTGTTGAAGGCTTTGGATTATAGTTGCTCTTGATACCAAATGTTGGAAACTTGAGCGGAAGTAGTAGTGAACTTTTATGCTTAAGAGATGTTTTTGATCAAAGAGTGTTGTTGTTTGATGGTAAAGGGAGAGATTGTTTGTGGGAAATGGTAGGCTTTTTCATTAACTTTGTAATGTTTTCTTCATCCATCATCAAGGCTTACACCATCACCTATTTATAGGTGTTGTAAGAAAATTTGTGCATCCTCTAGATTTTTCTAGGATTTTTTACATCTAGATTTCTCTTAGGACTTTTCTAGGATTTTCCCTAGGCTAGATATTATTATACATCATTCTAGAAAGATATCTAGAATTTTCTAACATAGATATTTTCATGGATATTTTCCTAGATTACTCTAGATATTATAGTTACATGATCTTTCTACCAATATGGAGAATTTTCTTGATTAATATCTAATAACTCGGAGTACAAGATTTTTCAGATTAGGGGGAGTGTTAAAAACTAATCTAGAAAAATCTAGGGAGTTAGTATCCTAGAATAACCTAGTCTTAAAATCCTAAGTACTAAAAGCTAGAAATATCTAGAGTATTAGAGACTAGGGAACTCTATAAATGACATGTAAATTCCCTAGAAACATCTAGATTAGGTAGAGTAGTTGTGTCTAGAGAAATCACCTTCTCTAGTCAATGTCGGTTAAACCGACTTCATCAAGTATAAATATGTAAGTTTGCAAGTGTGTTTAATGGAAGAAACAAAGTTGCTCACTTTCAATGCTTTGTGCCACATCACTCAATTAACATTCTTCACATAATACAAAACCAATACAAATTATATCCACCAACTTCCCCCTACAAATTCCATCAAGTATAACTTCTTATTTTCAACTAGAAGACTATTTAGGAGTATTAATTTAAGTTGAACTAGATATAGCCTAATTTATCACTATCTTATAAAGTTAGGAACTAGATATAGCCACATGCCACTTGTATTTATGCGAAAAAAACAAAAGATTTTGAGGCTGATGAAAGCCTTAGCATCTCAGCTTAAGCTGCGGGCTCAATGGCATTTTGGCCTCTAGGAATTCAATCAATGCAAAGTACGGTCATGTCCTACAAAGCTTAGCATGTGTGGATCGATTAATAGGTAGGTACTTTATCAGTTTCATTTTTATTCTCAAAGATTTCACAAGAATAATCACATATTTCTAATTATGACTATCTAACCATTAATAATCTTGAAATAGATTATTTTAGAATAATCACAGCTTTTTGAAGTACTTTCTTAATGATCCCAAATTATCATAAATTTGTTTAAAATGATTAGATTTTTGCCTTCTTTTCTTTATTCCCTTTCATTGCTCAGCTAACTAAAGCTTTTACGTCTTTATTTGACCTCCTCAAATGGTCAGGCAAGGTTGGAATTATGAGTAGATTTCCCGTTGTTTAAATTTTCTTGTAAGTTTTTCTTTTTCTTTATCCATTTTATACACCTAAGCCTTTTTTAATAAGAGAAAATTTATTCAACTAAAGTTCAGTTAACCAAATAAGAGTTTTGGGCCTTAGGTAGATCACAGTCATTAAAATGTCATTATCTTACTCATAATACAAATATAAGCCATCTAATACTTGGCTGAGTAGTCATATACTTCTCTCTTTGGAGGAAGTTTGTGTTTAGAGTTTGATAGAGTATAAAACTATTCCTGAGACTCCAACATTAAAGCTTAAGTTTTTGATTGAGTTAGTCCTTTGATATGGTACCAGAGCCGAGTGACATAAAGGTCACGGGTTCAAATCTCATCCACCTCTCCCTTCAAAGTGGAATATTTAGCGCCAGGTATGATGGAGACCTAAGCTGCATCTACACTTCAAGCCCAATGGGCTCTGCATGAGGGGGCGTGATAGAGTATAAAACTATTTATGGGACTCCAACCATAAGTTTACGCTTTTGGTTGAGTTGGTCCTTTGACAGAGTTGCTTAATTATATATATTAGGTTGCATAGAACCAGGTAAATTAAAACATGTATTACACGGACATGAAAACTATAATCTTAAAAAAATATATGTAATTGGATCTGTCAATATGTATCAATTTATAAAGAGATTTATTGGAAAATTACACTATTTTATTTTAGCTATGATGTTCCAAATTTTCATTGTGCCAATATGTTAATGAAAGTTATACATAATTTCAACATTAGCAATAGACTAAGGATGATATGTTTCTAGATACGCGCAAATCATGATTATGCCAAATGACCATATATTTTGGGCAAAATTAGCCTCAAAAGCATCAACTATGGCTTGGTTGCGAGGATCATCACCAACTTTGACTAATAGTCAGAACATCACCAAAGAGTCTGCCAGAGCAGGGGAATCTCCGGCGGATTGTTTGAACGTCAGTGTCATTTATGATATGTATTGCACCCATGAAAAGAGTTATTGATGTTATGGATATCAGCAGTTTAAAGGTGGTGCTTGTAACAACCCTCCCAAAATAGCAGCTTAATTAAGACCCATTACTGCTAATCACAAAATAAAGCCACTAATCAAAGAGGCTACTATATGACAGACTTCAGCACCTTTCCTGCTTAAAGAAAGATAGGAAATCTGGTAATATCTAAGCATAATAAGAAAATAAGGTCAATTAACTAATTATTACATCATAAATTAAGTACTTAGGTTATGAACCAAATATACATGATTTACATGCTAAGGCTACTTAGTACAAAAGGAAATACTTATGCAACGGAAACTAAAACATAACGATCACATCATAAACTTCACAACGAACTCAAGAAGCTATTTCCCAACCTTCTCTCATTTATTCCCCATAATTAAGGAGTCTGCTCCTACCAGGACGGATTCTGAGAATTAAACAGGTCAGCTAACGCTGGTGCACAAGTGCCACCCTCCCTGAAATAGTAGGGTGGTTGAAAATACATTATATTCCTTTAAGCTTCCTCTAATATATGTTTACACTATCTCAGAATTACGTTTATACTTCCTTTATTCTTCCATAGAAATATGTTTAATATACTAGGGTCATATTTCAGAGACTCATTTTCAAAGATATCGAAATACAATTCTCAACACTTACAAAAATGTTACACAAATATGGGGAAGGCTGAGGTTTTTCTTCGTGTTTGTTTTTCTTCAAACCCCCAATCCGTTCTTGCTCGCCACTACTAATGGGGTCTAAGTTGATTTCCCTTCCTTTAGCTACTCAGATGTTTCAGTTCGCTAAGTTTGAAAAGTCCAAAGAGCGCAGACTAGTCACGAAGCTTGGATACAGTTTCCCGTTTTAAAACGACTGATGTTGGCTCTCCACACTTTAAGCTTCTCCTTGTCCATTTTAATGTTTTCTGGTAAAATACAAGCAAATAACTGGTCTATCAAGTCTTCTAACATAAATGGAGAGGGGTTATGTCTCTAAACTTTTGAGGGACGTCTCCCCACCTTTTCGTATTCTGCTTGCAAAACTTGTCATGACCCCACGATACACAACGTTGTTCTTCACTTCCTTCACATCTACTTCGTGTGGGCCAAGGATGATTAAATTATTGTATATCTTTTGCCAAATGAGGAATAAAGCATATCATATGAGAAGAACTTTAAAAAACGGATGAAAAAGGACAGTAAGTAGAACTTTAACAAACGGATGGAATATCTATTTTTCTTCCAATTTTGCAAAACTTTATTCTTTTTAATATTTGCATATCTTATATATTATTGAAATTATCTAGAAACTAATACTAATGATATGCTCTACAGTATCTGGAAAGCTCAAAAGAAGCGGCAAAAACTCAGTGACAAAAATTTATGACTAATAACATATATAATTTTCAAACTTAAGTTAAGGTTTATACACGAGTTAAACCTGTAACTTAATTAACCACAAAAAAGTTTGAGACTCGACCAAACTTTAAATTAAGTTGTTTCGTATTGAGCAAAGTCGTACTCAGGCTCCAATCGACTTGCTATCACAAGTTAAGATAATGATTTTTGTGTTTTTTTTTAATTGGAGTACCTTTTTTTTAAAAAAAACTTCTAAAATGTATCCCTTACACTTTTTTTCTTCTACATGGTACCCTTGAACTTTTTAAGTTTTTTCTATAATATCCCTATTATGTCTTATTCATTACAAATGTTAATTGGAAAATATAATGGTCGCCCTACCCCATTATAGTGTGAAACCCCATGAACTTCTCTCCTTTAACTCCAAACTTCTACTTCCAGATCCTCTCATCTTTTAACGAAATTCATATTCAACAACTTACGAAGATTACCTTCACCACGACGCAGCAGCAACTCTAAAGTTTCTCCTCTCATTAAGACATGGTTATTGTTAAGCCACAAGAAGAATTAACAATATTCACACTTGAAGTACGCCTTTCTCGAATTTCTTTGAGACTCGGATATATGCAACTTTGCAATTTTAGAAAGGCTGCCGTTGCATTTAGGATTGACAAATTCTAAAAATCGCAGGGAATATAAGAGTGACTAGTTCCCTGTAATCATTTAAGATGGTTGGCGAGAGAGTTAATCGTTCCCACATTCATTTGTTGGATAATATAAAGAAATTCTGCGTATGTAGTGGGTACACAAAATATATGACCGGTAATCGTGGAACAAAGTGGTACGTAGTAGAAAATAATATCAGCCCATACTTGGCTCCTCAGACCTCAGCGCCACGAATACTCTATGATATGGACTGATTAGTATCTGTAAACAATTGAACCCGCCACTGTCTAGTGCCTAGTGCCTAGTGCCTAGTGCCTAGTGCCTACATAACATGAGTAATATTTTCGTTGTCGTTTAGGGAGCCTATAAAGGCAAGAGATGAGAATCGATCATCTACTGGAATCGAAAAAGAAGCTATAACCAATTGAGAATTTGATATATCCCTCACTCTCCCTACATGAGTAATATGAGTACATGACTACTCATATGAGAAACAATTATTAAATGTTTAAATTACCAATTTATTAAGAGGGTCTATTCTTTTACCTTATTTTTATTTTTCTAAATTTATTTGAACATAATATATTTTAATAATATGAACTTATCATAACTTATTGAAACTTTTGAACTCATCTGACTTACTAAAAACCATTAAAACATAGTAGAATTTATTTAAAGTTATTTGAACTTTTATTTTAGACATGAAACTAATTTTTTTTAAGGTGAAGAACAAAACATTTCGCAAACTATAATATTGTCATTTCAATTTTATGGCCATTTGAAAGGATATGGAAAAAAAAAGGTAGGTTAGACTCTTGGAATAGGTATAAATTAGACAAATTGATATATATTCGATCTAAACTTGAATTGTGTGTGCAATAATGCAATTTGATTCATTAACGTTAATTGACATTCAACCAACTCATATAGCCAATTTTACTCGACCTTAATATTTAATTTAAATACATATTTTTATTAAGATAAGATGAAGTCCCTTGCAAGAAAGAGGGCAAATTGGGAATCCCCCCTTGCAAGGGGTGAGACTCAATCCCAGAATCTTTGGGATCAGTGGTGATGCTAACACCACTAGACTATCACTAACATATATATATATATATATATATATATATATATATATATATATATATATATATATATATATATATATATATATATATATATATATACACACGATAGCCTAGCTAATTGATAATAACCCCAATCAATTTGGCCTGAAAGCAAATCAAATTAGAGGACTAATCACTATACCAATAACCAAGAATCAACCCACACATTTTTGTACCACCTCAATGATCTTAAATTCTTAATGTAACATATATAGAGGATATTTGCACATTACTCAAGTTCAATGGGATTATCTCGTGGATATGAGTTTTGATTGTTTTTGACGACCTCATTCATGATTACCCAACAGCAGTTATAAGTTATACTCCCTCCCACCCCCTAACAACCATAAGAAGCATGATAAGGCTTTCAATCTCAGTTATCTGCTCTTCTAATTATGAAACCTAACCCTAGCTCTTAGACATCATATGACAAAAATTATACAATTGATAATTAGGTTGCAAAAACGTACAAAGATCTAGTAATTATTCTTTACATAGGATTGAGTCTACAAGATATTCAAATAGCAAGTTTTAATGATTTTGAAATCCTCATAAGATATTATAAGAAAATAATTTCATCAGACAAGTCTTATCAGATGTATTAAATCCATAAGCGGATGTCAACTAGATTAATCAGCAATACAATTACAGGCTTAGTATCCATAACTAGAGACTGAATCCCGTCTACATCACTAACTTTTGTGGCTTCTTATACCATAACCTCAATGCATTTGGACATTTGGTATCCAACAATAAATTATGGTTTTCGTAATGAATTTATATGTGAATTTGTGGGGATTTATGCTCATACTAATGCAACTTTAATTTATTGCCAAATATGTATATTCTTTATAAAAATTTATTACCACTCAATATCATCTTTATAGAGTAACAAAAATTGACAAGGAAATTAAATTGTGAGATGAACAAACACTATGGTTAATGGAATGACACTTTCTTCATAAAGTTACCAATAAATTTATTATCACAGTTACTATTTCTTACTACTTACTAAATAAGAAGTAATTAAGGTCGTGAGATCAAACTCCACTAGATACTCTTTAGGTAGCCTATGCTTCCCCACCCTCTAGCTTAGGGATCTAAACCATTAAGTTTTTAAAAGGTTGACCTAACAAAGGTGTCAACTATTAGGGTAATTTTCCTTAAATACATATAGGCTCTGTTTTTTTCAACTTATTTAAGAAAAATAAGTTCAGGTTAGATAAGATAAGTTCAAATAAGATAGATAAAATAAGATAAGATAAGATAAGATAAGATAAGATAAGATAAGATAAGATAAGTTCAAATAAGATAGAATAAGTTGAATAAAACAGGAGTTAGTCTTGCGTGGACCTAGTCCACAATAATATTATTGTGGACCAAATCCACTTATTTAACATAGTGATCCTTTTTTTCCATATAGTAACATTTTCAAAATCTTAAGTTATATTATACAGTTAATATCTACCATAGTGACTATTTTTTATAATATAATCACTCTTTCTCACATTAGTTTATGATGATGAAATTTTCACTTTGTGACATAGTAACCTTTTATCCACATAGTCAAACTTCATAATCTACATCTACTCATCTTTTATATCTATTTTTTTTATATAGTGACATTTTTTCATAAATCACATGAATTAGCATTAGGTCCACACTAATTTAGTGTGGACCAAGTCCATATAAGTTTTTTACATAAAACAGATTAACTATGTTAGACAACACAATAAAATAATTAAATATAAGTTCAGATAAGATAAGATAAGTTTAAATAAGATAAGATAAGATAAGATAATATAATATAAGTTTAGATAAGATAAAGATAAAATAAGATAAAATAAATTAAGATAAGATAAGTTAAAATAAATTTCAAACTTTGGACTAATGTACTATTGTAAAGGTGCTTTAGGAGTGCTTCTACAATGCATGCAGTTATTGCTCCATTTTTTCTCGCCTATTTGTGCAATTAGCTTTTGACACACATTTTGTTAGGAGAACAATATAAAAAAGAGGAAAATGTTTCAATAATAGGCAGCGCCCCTGGGGCGTTAGAGAAGATAACTAAAAACAATAAATATTAAATGAATCTAAACATTAATTATGCCAATTGACGCGTGATTTTGGAATGTATTCCAAGATTTATATATTATTTCAGAAAATATATTTATTACTTATCCAATACTCCGGGGCGTTATTAGCAAGATCCTTAATAATGATCATGAAGAAGTAGAGAGAAAAACTTGTCCCGGCTCCTAATTTCTTTGCTTGAACAAATGAAATAAACATTTAAGGGTATATTGAGAATTTTTTTTTCTGACAGATAAAAACTAAAGAAAAACATTGAGATGAAAGATGGGTAGCAATTTAAAATATTCAACTCTCATGATCTTAGGAAAAGAATATATACATGGCAAACAAAAATAGACGAATATATATATATATATATATATATATATATATATATATATATATATATCCAAATTTTCTCCTAATTACATCTACAAAAGTCTACTAAAGTAAAATATTAAAAGATTAGTATTATATTCTTTATCAATTGGTAGTACAAAACTGTAAAAATTATACAATGATAATAAGATAGTGCGATGGGGAAAGTTTTTGATACCAATTTTCAATTTTTTAATTCTATATCCAAAACCTCTACAAATGATACCACTTTTGCATGGTTTTAGAATTATTTCAGTACCAATTGTAAAAGGAATTGACATCAATTTAGGGGAGGATCTTAATTGAGGCTGGTAGAGGCTTGGCCTCTAATAATTTCTTTTTTGCATATCTAAATATAATACATAAGTTGTATCAAATATATACAAAAATCTTATAACATAATAGTTAAATATTCAATTTTTTTTTTTGAGAGGAAAAATAAATATTTAATTTTTAATATAATGTTTAGGCGATCAAAACTTAACCCTTGTAAACTTTTGGTCCAAGATTTCGCTACTGATTATTCGATTCATGTAATAGATGCCAAATTGGCATCTACTATTAATAGAGGCAACGACTTTCTAACGGTGAAAGCCAAGTTTAAGCGGTTGAAATCTTAATACGCACGTGCTGGATGGGGTAATGGGGAAAGTATATTGATATGTTAGTCTACTGTCTACCTAATATCTACAGCGACAAAACTCAAAAGTGGTCAACATATGTTTTGTGTTCCGACTTTTGACAAGTGTCAAGTACAATTTGCCAATGATTTTGAGAAGGCATTGTAGCTTTTAATCCAGAGTTTCTATACGCAAACGAGTAACACACAACCGTCTAGATTATGGCATCAAAGATAACTCAATATAATTTTGGTGACTGGATGATGATTTTAAAGTAGAAAATCAAGAGTTCAAGATCTCTTACAATCATTTTGAGAGTGAATGATAGTCTAGTGCTAAAAGCATTTTTCTCAATTTAAAGAGAATTTGGGATCTATTTTCATCATTAACAAGTTGGGATCCCCATTACTCCTCTAGTTTGTTAGGGTTTCAACTTACTAAGAAAAAGAGGATCTCTCAATTTCTCCCCCTTTTTATAAGAGAAGTCTCTTCACCATAAAAAAAAAGTAACAAGAGATACTCATAAAAGGCCAGCGTAACTATCGGGCCTTCCAATTAACAGAAGGTCAATCCACTTAAAACTAATTTTCAATAAATGACGGGTTTAAGACCGTCTTGATTGTGTTTTAGATTAATTATATAGAGAAAAATAGAGTAAACAAATAACAGAAGGCTAGGTGTTAAATATCATCTATAAGATTTTCCTCATTTCCCTTTCTATAAGAGTTTTTTGCGGGGATATACCAGGGTAATAGGGCATTTTATTGGGATATACCTCACTAATTTTTTTTTTGTGGGGGATATACCAACAAAAATTTAAGTTTTATTAAAAGGTACCAAAAACACTATTTCCGTCGAGAAAGTCAAATTTTCGGCCTTTGACTTAGTAGCTAAACCCTAATTTATACATGTAGACACATAATCGTGTCTCCCCATTTAAGGATCCGATGATGAAACATACTGTGGTCTTAATTGGTCCGACCCAAGGGCAGAGCAGTCCGAAGAGCCATTCAAAACCATTTCGAAAAGTGTTAAAGTCCTACTTTAAAGCCCAATTAAATATTCATGATAATTAATTGTATTTGAGCCCAATTCTTTGAAAAGCCCAATTAAATGATAATTAATTAATTTATTTTAATAAATAAATATTCTCAAAAGATATATTTTTTACGGGTTTTTCACAATATACCCCAGACAAATTTTTTTTGCACCGTTTACCCTTTCAGCTTTCCAAATTCACCATATACCCCCTCATGTTTGAAAAAATACATCCACTTACTCTTAATGACTAACGACGTTAAACTCCGTTAGTCATTAACCCTTAATCCCCCATCTAACCTAATTAACTAACCTAAATCTACCCCTAATCCTAACCCTAACCCTAATACTCTAACCCTAACACCTAACATCCCCACCCCACCCCCCACCACCCCCTTACCCCACCCCCACCCACGCCCCACCGCACCACCCTTACCCGACCGCACCACCACCCTTCCCTGCACCCCTCCTCGCCCCGCAAAGACCCCTCCACCCTCCCCCGCATCCCCCATCCCCTTCCCTGGCCGCCGCAACCACCATCCCCTTCCCCGCCGTCGCGCAACCCACCGGTGCACCACCATCCCCCCTCCCTCCCCTTCCCCCGCAACCCGTAACCCCCTCCCCACCACCGATTCTTAGCGCTCCCCTTTGAATTTCGAAACCCAGATTTCTGAACACCCCATCCCCACCAACGATTCTTCAGCGCGCTTCCATTTGAATTTGAAACAAAATTCAGATTTTCGAAACAAAACCCGGATTTTCGAAACACAATCTCTATATACCTTCGAATTTTGAATTTTTTTTTAGTGTTCGGGGAAGGGGACGGGGTTCACAGGGAGGAAGGAGAGGGGGGTTATCGACGGCACGGTTGGGGGAGGAGTGGGGTCCGCGTCGGCAGTTAGGGAGGGGAGGAGGTTCGTGGGGGGGAGGGGGAGGGGGTCGGCAGGGAAGGGGAAGGGGTCAACGAGGGAAGGGGAGGGGTTGTGGTGGTGGGGGGGTGGTGGTGAGGGGGTGATGTGGCGAAAAGGGGGTAAGGGGTGGGAGGGGTGGTTAGGGTTAGGTTTAGTGTATTAGATTAGGGTTAGGGTTAGGGTTAGGTTTAGATTAGGGTTAGTTAATTAGGAATAGGGTAGGATTAGGGCCTAATAACTAACGGAAGTGTAACACCGTCAGTTAAAAGGGTAAGTGGATGTATTTTTTCAAACGTGAGGGGTATATGGTGAATTTGGAAAGTTGAAAGGGCAAACGGTGCAAAAAAAAATTTGTCAGGGGTATGTGGTGAAAAAACCATAATTTTTAAGTCAAAATCAGATTTTATCCCGTAAAATCAGATTTCCGGAGTTAAAGTAAAAGAAAATCTTTAAAACGCGTTTATATCAAAAAACTATAAAAAGAAGGCACTGCGCTGAGCACAGTTGATAGTGCTGAGCGCAACTGACTGTGCTGAGCGCACGTGTCCTGCCACGTGGACTTCCACGTAGGCTGCGCCAAACGCGCAGGCTGTGCTAAGCCCACCAGAACTGCCATGTAGACTTATGTTTCATGTAGAGTCTTGCGTCAAGCGCGGCTCTCTGCTTGAGACGCGGATTTTCTTTCTTATCTTTTTTAAAAGCGCGTACCACGTGTACGCTTTTTACTGGTCATGTCGCGTCATACGCTTGCCACGTCAGTTGCCCAGACGCAGCCAGCGCGTGAGGCGCAATGCCTTTTTCCCTATGAATAGGCCTGATTTTCGAACATATTTAAGAACGGATTTTTCACAGTAACACACTTCGAACTCGACGAATACTTTACGAACCTCTCTACGAACTACTAATCTCCCTACAAAAAACTCATATCTTTCAAACACAAATATATTCAATCTACATACTTTCATACATTCACGATTGCTTGTCCCGAAGTTTGTCAATCTCTTAGACCCAAGCCACGGTATAATCCCGAGGGTCCTTAAATAAATTATTTTTATATTAAAGTTACTAACAGTTTTCTTTCCTGATGTAGATATTTAATGTAAAATAGTTATACTTTATATTCTAACCCTTTTTCTATACTTTATTTTATTTTATTTTATTATTATTCATACCTTTGTATATTATATGCCTCCTTGATTGTTCTATGCATATTATATGATTGTCCTGCATGATTTTTATCACCCACATGTTATTTTTGCTAAACAAGACCTAAAGAACTATTCTAACATTAATCAGATTAATTTGGACAACCTGTTAGGTTCCTTGTAATATTGATTTCATAATAACTTGTCACTAAAAATTAGTCTTTTTATGTGTTTCCTAAACCAATTTAGACTAAATATTTTTAGGGTGTATAGAAATATTATATGATTATTCTTTGGCATAAAATCTGCAATGAATCGATATTTAGTAGAGGCCAACTTTAGGCGAATGTGGTTCATTATGACTATATTCGTACCCTCACCTCCGAACTCAATCTTTGGATCATTTTGACCAGATATGGAGTCATGATGGGGAAATCTACATTGGATAATTTGTCCCTATTATTTTCCCATATCCAATTAGGTTTATGATTCTTCCTAAAAAGAATTGTTGGCGACTTCTTTCAATACAAAACAATTTTCAATAAAACCTTAACAATGGGGTAGTCAAATTTAATACGCACTAACACCGCGTAGGCGAAATAAAAACACGCCTACAATTTGGCGACTCTACTGGAGAGGATTTTAAAAAATTAATTTTTTTAAATGAGTGGGTGAAACTTGAAAAATACGATTTATTCTTATTTTTATGCTTTAGAATAATATACAGTTTTGCATATGCATGGCTACTGTTTAGCCACCATAAGGACAATCTACCTTGCCTCATTAGCACATGTTCTATGTGTGACGTCACCCCGGGAGTTTGCGCTTTGTCCTTTCAGAAAGCTTCCTGAGCAATAGTGTTGGATCTTAGTCATAAGCAAACCTACCCAACCATGACATTGTTCTCTTGTTCCTGACTTGAGACTGGAGTGCGTCTTACACGTGGCCACCTCTTTAAGCAGGGGTACGAAGCGTGGGATCAATCTCTTAGTCATGGACCCTTTTCAGCCTTAACCTAAACCTGACCAATAGTTGAATGTAGAACTGGACGTTAGGTTGAGAACTTTGCATCCATGTTACCTGACGTTTATGTGTGATTGCAATTTTTGCCTGCTAATATGCTTTACGCTCGAAATTATTGCAAATTGCGTCT
Organism: Beta lomatogona; assembly: GCA_947646795.1. Taxonomy (NCBI): domain Eukaryota; kingdom Viridiplantae; phylum Streptophyta; class Magnoliopsida; order Caryophyllales; family Amaranthaceae; genus Beta; species Beta lomatogona. Next base: position 19,703 of record CANSNZ010000377.1, read on the forward strand.
AAAACACATTGTCGTTTCGCCCGAACCTTCGTCAATTTATCAATACGCATGCCGTAGAGCATTGCGCCAAACGCATTAAGTTGCGCCTGGCGCAATGCACCTGCGCCAGACTCATAGGTTGTGCGCCGCGCGCACCAGTTGCGTGGCACGCAGCCTATTCGTCCCATGCTTATTGGTCTTTTGACCTTTGTTCGAGTCTAAAATAACACATTTGCATCAGTATAATATTAAAAAAAAAAATCAGTCTTTTCATGCAAGGTCAAGTCTGTCCTAAAAAAATGCATCTAAAGAGTCATTATAGAGTTAGAGTTATCATGCATGTCTACCTCTTCCCATTTTCTCCCTGCTGTTTAACTAATCTTCCCTATCAATTCTATCCTTACCATGTTCACCAATTTTAAAAAACTTACATCTTTCAAAATCAATCCTACACCCTATTCTATTCTATCTTTTTCGAAAACATTTACTAATCATCATCATACCACAACATTTCAAAAAAAATTCTTCAAAATTAATTCATCATCTTTTCCTAGCAAAAGATAAAAATAAGGGGTTCCTTTCAAAAATGAATTTCAGAAAATTCTAATCCCATTCCAAACACCTTCAATCCAATTCAATCCAATCGACCCAATTCCCTTGCATTCATTCTAGGCCCATATGCATTAGAGTCCATTTTGCATTCATATAGGGTCTATCTAATTCGACTCCATGCATTCATATTAAGCCCTCTAGCATTAGAGTCCATCTCAGGCGCATATAATTCTAGCTCCTGTCAAAACCTAGGCCTATTTGCATCTTTATGTGAACCCTAGTCTATGTCAATCCCAGTCCAAGTCTAATCCAACTCTATTCCAATTAAATGTCAAGCCCATGTGCATTTTCGAGTCTAACTTCAAAACAATATAGGACTAAGTCCAAAATTAGGTCCATATAAGGCCCATCTCATCTTCAAAGTCAATCCAGTCCAATTCCGAATCCATATAGGACGAAGTCCAAATCATTAAGCCTAGCGAAGCTAGCATCTCTGTAAGACCATAACGACACCCCTTTGACCTAGCTAAGCTAGTCATCCCTATAAGACCATAACGACACCCCTTTGACTTAGCTAAGCTAATCATCTCTGTGAGACCATAGCGGCACCCCTTTGACTTAGCTAAACTAGTCATCCTTGTAAGACCATAACGACACCCCTTTGACTTAGCTAAGCTAGTCATCTCTGTGAGACCATAACGACACCCCTTTGACCTAGCTAAGCTAGTCATCCCTGTAAGACCATAACGGCACCCCTTTGACTTAGCTAAGCTAGTCATCCCTATGAGACCATAACGACACCCTTTAGTCCTAGCAAAGCTAGTCATCCCTAAGACCTTAAAGGCACCCTCCGAGTTTTGTGAAGCTACTCCTACCTTACATCTATAGCAATACCAAATCATCAAGTCTGGCGAAACCAATTCCTTCCTAAGTCTAGCGAAGCTAGCATAAACAATCCTTTTGAGCCTAGTCTATTCACCAAGTCTAGTCCATCTGCTTGCATAGTCTAGTCCAATCCAGTCAGTTGCATCTGTATTAGTTAGGCCCATGTCACCATCATAACCATAATCATACCTCTTTCTAATCATTTCCCGTTTCCATTTCGTCTTCCATTTTTCATCCCCATTTCCACTTTCATCTTCATTTCTCAACTTTCATCTTCATTTCCATTTCCACTTTCATCTTCATTTCTCAACTTTCATCTTCATTTCCATTTCTCCATTCCTCATTTCCATTCCTCATTTCGAAAGCATCTTTTCTAAAAATTTACGAGGTCCATTCGATTTCTGTTCAGGACAGGTCATGAGATTATAACTTGGGAACGTCCGACAGAGAGGCAACAAGGTCGACTTACTCCTAGACTCGTCAAACGCATCCTCACATTTTCAGACGAATCCTCTGACTCTTCAGAAGCATCATCTGAAATGGGGGACACTAATGAACAGCTCAGTGCCATTATGGCCCAACTTCAACTGATGAACTCACGTCTTGAGGACCAAGACAAAGAGATTAAGGCACTGAGGGAGAAGCTAATTGAGGAGGACGAGCAAGGCGACACTCCATCACCAATCAAGACCAATACAGATTTGAGGTTTGAAAAACTCGAGCAATTGATCCAGTCAATTCCTGCGCTCGAGGGTCAGGCTCATGGCCATGACATCATTGATCCTAAACTGAGGGAGAAACTCCCTAAAAAGGTAACATTGGGTGACCTCCCAAAATTCAAGGGGATCGAAGACCCAGATGATCACTTGAGAGCTTTCTCCATCTCTATGGCTCTCAAGGGCATGAGCAAGGACCTGTTTGCTTATGTCTTTCCCTTGACCTTGGATGCACATCCATCCAAGTTTTTTAGATCATTGAATAAGGTCAAGCAGAATGATTGGGACTACATCAGAGAAGAGTTCCACAAACAATACATCTACAATACTCAGCTTCCCATTGGCCTTTGTGAGTTGGAATTAACTAAGCAGAATTCCAACGAAGACTTTGTCACCTTCCTTAACAGATGGAGGGAAAAGGCTGCGCAAATGACTAACAAGCGATCCCAAGAGGATCAAGTCCGATTGGTGATCCGTAACCTGCAGCCCAAGTATGGGGACCATATTAAGTCCCAACCCATTAAATCTTTCACGAAGCTCTATAAGGTAGGCCTGTTGATTGAAGAAGAGGTACAGGCCAACAAGAACAAGGGTTCTAACAACAACAACTCTTTCAAGAAGAGTAATAATAACCCTTCTACCTCTAAAAGCAGTGACATAAACGCCCTAACTACTGACAAGAGAGGTTATCAAGGACCTGACGTTCACTCCTTTGGGCATGTCTCTAGAAGAAGCCTTCACTAGGCTTCATGCAAAGGGAGCACTTCAGCCTCTTGGCCCTACTCCGGACCCTCCTCTGGAGAAGAGATCCAGTAGATGGAATCCTAATTCCTACTGCAAGTACCATCAAGGGAATGGGCATTTGACATCGCAATGCTGGACTTTGAAACATCATCTGCAGGATATGGTTGAAGATGGTAGATTGCCAATTCCGCCTGCATCAAAAGTCAGCAATATTGGCAACCCCTTGGGAAATGCCTAAATAATGCAGGGGCTTAGTCATTTAGCATTGGTTTTCTAGGTTGAGTCTACCCTAGCTCCTTCATTTCCTTTCCCGTCGAGTCTATGTCCTTTAGGACTATAATGTTTATCAGCCTTGTTTCATTCATTTTCAATTAATAAAATAATCGCATTTTCTTTTCATTTTCATTAGCCTTCCATCATTTTTATTTATGCTTCTAATTCAATGATGAAACTCGAATCACCTAATGAACTTGACTAATAATAACAAGAAAATATCTGAAATGAAATAGAGAAAAAGAAAAAAAAGAGGACATACTTTGGATCAGGAGTTATTTCCATCTCCCTTCCATTACATTTCATAACCCATCTTCATACAACTAAGGAAAAACAAAAATCCTTTAAACCATCATCTCCATGATACTTAGCCAAACAATCCCTTCAACATCAAAACTCCACAAATAACCTTCCAACCTTTCAATACCCTAAACCAAACTCATGTGCAAGCCTCACTACATTACAAAAAGTATCAATGCCAGGCAAAAACAAAAAAGTGAAGAAATTCAAAGTGCGAAAAAAACCCCTTCAAAAGCAAAAGAATCGCACAAGACAAAAATGCAAAAGAAAAAAAGCCAAAGGCAAAGAAATAAAAAGTCAAGCTAGGGGGATTGCACACAAGTTCTACCCCTTATTTAAATCCTTCAATCTATTAAAACCTTAAAACCTATATAATCCAAATCCATGATCCTTACCTTATTTCAACCAATTCAACCTTCATCAAGCCTAGAGCCTTTAAGCCTTCAACCTTTCATCAACCCTTCCTTAACTCCTTCTTCAAGGTATGTCCAAGCCCGCTAGGTTGAAAAGCCGAAAGGGCAGCCTAGGCAAAAGTTAGGGCACAAAAAAATATATAATAAAAAAAAGAAATCAGATCCAGAACTACGAATGGTCTGATTCCGCAAGGATACGTAGGAATCCTCATCTCGAGGTCCGACCGTTTCAATAAAAATAAATTAGTCAAGGTCTAATGATTTAACTTTCTAGAATTTAGGAGCATACTCTTTCTAGATCCCGACATAGACTCGAGTCTGCACCTAGCCTCATCAAAACCTTTCCTACCTACATTCATTTGAGTCACAAATTAAAACCTTTTTTATTTTTTCAATCCACGATCTCCTTGTCCCTGAAAGATTTTCCGACAATTCCATGGTTTCTGGCGATATTTGACTTTGCCTAATCAACTTCCCAAAGAAGAATACCCATTACAATCCCCAGTGACAACTTTCAACATTCAAGGCAGATCAACTGCGTTTCAATATCAAATCAAGTGCAGTTCGATTAAGGCTCATGCCTAATTCAAGGCAAGCTCACCCAAAGTGGGGGCTTCCTACGTGTGGTGGTTCCTCCAATCCAAAACAAACTCCTGAGAAGTTGTAATCCACGGACCTCGTTTACGGACCCCAAATCATTTGCTAAAAACGATTTTCGAAAATTATTCTATGCATTTCTAATCAGTCTATCATTCTATCATTCTATACATCTTTTAGCCTTGCAAAATCCTGACCTTGCATTGCAGCTTTGCAAAATCCTGACCTTGCATTGCATTTCATACATTCTAGTCTTGCATAACCCTGATCTTGCATGACGTGTCAACCCGCTTTGCATAACCTAAATCCTTGCATTGCGTCTTATGCATCCTTAGAGAGTCTAAGTTTGCATCATTTGCATCACTATGTGCTTTATCTGAGTTGTTTGCACCTATCTGCTAACATCTTCTTCTGCAGGTAATCAGATTGCTTATAGTTATTGTCCTGCATACTAACTTTGTTTTGCAGAGTCCGGCGGTTATAAATCAGTTCTAAACTGCAGAGCGTTTAGATTCATTCTCCGTCCCGACACCGTATACTTTGACTATCGGTTTCCCGAACCTCAGTCAAAGTGGGGGCTTCTGTAGACACATAATCGTGTCTCCCCATTTAAGGATCCGATGATGAAACCTACCGTGGTCTTAATTGGTCCGGCCTAAGGGCAGAGCAGTCCGAAGAGCCATTCAAAACCATTTCGAAAAGTGTTAAAGTCCTATTTTAAAGCCTAATTAAATATTCATGATAATTAATTGTATTTGAGCCCATTTCTTTGAAAAGCCCAATTAATTGATAATTAATTGATTTATTTTAATAAATAAATATTTTCAAAATATAAATTTTTTAAGTAAAAATCAGATTTTATGCCGTAAAATCAGATTTCCGAAGTTAAAAGAGAAAAGAAAATCTTTAAAACGCGTTTATATCAAAAAACTATCAAAAACAAGGCACTGCGCTGATCGCAGGTGATTGTGCTGAGTGCAGCTGACTGTGCTGAGCGCACGTATCCTGCCACGTGGACTTCCACGTAGGGTGCGCCAAGCGCACAGGCTGTGCCAAGCGCACCAGAACTGCCATGTAGACTTCTGTTTCATGTAGAGTCCTGCGTCAAGTGCGGCTTTCTGCTTGAGACGCGGATTTTCTTTCTTATATTTTTAAAAGCGCGTACCACGTGTACGCTTTTGACTGGTCATGTCGCGTCATACGCTTACCACGTCAGCTACGCCAGATGCAACCAGCGCGTGAGGCACAGTGCCGTTTTCCCAATAAATAGGCCTAATTTCCGAACATATTTAAGAACGGATTTTTCTCAGTAACACACTTCGAACTCGACGAATACTTTACGAACCTCTCTACGAACTACAAATCTCACTACAAAAAACTCATACCTTTCAAACACAAATACATTCAATCTACATACTTTCATACATTCAGATTTTCAGGCTTCACGATTGCTTGTCTCAAAGGTCAATCTCTCAGACCCAAGCCACGGTATAATCCTGAGGGTCCACAAATATATTATTTTTATATTGAAGTTACTAACAGTTTTCTTTCCTGATGTAGATATTTAATGTAAAATCGCTATACTTTATATTCTAACCCTTTTTCTATACTTTATTTTATTTTATTTTATTATTATTCATGCTTTTGTATATTATATGCCTTTCTGATTGTTCTATGCATATTATATGATTGTCCTGCATGATTTTTATCACCCACATGTTATTTTTGCTAAACAAGACCTAAAGAACTATTCTAACATTAATCAGATTAATTTGGACAACCTGTTAGGTTCCTTGTAATATTGATTGCATAATAACTTGTCACTAAAAATTAGTCTTTTTATGTGTTTCCTTAACCAATTTAGACTAAATATTTTTAGGGTGTATAAAAATATTATATGATTATTCTTTGGCACAAAATCTGCAATGAATCGATATTTAGTAGAGGCCAACTTTGGGCGAATGTGGTTCACTATGACTATATTCGTATCCTCACCCCCGAACTCAATCTTTGGTTCATTTTAACCATATATGGAGTCATGACGGGGAAATCTACATTGGATAATTTGTCCCTATGATTTTCCCATATCCAATTAGGTTTATGATTCTTCCTAAAAAGAATTGTTGGCGACTTCTTTCAATACAAAACAATTTTCAATAAAACCTTAACAGTGGGGTAGTCAAATTTAATACGCGCTCACACCGCGTAGGCGAAATAAAAACACACCTACAATACCCTATAGCACATATTCAAACCACATAGTACAATTGAAGAACACAAGAAGGAATTGAATTGAGATTAAAGCTAAAATAAGACATCATACCTTGCAATTGATGATTTTGGGCTGCCTTTTCTTGCTGAATTGAAGAGTGTTATTTTTTAAGGTTTAAGGAGAGAGAAATGAGGGGGTTGGTTATTAAGGGAGGGAATTCTTAAAAAAATTGTTAAAAAAAAACATTTCAATAGTATGCGCGTGGTTGAGGGGGTAAAACACAACATTTGTGGCTCACTCGCGAGTTCCTACCATGTCAAAGGCTGGAAATCTGACTTTCTCACCGGAAATAGTGTTTCTGGTACATTTTAACAAAACTTAAATTTATGTTGGTATATCCTCACAAAGAAAAATTAGTGAGGTTTATCCCCACAAAATGCCATATTACCCTGATATATCCCCACAAAAAACTCTTTCTACAATGATATCTTACTTTGAAAATGAAATAAAAGTCTTGAACAAGACCATACATCAAAATACTTAATTACATTCGTCCATTTTTATCAGCTACTGAAATATTATACTCTCGTTTCCCTTTGAAAATGTAAACATGTGGTGTTTCATATCAAACAATTACTTCCTCCGTTTCGTTTTAAATGCAACAATTGAACTTTTCCACTATTCACACTTATCACTTTGACTAAGATATGCGATTTGTACATAATGAAAAACATAGTCAAGTGAGATTTCGTTAGATTCTTCTAGTGACCCACTTTCATAATATGTAATTTTTATAATTTTTACCTATATGTAATTATAGATATTTATGGCCAAAGTAATGTCTCGTTGTGCGTAAAAGTGAGATTGTTGCATTTAAAATGAAACGGAGGAAGTATATTAGATGAGCAAGATACTATATGGAGTACCTCCTAGAAGTAAGGACATACCAAAAGCTTGCAGATCAGAAATCCAATTTGAACCCAAGCCTAGCAAAACCGACGAAAATAAACTTGCAATCTAGAAAGCATACAATAATTTTACTTCGTTCTATATTAATTGCAACGTTTCGACTTTTACATTATTCACACACGCCACTTTGACTATTTATCATTATATATACAAGGATAGATATAGTCATGTGGTATCTTGCTAGATCGTCTTGATATATATACTTTTAAAATATCAATTTTCATGAACAAGTCAGGAAAAATGACTTTTTTAGTTACCTATAGATAATTGAAAATATTAGTGACACCAAGTTGTGTTTTGAAAGATATGAAACTATACATATTTCAATTAGTATATGGAACGGAGAAAGTAATTTTTTAAAAATGCACTTCAAATCCCAAAATTGGCTTAAACAACACGTGCTCTACCTAGCCTTCTAAAACTAATGTGGTTATGCTCAATCTCGAGTCGAGCTAAAGTCGGTAAAAGTTCACTAGGTTCCTTCTCAAAATCCCACTAAAAATTATTATCAAATATCAAGAAACACTTCAATCCCAAGAGATTAATTAGATCTATTGACATGACCTGATCAACCCATTTGACAGATGTAGCATAAAACTTGTCGTTTTTTTTATTGGGAGTATTTTTATCCTCCATTACTATAGGAAAAGCATATGTCATGCGGTCCTTAAATCATTATATTTAAATTCGAACCATTAATCCTCCATTAGTCTAACCAAATCGCTCAAAATCTCAATAATAATGCTTAGAGGTGGGCAGGGGTCGGGCCGGCCACGCGGGCTGGCCCGACCCGGCCCGTTGTCCGCTCCGTGGGCCTGCCACGGTCAAGAAATTTTATTTCTGGCCCGCACCGGCACGAGCCTGCGTGGGCCGGCCCGCGGGCCGAACGCTCCTTTCCTTTGTTTTTTAGCCTAAAACTGTCAAAAATACAAAAAAACAACATAAAACTCGGGCCAGGCCCGCAGGAGGCACGAGCCCGGCCCGCGGGCCCGTGGGCCTGGGCCGGGCCATGGACAAAACCTGAAAATTTCAAGCCCGGCCCGCCATTTCCCCAAGCCCGCGGGCCGAGCCCGTGAACAGGCCCGGCCCATGCCCAAGTCTAATAATGCTTTTAGATTATGAATATAGAGTGGCAAGTAAGGTTGTTAATCTAGTTGCTTCCAGATGCCTGTACGTAGGGGTGTCAAAACAGGTTCTCAAACAGGTTCTGGGTATACCCACGGTGAACCAGGTCAGACCCAGACAGGTCAGGATTCTGATTGTCAGTGCCCTAGGTCATGATTGGTCAGGTTTTGTCAACTGGGTCGAACACATTTGAATCATTGGATTCTCGGGTGCCGGACAGGTCTGAGCGTTCCATTTACAAGTCGATTCATTCCCGGATATGATCGCCCGTTGACATTTTTTTTTGCCGGGTTTGCGCAGGTCGTATTTAGGTTTCATGTACGGTTGAGTTAAGTCAAATGTACTCGGGTTGAATTAGTAATGACCTTAGTTCGATCATTGTGAAACATCGGGTCCATTCGCTATTGAACGTCAACTCAACTTCGGGTAACTCCTAATCGGGCCATCTTGATTTTGTTATGGATTTTGTAAACGAATCATATTAATAAAAGTATTAAGATCGACATATATATACATATGTGTGTGTGCGATAAATATATGGATGACAACGAAAAACCAATAAAAACACTATATTGATTACCGTGATGTTTAGTGTATTCTCTTACTCAACTCTTATTTCGAATAATCAACTACGTAAAACCACTCTAATGAGTAAAGGAGTAGAACGACTCTTCATATGTTTTAATATTATATATTATAACCAACGACAATAATAACGAGTAGACGATCAATTCCAAACTTTATATAAATGATTTATTATTAAAAGCATTATGATTGATATATAAGTTTGTAGATAGTTATGATGGTAATGAGAATAATAATACTAATAAACATAAAGCGACAATGATAATAGGTAAAAATACAAATAATAATAGTAATAGTAACAAGGCTAACAATAGCAATAGTAATACAAATAAGAACAGGAATACTAACAATAACAATATAAATACTAATATGTTGAATCATTTTAATATAAGGTTGATAACCAAATAATTGTAAAACCAATCTAATACTCTATTGATTATAAATTAGTATAACGACACTTAATATGTTATAATATTATAATAAATGACAATCATACATTCATATGTTTACAACGACGGTTCATATTAGGCCTAAGTGATTATAACGAGGGTTCATATGTTGCACAATAATAATAATAATAATAATAATAATAATAAATTATACCCCCAAATCATTATCCCCTATAAAAGCTAACCATAACTTATTAAAATAAGTTGAGTGTTAACAAGTAACAACCATAAGTAAAATAGTTAACAATTACTTACTAGTTACTAAATAGTAACTTGTTAACAACCATATAGTTTAATACTAGTATAAGATTAACAACCATAACACTCCCTTATCTCTATAAGTTATAAGATTATTTAAGTTAATTGTTTTTATGTTATACTATAGTTTAATACTAGAATAGTATTTATGGTCTTCTCTTAACTTTGTATATATATGTGACTATAAAGAAACTATTTTATTAGTAGGCTTATATATGTTAGTACGATATAATAATATTGGAACCATTTTAGCTAATACGTGAATGATTATTAATGAGTATCGACTCTTAATATGCTCTAATAGTATAACTAAAGATAATAATAATGAGTATTATATATTAACTACGAATATGCGATCAATTACTGGATTTATATAAATGACTCGATTATGGTAAGTATTATGATTCAAAATAATAATAACAAAACAACAACTCACTTAGACTTATACAAGCTCAGTATCTCACTAACTTGTTCCAAGATAATTGAATGTAGTTGTTACTATATAAGATTAATAAATGTATCAATATAGATTATAAGTTAATTCAAGAATAATACACAAATTTTAGCTAATAGTATTCATGTGAAATGGATTCTGAAACTAAAAATATGTATTTGGATTGAAACAAGTTGTTATTGGACAAGATCAATAAATGTATCATTGTAAGTCAATAAACTAAGTCAATGTAACACTACCTATAAGTTTACTTAAGATTACTTAATTGAGTAATAGACTGATAGTTGTATAAGTAATGCTATAAGGGGTCTAATTAAAATTTAAAAACTCAATTCATAACTCTAATTAAATAATAATAATAATAATAATAATAATAATAATAATAATAAATATAATGACGATGATGATGATGATGATGATGATGATGGTTATATTATGCTTATTAATAAATGATAGTTATACTTAAACACTAATTATAATAATTTCAATAAAAATAACCAAAATTTCAAATTAATAAAATAATTGACTAATTATTAAAGTTAGAAGTGACTAAACCAAGACAAGAATTAGTAAGATTATGATTTATGAGATTATATTTATAAGATTGCCAATTATGTGATAGGTCATAAATCCATGTGATAGGTCATTCTCTTTTCCTATTGGCCAAAGAATAATATCATGGATTATGAATTAGAACCCTTGATTTGAGAAGGATCAAAATCTAACCATTCAATCTCTCAAAGACTCAAACCCATCTCCCATTTCCCTCATCTCTCCTCTCTAAAACCCTAATCCTCATCCCTCTCTCATCCGCCCACCTCTTCTTCCTTCTGTCATTATCTCTCCTCAGCCTACCATCCCCTCAACCACCCACTCCTCGTCACACTCTCAATCACCCAACTGTGTTGCTCGTCGAAGACTGCACCACCACCACTCCTCTCCCGCCACACATTGTTCATCTCAACCTAAAGCCGCTGTTTTTTTGAACCAACACTCTCTCGCCTTCGCCGTCGTTCAAATACGAATTTTCGAAGCTCCGGTGAAGGTCGCAGCCCTGGTCAAGCATCAGGAGGCTTAGACGAGTAGATAGCAGAGAAAACATAGACTGAAGAGAAGAAGATTTCGATTGTCACAGTTCCTTAAATTGTGACAAATAATGGCTTTGATTTTGCAGCTTCTTGACATGGATTTTCCCATGCCATTTTTTTGTTCTTCACTAAAATCAAATTGATCAATGAAAAATTGATTGTCTTCACAAATTATTAGTACTGGACAATTGTATTGTTATGAGTATTTTGGTGAATGTCGTGGAGAAATGGGGAACAATAATTGGAAAGTTATGTTGAAGGTTTTGTGTTCTCTGATTTTATTTTTGAGTGATTCTTTTTTTCTTTTTTTTTTCGGTGGATAAAAAATTATATTGAAGGTTGGGCTCTTTGTAATATCTTGATCTCATTTTTTTATGTAGATTTCAGGTTCAAGTTTGTTATGTTAATTCTCATACTTGTTGTTGTAGATTTTGTAATTCTCATTTATTCCTTATGTTCTCTTGTATTACTCAAAGCAACGGGATAATTACTAAGAAGACATTTAATAGTAAGCACTAAGAAATTAACGGCTAAAAAGCAACCAAATAATCTCATCAACACTTAAAATACTATAACATGTACCAAAATTACATCAAATATTTAGATACTTTAGAAAATTGTTAAAATACTATGTATATACATACATGTTGTGACTTGTTAGCGGTAGCCTATATGATATATACATCAATAGATGTCAAATCAAAACAAGAGAGCAATGTACACAAATAATTCAAAAATAAATGAAAATAAAAATATAAACATGTACATGATATTCAAAGTTTAACCTTAAATTAAATGAAATTTAATTTATTTATTTAATTAATTATTAAATGTAAGAAATTTTATAAATTAACATATTTATATGATTTAGTAGATATAAAAAAATAATTGAATTTTAGTAATATCTGATTGAGTACGATCGGGTCCAGGTTTGAATGCAGGTCTGTCTGGTCAGGTCATAATATAATCTTGCCAGTGCTTGGGTCGGTCCGGGTAATCCGCGAGTCGGGTTTCGGTCGGGAGACCGACCCACAGGGTCGAACCAGGTTCAAGTCAAGTCAGAATCAGGTTGACCCAGCGGTCAGGTCTGTTTCTGATACCCCTACCTGTACGAGAAGTCGGAAAGTAAAGTCTAGACTACAATAATCTAGTAGTCACACTAGTTATGATCATTCTAGACCAAATGGAGGTAAGAGAGAACAGAGAAATGTACTCCATTTTTAGTAGTTGACATGTCGGCAACAACATCTCCTCCTAATCCTTTGATGTGATGTGCGATGTGATGTGCGATGCGATGTATTATAGATTATATTTTCCCAAGGAAAACGTGGATACTACAAAAGTTAGGCTAAATGGGGCAATGTTCAATGGCAAACATTACTGTCATATACTTCATCCATTTTAAAATAAGTGCGATATTTCCCATTTTAGAAAATGTCATAATAAGTGCAATATAGTTTAAAATGAAAATTTTGTTTCCTTTTATTTACAGAACTGCTATTATTTAATTTCCCCAACAACACAATTAATTTATAATCCACCAACCTAAACAACCTTAATTAATCAACATACCTAATACCCCCTCTCATCTCAGCCACCTCTCTCCTCAACTCAACCCACCCCTTTCTTTCTCGCGTCCTCCATCAGGCCTTTCTACATCTCCAAGAGTTGTAGATCTAGCGTTCGATTTCAAAAGGGTGAGGGATTAGGGCGCGAGGTGGTGGTGTTGGTGAAATAATGGCGGTGGTGTTGGTGAAACAAGGGTTAGGGTTTCGAAGGTTGTTGGTGGTGGGGCTGGGGAGGGAGGGTGTTGGTTTCGTGAGTGGGGGGAGTGAAAATGGAGTAGTTTCGGGTGGGCGGGGGGTGGGGAGGAGATCCGGGTGTTGGTGGTTGGGGTGGGGAAGGGGATCCGGGTGTTGGTGGCTGGTTTCGAGGGTTGGGGAGGGAAAATGGGGTGGTCGGTGGTGGTGGAGGGGGGAAAGTTTTCCCGGTAGGTAGGGGTGGGGGAGGGGGAGGACCGTTTTCCGTGGGCAGGGGGGGGGGAGGAGGTTTCCAAGTGGCGGTGGTCACCGGTGGCGTTGTTGTGGTGGATGGCAGGTGAAAGATGTTGGGTTATAAAGTTGTTGGGTAATTAGTTTAGGTATTTTATTTAATTAAGCTGCCTAATCTCTCCCTAAGTGTGGTCCTCAACTTTCTCTCTTTAGATGGGTTGGTGTGTGTGCCACTTCTCTATGTTCCAGTTATTTAGAAACGGAGGTTAGTGTTTATTTATGGGTTTTTTTTTCCATATAGAACATATTATTAATTATTTTTGATATCTTTAAATATACAAGCACATATATTATTGGATGCTCAACAACAAGATTATAGATGTGCAATTTTTTTTGATGTACTAAAAAACCAATAGATGTAAGATGCAAAAACTATTATGGATGTGCAAATATAATTTTTGGACTTACAAAAGAAATCATAGATGGGCAAAATAGATTTTGGATATACAAAATATAGTATGGATGTACTAACATAATTTATGGACATATTAGATGTATAAACTTAGTTTTTTTGGATGTACAAATTATGGATGCAAAAACATAGTTTTTAGATGTATAAGAAAACTAATGGATGTAAAATACAAAAATCATTATGAATGTGCAAATATAAATTTTAGATGGATAAAGGAATCATGAATGTAGAAAATAAATTTTGGATATACAAATCATATCATGGATTTACTACAATTAACCAGTGAACATAAAAATGTTGAGGGAAAGAAAAAAGAAAAAAAAAACCAAAAAGCGAAGGTATGTCCACCATTCCCCGTATTGTCTTTTTCTTCATTACATAGCCTGCATTTTATTCACATTGTTTGGCCCTATTTTTTTTAGAACTTATTAGAAGTGAATGTTATTTACGCAGTATAGAAATTGAAGTGAACTTATTGGAGCTAAATTAAACTGAATTGAACTGATAAAATTACTATAATTTGTAATAATTATAATAATAATAATAATAATAATAATAATAATAATAGTAGCTATGCGGGCAAGTCCGGTCAAAGAGCTTCGGCAAGGCAAGGGTTAAAGTCCAAGCAAGCTGCAGAAGGTTAGGCTAGCATGTTCCTTGGGGCCGGTTCAAAGAAGTCGACTTATGTAAGAGAGCTCGGTGCATTAAAAGCAAATCATTTGCCTATGCACATCTTTGACTATTAATAATAATAAGAATAGGAATAAGAATAATAATAGTAATAGAAGTCCCCTTTATCCCTTATTGATGTTCCTAGTTTAACTTGCGCAATTGCCAATGCACATATTTGACTATTATTATGTGAAATTACATATTAGTACAAAATTATAAAAAATTGATACCATCAAAGTATGCATTGAGAGAAATCAACTAATACCACATATGACTATATTTTTTTCTTATATATTGTAAAAACTTTAGAAGATTTTATGTAATTCTAAATAGTGCCAAGATGACTATATTTTTTTTCTTCTTATTTTCATGGTGTTAATAATTTGGAAGGTCTGGATCCATGAGGGTTTAGGATTTTCCAGTAATTCGTCACTAAAAACAATTATATCATAGATAAAATTGTGAAGGTCTCCACTTGGAAATATGCAAAGACATCGAAATGCACTACTCGCGTCAAGCTTGAAGTGGTGGAGTAGGAGCTGTGCTTGAGTATACTTAAAATCAATTTGTTCCATTGTGAAAATTGTTGTGATTTGTTAAATCCTTATTTTTCAGATCTTAATTATCATTATATGTGTCGTATGCTTTATTATTTATGATATATTTTTCGTCCTATAAAAAAAAATAGTGCCAAGATTTCAATAAGAACATTAATAAGAAAAACTAAAATAATAATAATAATAATAATAATAATAATAATAATAATAATAATAATAATAATAATAATAATAATAACAATAGTAGTAATAATAGTAGTAATAGTAATAATCATAATAATACGATCCTTTTTAAACATATGTTTGCAATTAGTATCCTCTGAACATTTTTTTTTGGGTAAGATGAATAACCTCTGGGCTACCCTCGCACAGGGTCCAACCCAGAGGCCCAGGTACTTGGAAGGAGGGGGAGTTGTAAGGGGAATTCTCCTCCAAGTACCCCTCACTTGGTGGGATCCGAACCCCTGACCATAAGGTCATGAGGTGGAATTCCTACCAAGTGAGCCAAGCTTAGCTTGGTCATACATGGGTATGTTCAGAGGATACTACCCATGTATGATGTATCATTGTACATTGTACACTACTATTTTGTCAATTTATAGAGCGGATACTTTCTACTTAAAAGGGAATAACATAATGCTAAGATAGCCAATTTGGCATTTTCACAATTTTATACTAACAATTTGATTAGCTTTATTTAAAGTTTTGTTATAACAATTATACCTTTCATTTTGTTATAACAATTATATCATGTTAGATTATGTTTTTGTCGTACACTTGACTGTAATTAAAGGAACGCGCATTGATCAACAACGTAAATAAGGGTGTGTGACTTACATGGAGGTCTATCTGCTTCTCACGCTGTGGATGTACCTTTATACTGTATTTTCAAACTTAATATAAGCGTGTTAGGGTATACTGGAAAACATCTTCTCATACTATCATAGATACATTACTCTACCCTTGGTTTTGTCGTATTGTTTACATGAATAAACTTGCATCCTTTTTTTACATTCATATATTGAAAAATAGCCAATTGGTACATAAACATACAAAATCTCTTGCAAGTGAAATTCTATACTCAAAAATAAATTCCACAGATGGTGTACTCCCTGCCTTAGGATCCTTACTCTGAAGAAGGCTGTATTTGCCTGTACAAAATGTTAGTAAGTAAAACTTGTAGTATAATCAGCTCTATGAAAGCCATTGTTATTATTTGTCCTCTTCTCTTTCCTTGGCCGAGATCAGTGATCATCCCAACAATTAATTCCTTCCAAGGAAAGATTAATTCATAAAACTATCTACTTTCTCTTGATATGAAGAAGTATATACTAAGTCATCAAGATAACAAGGAAGTTTCCAAATCTTGAGTTTCTTCAGCTTCTTGTGTTAACTCTTCAGACCTCTTAGCCTGGTGCTTCCAATCAGTCCTAATCAATGTGTATATCATCATGCACATACACGCGGCTTGAGCTGCCGCGAGCCCAAACCACAAACCAATAAACCCAACCTTAACCCAAAAGGCCAAGGCAACAGCAACAGGTAAGCCAACCAAATAGAAGGCAATAAAGTTAATCTTAGCTCCAATTGTAGTCCTTGCTGAACCTGTTAGAACTCCACAAGCAGCTGTTTGAGGACAATTTCCAATCTCACAAATCCCCAAAACAGGAAGTGCCACAGAAATTAATGACAAGATATCTGGCTCTGAAGTGTACATCTTCCCCCAATATGATCTCACTAGTATGGTAAACCCAAAAGCTGTTACACCCATAGTTAAGGCCAACACGAATCCAAGGACCGCCATTCTTTGTGCCTTAGCCGGCTGGCCTGCACCTAGCTGATGGCCTATACGCGTTGATACGCCCATACTGAGAGCATGTGGGAATACATATAATAGGCCTGTTGTTTGTATGAGTATCCCCATTGCTGCTACACTAGCTTTTGGGTTTTGAAACAACCCACAAAGGAATAGCATGATTTCATACCACCACCATTCTAAACACACGGATAGTACACTCGGTATTGCTAAGCTTAAGACCGTTTTCCACCCTTGAAAAGGGGAGGTAATTGTTAAACCACTCCACGGCTTATGCATCATGTTGGAGCAGAGGAGGTAGATTAGAATGCTGAGGTCCAAGTTTATGGTGTTGCACGCGGATGCTAATGCAACACCTTTTACACCTAATTTAAGATAAATCACCAATAAATAGTTGATTGGAAGGTGTATAAATAAGCATAACATGGTAGCAATGGTTAAGGGTTTAGTGATGCATTGTGTTCTAAGGAAAGATCTTAAAGGGTGGAGGTGAACTTGAGCTATGAGCTCGGGTATGGAGAATCGTAAGTAAAGCTTAGCAACATCGATGATGTCTTTGTCTTGGCCGAGTAACAAGAGGATAGGCTCCATGTTAAGCCAAAGGAAGGATATGAGAATCGCGATAAAGAGGAGAATACAAAGTGTTCTTTGAAAAGTTTGGCTAATAACAGAGTGTTTTTTGGCTCCAAATGCTTGACAACAAATGGGATCCATACCCATGCTCATGCCTTTTATGACTGAAAAGCCGGTGATGTTGGCGAAGCTGATTGCTAGAGCTCCTCCTGCTAGTGGTGCGTCTCCTAGATGACCTAGGAATAGCATGGAGATTACTGATTTTGAGTGGAGCAACAATGTCATTGTTGTTATTGGACATACAATCTTCCCAAGTGATCTTAGGTCCTCTGCAAACTGCATCAATTTGTATACAATGAACATGTAGCTTTGACCATATGAAGTAACAAGTATATATATAAAGATTGTCTTGTAATCGTGATTGCAATATGCAAATTGATGTGAGAAATTCTTGCTAATGTTTATTTGTTTTATTACTATTTTTTCTTCTTTAGTCATTCAATTTATACACCTATATTAATAACGTCTATTTTGTATCAACTCTTTCACAATTATTGATATATGCAATGTGATTGTATACGTATAGTGATTTAGTTGTTTCACATTTCTCAAAATTTTCTGAGTCTTGCCTAAGGAACAATGTATCGAAGCCTCCATAGTGCTCCCAAGCACGTTTTATATTTGCACATTTTACATTTTGTTCATTTGATCAAAGTATTTGCCAAAAAAATGTGCTTGAGACATGAGAGCATATAGTTCTACGTACTTATGTGCTCTCGGAAGTACCTAAGAATTTGCAACTATGTATCAACTACTCAATTTAACATCCCTAATATATATACTCCAAAATTAAACTCCAAATTATCAGTCATTTTACTTAACCAAATTACGTACCCTTCTTTTATATATCTGTGGTAAACACATGACTCAGCTGTGTAGCTATCCAAGCATATACTTAAGCATAAGATTACATTGTTTGTAAACTCTTTTTTGGCCATAATACCCGGGATGCTTTCTACGCATCTTTGTGATAGGTCCATGACCAGCATATAATTAAGTTACTTGTGATTTAAGCTAAAGCAACAGTAATATTCAAATAATTTATGCAAATTTTTCTACATTGCAAAGTTAATCATCTAGAAGACTTACTAGGGAAGAATCAACTTCACTTGAGTGCTAGTTAGTACCTTGTGCAATACAACTCTTTTAAAGATGTTGATAAGTAAAGCAAAAATGTAAAATGTTGATGGAGAATATGTATGTGAATGCTTCTTTCCTTTGGATCTTGAGTAAATTACAATATATTTGCTATTTGAAATACTAGATAAATGTTCTAGTTTATCTCTTGAGGAACTGCTAATCTATCATATTATTGACCAAAAAGAATTTTAAGCAATTTGTAAGATAGATGTTGTCACATGCATGAGATCCTATCTGCCCCCGCTTTTCATTGTTTCTTGTACTTGACGACGTGAATCTTACGTGGAGATATAAAGATTAGATATTAACAACACTATTTAATTCTTGTATTTCAAAATTTTGCTTAAATTAATCCATGTCTTCAAAAGTCAAGTGTACACAATTATACTAACATAGGAGTTTATTGATTCTTGCACGTGCTTAAGGATAATTGACATCATCATGTTTATCATCATCACTATGTTCAATATCATTCTCTCTAACTCTCTTACATTTAGTTCATTAAAGAAAAAAGTCAATCTAATAGTCAACATTTAGGGTACTAACAGCCTAATCGGAAGTGAAAAGGCGATCATATATATCCTTGCTTATTTTATAAGTTAGGCTATTTGAAAAACTAATCTTTATACAATATAGAAAAAAGGAGTACTTTTGTAATTCTGTTTGAAGTGGGCTTCACCATATTCCTCTCTCTTGTTTGTAGAGAACATGTTTTGTAAATGACCTTTTTTTTCGTCTTATTTTACTTTCTTAAGACATAGAAAATTGTTTTAAAATTGTTTCATTAAGGTTATATTGATAATTATCTTGTATTATTAGTTGCCTAACTTTGTTAAGCAACATACTTTTTCATTAAGAAACCATTATTTATGTTCTCAGTGATTAAACTCTTAACTAGGAGTATATTTTATGAGTCAGATTCTCATACACTCTCGGTTGTATCATACTATCATGTGCGTAGTACATCCAAATGATGTTTTTGTTTATTTATTTAATATTTACTCATTTCAAACTTTTCCAATTATGCTAATTTTGATTTAAACCCGTGACTTTTATGTTACGCTGGTTCTAAATCCACGCAAAAGCGACCAACTCAACCAAAAGTTTAAGTTGATGGTTGGGCCGGGAATAGTTTATATTCTATCATGATCGTATAAAGTCTTTTAAATGAGTAATGAGTAAGAAATAGTTTTGACTATTGGGCATACTCACGGTACATCCATGTGCATTATAAAAGTCATAATATTTTATATTCTAAGTATTTGAACTATTGACCATTAACTTAGGTGATCGACGAAGATATTGTTTTTAAATTGACATCTTTGCTTTAGCAGAACTTTTAGTATTCTACCTGTCCTAGATATGCTTTTCTAAAACGT
Source organism: Beta lomatogona (assembly GCA_947646795.1). NCBI lineage: Eukaryota > Viridiplantae > Streptophyta > Magnoliopsida > Caryophyllales > Amaranthaceae > Beta > Beta lomatogona. The sequence continues at coordinate 39,962 of CANSNZ010000377.1, forward strand.
TAGTGTTAATCTAATATATTTTCAACTAATTATTATGATTACTATAATTTGAAACAGGAAAAAATATAATTTTGATGCGGACACTCTTGCTAAAAAAGGGTGGAAAGAGAGAAATATCAGTATATGAATTTAACGGGGTTATTCTCTTAAAATGGTGCGGCGGCTCTGTTTGGCCTATACTGCTTTCTCTTTGAAGTCTGTTGGTTTTATTTTTTTTTTTTTTTTTTTTTTTTTTAAGTGGAGTAGTTTGTTGGCTTTTTGAGGCTTCGTGCTAATGTTTGAATTTCTTAAACAAAAAAAGAAGTAAGGATGATAAGTTGATAACTACAGGATATGAAGAATCTCATATATTCTCTTTGTTCTAAAAAGTCGTACACATCTCTTTCAAAAAAAAAAAAAAAAAGTCGTACACATGTACTAAGAGACCTAATTAGGTTTGTTGCAATATGTATCCATACCTAATTTTCATAATTCTAATACTTCCCTTTTAATATACACCAGAGGGGTCTTAGATACATGAGCAAAGTGAGCGATCGCTCAGGGACCCCAATTTTAAGGGGCCCCACCTATTTATTTTATTTCTATGAGTTTATTAGATGGAAAAAAGTTTCTACATTTGTTACTCCAAAAATTTGGCGCTATTTTATGTACTTTTTGTTTTCATATATCATAGCTTATTTAAATTTTATGCTTGGTATATCTTACTATTTTGTAATATCTGAGGTGTCTCGTTCTTAAAAATAAAAATAACATGAAGTATTTAAGAAAATTAATAATTTTTCAACTTTTAAAAAATAATAATTTAGTTCTTAAAAATATGGGATTGTGGATCCTTTTTATATATCCCCATAGGGCCCATGTTCAATGCCTGATATAGAGCCCCAAAATTGTCCGAGACGGCTCTGATATACACAATTTAACTCTTATGCACTTGTGAATGTTAAACTTTTAGTAACATACATCTTTAACTATCTAACAATAAATTTTATAAAATGTTGATTTTTTCAAAGTAAATATTAACATTACTCTTACGAAAATTACATGACTATATTTTTCTTTATGATAAATCACCAGTATTTATCAAAGAGGGGCACGTAAATAGTGCAAAAGTTGAAAGGTGTATTAAAAAGAAACGAAGTGTTAATTATAGATATTAATGATTGAAGGTGTACATTAAAGCCAGTGTAAAAATGAATATGAGTTGTTAATTAAAGGAACTGAGAAAGAAAAAAAAAATGATGCTTATATGATGTAAGATATTATTAGTAAAAAAAACACTGTTAAAAGAATAAAAAAGAATAATGCTCTCTTAAAGTTATAAAGTTAAAAAGCTAAAAAGCTACTCTTTATTAACTTTAAGATTATTGTTGTTATAAGACCTAGCCTCCCCCTTCTCTCTTTCTCTCTCAAATCCTAGCCTCCCCTACCCTTTCTTCATTAGTTAGGGCTGCCACGGATGATTTCATCCATGGTAAGCCCCTTTTCCCCTTTTATTTTCAGTTTTTAATTCATTTTCTTGTTTTGTTTAATAAATTAGTCTCTCTTTATGAGATCTTTTCAAACCCTTTTATGGGGTTTTTAGTATCTGTTTTGGAAATCTCCTTCTCCCCTATGGGAGTTGTGAGTATGGTTTTTTTTGTTTTTAGGTATGAGAAATTGTTCTCATTGGTTGAAGTTCGAAACTCAACATGAAGGTATTAGAATTTCGGATGCGGTCAACATGACTCGATCAAGAATGTTTTTCCCAAACTACATCAGAATGATAGACTTCCTCATCAATAGCTGCTTGATTCAGCAAATACAAGGGGGCTGCGCTGTATTGCTCGATCTGGTTCATTGTAGTTCCTTTGAAGACGAATTTGATTTAGCCTTGTTTAATTGTATCTTGTTTTTCTTTAATACCTATTGTAGATGCCGTTTGGCCTTCAATTAATGAATTTTCTCTAAAAAAAAAAAAAGAATAATGCTCTCTTTGTCCAGAAATAACAGTTACATACAGTATTTTGACATGTATTGAGACCAATTCTTGTGTAACTTATCAAAATTTATCATTTACTCCAACTTTTACTAGAATGCCATTATATATCTATTAGGTTGCTGCTTTTTTTAATTATTAATCTAATAGTTAATTTAGTATTACACATTATTGAATTAAGAACTCAAGTTTGACATGCTTTTCTAAATTTATTAAATAAAGAAAAGTCCGAAAACGAACAAAGTAGTTCACAAACAACTCAGATTTGGTTCGATAAAGCTTGATTCGAGCCAGATTTGTTTCTTAACCAGTCTAGTTTGAGCTTAAAATTAAAGTTCAGATATTTAACAAGCCAAACTCAAACTCAAACTCAATTACATTCAACTTGTCGGCTCGTAAGCACCTTAATTTGAATAACATCATACTTCCCTATTTTTTAAAACTTATGTATTTCTATTTTTCATGTTTGCTAATGCATAACTTTCAGTATTATAATCTTTGATTATTAACATAATTGACATTTTGTAAAAATAGTTGAGACGGGTCTAATTAACAAGATCTCCCATGATCAAATTGGTAGAACCTCATAAGTACAAAAAGAAAATGAAGAAAGTATAAAATATTAAAATTGTTATGAGAAAATTTATTCGTCCTTTACTACACGGTCTAACTTTAAACCAAGGTCTTTTACCCCAAGGTCGAATACTTGTATAAAGTCGTGTGGTAAGATCATTAGTATCATAGAATGTTAGTTTCTTATAGTTAGGACATAATTTATTGAGCCAAGTTCAAGTTTGCCTCGAGCTAGAACTATCCTTATCAAGCCAAGCTCCAATAAGAATATTAAGTTCGAGGGGAGTAAGAGTTTGAACTCAAACTAGTTTAAATTAATTTAATCAAAGCTAGGTCATTTTACAATTCGATTGCATTGCCTCAACTAGTGGCAACCCAAAAAAAGAAGTTAAAGCTTTTAAAAAACATCAGTGAAGTTAAAACAATATATTGGTAGTTATAGTTGTACCCACTATTTTATGTCGACTTGCTAGATATTATATACTCATACACCATTTTTTAATATATTATTGACATAACTTGTGAGTTCTGTTTTTCAAAAATGAACTGTAAAGAAATTTCATTGTAAAAAACAAAATCCTAGGTGAATTATGCAGGCAACCATTCATCTTTTAGGGGGTAAAATCCTAGAAATAGATGGGAAACATGCCATAATATATCTTAGTAGTCTTATACTCTTATATGCAAGCAATACATGCAAAAGAATATAAAAATTCTACATAAATATATATTACGTAACAGTTTCTGGAGGGGAGAAGAGGAAAACCTGATAGTTTGTTTATGATGTTTTGTATTTTTTTTAAAAAAATATTAAAAAGTATAAAGTTGTGTGCAATAATTAATCATGAAGAGGAGTTGTGCCATTAAATTAGGGTTTTTATCATTAAAGTTCATAGTATTGGTTTCGAAAGTTAATATTTCCACGTAAAGTAGTCAGTGTGTTTGTGATTTTGTGTTTTTATTATATATTTATTTTAGTAAAGTCGAGATATTAATTTTTTCATAGGGGTTTGTCCCCTCCTCTTTTCTTATAAAATAGAGATCTAAGCACGTAGAGTATTAAAGAAAAATTAACTCATCTCACTAGTACCAAGTATCTCCACTCCACGTCTCCACCCTGACCACCCATACTCATGCACTCAACTTGGTCAAATGACAAAATTACGAAAATGCCCATGAATAAAACTTGTATGACAAATCTTATTTCAGTTACTAAAGCAAGGCCCACTATTATGTTCCAGCTCCTACACCTAGAATTGGGACACTGATTAAAGAAGGAAAATCTGGTCATATTTAAGGAAAAAGAGCACAGTAATAATATTAAAAATTTAGAGAATCAGTTCCATAATTTTGACACCAAAAACATGAAACAGAAAAGTTATTAAAGATACGATTATTTTTTGCTAAGTAGGTTGCCCTTTTTTTTGGGCTCAAATTAATTAATTCTAGAAATGAAAATATTCTTAGTCTAAAAATGAAGGAATATAAGAGGACTACTCCACTCTCCAAAAGACTGACCCATCTTTCTGTCTACTAAATTTGGTACTTAAAATCATTTTTATTAGTAAAGGGAAACAACATAGCTGTCTCCTACTGAGCAGGAGCGCTAGCTTAGCCTAAAAGTTCAATACGAACAAAGATAGCAACTCTAATAATAATACAAGTAAAACCTTTTTTCTTTTTTGAAACATATAACTTCTCCATTAATGAAATTTCAAAGTTTTTTTTTTTTTGACAAATATAGAAAAGAAACATCAAGTGTAAGAATTGAGAAGACAAAAACACTCAAGAAATGGTAAAAGAATTTCAACTAGAAAGGGAAAACTATGGACGGTTTTTAGTACAGGGTAATAAGTACTGCACCGTCTCTTAAAATAATTTTAATAGTTTATTTATGGTCTTTTATGCGGAACTGTGATTATTGGTATATTTCAATTTTCATTATGTATATATCAAATAAATGACGAATAATATAACAATATCTCACATTATAATGTTTTGATATACTTTTGTATATATTAGTGATAATTAGTTGTCAAAGTTTTCAAACTTTGACTATATAAAAGCAAAGTGTAACTATATTAAAAGGGTCATTTTAAATTTCATTTATGGGTTTGTGGGTTTTTTCCCCAACTTCAATGAGAATAAACAAAATAAACATGTAAGATTTTTAAACAAAGTCTTAAGTAAACGAAAGTCTTCAATTTGATTCATATATATGCATCAAAATTATCAATATATTGCTACATTAAGCTGAAACAGTGAAACTCAACCTATTTCCCTTAGAACAATGCCAAAACCTTATTCCTAATAAAATGCTATTCTTTAAGAAATGACTAATTGCAGACATAAAAAAAAAAAGTTCAAACAGAAAAACTGGAAGAAATTATGAAGGTAGGTTCATAAAAGAAGAAAGAATCATGAAAGATTAATTACCTCATTTATTGGGATTCGATGGAGGATGCCATGAAAAAGTCTTTCATTGCTATTACTACTAAGATTGTTACATTCTTCTTTTTCTTGTAGAGCAGTTTGGATCAACTGATCACTATCAACAATCGTTCCAGATTCATTTGCAGGGCACATAGCGTTACGGGATTAATACTAGTAAGGTTGTTGTTGTCGTCGTCGTCGTGTGAGGTTGATAATGGAGAAACTATCCTGTCAACCCAAGAACAGAAAATTACACAAAAAAGTAACATGAAAAGAATTTTTAGGTTCTAAAAACAGGGGAATTAGAGAAGAACAATAGCCAACACGGTTTATGGTATTCAGCCAATTTGAGAATATGCCAAAAAAACATAATTACATGGTTACATAAAAGATTTATGTGTATCATTTTTTGAAGTCAAAGTAATGACATAAATGAGAGATTTTGTTTCCAAGATGGTATTATATGGTATGTAAGTAGGAAAATAAATCAAACCTTACTACCTTAGTATGTTATGAGCTGAAAGTAAGGTGGTATAAATGTTGTAACTTGTTGGAGTTTTGCTATGTTTTTCAACCCATTAAGGGATAGCAGAGATATATGGAGACAGAAAGAGAGAAGTGGTAACTTAGGTAGAGAAAGATATAGGGGAAAGCCTTTTTATACTACCTGCATTGGAGTCCTATGAAAAATGTTGAGGGGACAAACAGTTGAAGTGCTACTAGAATGTGTTGCGGCTACAAGAGGTTTTGGAGATCTATATATAAATATATATGTTGCTTTTATATAAAGTTATTTTCTGGACTCAAAATATTGAAAAAGAAAAGTTATTGAATTCCTTTTTCTATCTGTTAAGGTTCCACTCTCTATATTTTAATAATGTCATTGCTCAAAATTTATCTGAGGTAGGTTTTGAGCGAGAGCGATAGGGGTGTTAATTGAGTTGAACAGCTCATGAGCAATTTGAACTCGACTCGGTCAACGCTCGACTCGAGCTGGCTCTTCTCGAGCTCAAACTCAACTCGATACATTAACGAGTCGAGTTAAGCTAGCCTAAACTTGATCGACTCGATAAGCTCGTGAGTTGCTCGATAAATTTTTACTCATCATCATTATATAAAGAGTTTTTTGTTAGAAACAACCTTTTAAAACCACTTTTTTGTGAAAAACAACCTTTTAAAAGTTTTTTTGCAACTTACAACCTAAAACCAAAATTTTTTGCGATAAAACTAATTTTTTTTGCGAAATGAAACCTTTTTCGGATTTTTCGTCATTGACCGTTAAGTATTTGCATTTGACCGTCCAACTTTCATTTCCCTCCATTTCTCTTCCTTTTTTCATTGATTCATTTCCCTCCCTTTCCCTCCATTTCTTAAAATTCTTTATCTCTCCTCTCCTTTTCTCTCTTGAATGACAAACTTCCATGGTGACATTTTAAATGATGGTGGAGGTGGTGGTGGTGGTGGTGGTGGTATTGGGATCGGTGGTGACTCACCGCCATTACCAATGTTTTCATCTATCTTTGCTAAAGCTGGTAGATCTTGGAGGGATTTTAGTCTTAGAGGGGTGGTGGTCTAGCGGGGTGGTGGTGGAGGTGGTGGAGGAGAGGATGATGGAAATTCTGGTGTGGACTTTGAACGGTGAATTGATGTGTTTGGAGGTTGGAAATTCTGGTGGTGTTTGGAGGTTGGTGTCCGTGGAGGTGGTGGAGGTGGCGGTGGTGGTATTTGAAATGGAACCTTTGATCTAGTTTCCCTTTGTCTTTGGAGTGTGTCTCATATTTTCATGCTTCTTTTTATTCGAGGTTGATGGATGTGTCCGTTGGGTTGGTGGAGGTTGGGGTGGCGGCGGGGGTGAAGATGGTGGTGGGTTTGAGGAGAGAGAAAGAAGAAGAGAAGAGAAGAGGAGGAAGAAGGGAGAGAGAATGAGTATGGTTTAAGAAGAAGAGGAGATTGAAAATTAAGGGTCAAGTGTTAAAGGAAAAAGGTCAAACTCAAATACTTAACGGTCAATGACGGAAATCAGAAAAAAGGTTTCATTTCGCAAAAAAAATTAGTTTTAGGTTTCATTTCGCAAAAAATTTTGGTTTTAGGTTGTAAGTTGCAAAAAAACTTTTAAAAGGTTGTTTTTCGCAAAAAAAATGGTTTTAAAAGGTTGTTTCTGACAAAAAACTCTTATATATATATTACAACATTTCAAATGTCAACTATTTTTAGGATTAATTATTAAGCTCATTAAGTATAAGTTATTTGAAATGACTATCAAAATTAAGAACTTTACATTAAATACATAAGTAATAAAATAATAAAAAATAGAGGAAACTTTATTGCGAATAATTTAGGAGAATTAATCAAATATATGTGCTCCGAGCAACTCGAACTCGACTCGAAACCTTAACGGGTAGAGTCGAGCTAGAGAATTTCAAGTTCGATGAGAAATAGTTCGACGAGCTCGACTTGATTACTTAACGAGTCGAGTCGGGCATATTTCAGCTCATGACCGACTCGGTCGATACCCCAAGATAGTGATAAACCTATAAAACTAATATGTAGCCAAATTATTCGAACTGACTTATCCAATCTAGGAATAAACTATGCTTGAAACTATTCAATTTTAGTTCTAATCCGAATTGAAAATGACTCGGCTACAATTCAAACCGACCAAAACCCAACCAAACCTAGACGAATAAGTTGAAACACTCCCAAATATGAACCTAACCAAAACCCTATCCAATCAACTCATTTGTCACCTTTAGCTATTATCATCTTCATAAATTTTTAATAAAAACTCTTTGTATGAGTGATAAATTCATTGATTATGTCAAGAAATCATACCCAATTAAAATACATGTATTACAACCACATATTTTAGCTATTAAGCGAAAGTTTATCATGACAAGGATTTTGTATAGTGAGCCCGCAATCCACAAGCTAGAGTCACATAATAATAACGATATTTAGATATCATGTTAAAAAGAAACATTATAAGAAATCTTAAACGAATTTGACTTCATTTTACAAACTAAAAGTAAATTAACCTTCCTTTCAAGTTTTTTTTTTTTGAGGGGAAAAGTGAACAATAGATTAAATCAAGTCAAGTTCCACCAAAGTAGAAATACTTTGGGGAAACGAATCAAACCATACAAACTTAGAGTTGCACTCACACTCCCAACGAGCTAACAAATGGACTACAACATTACCCGCTCGTTTCACATGAGAAAAGGAAAAAAAAAACTCAAAACTCAAACACAACATATTAATGTCATTAAAAACATGAAATAAAGGAGAACCTCCAACACACTTATTCTTCACAGCACTAACAACAAGGAGAGCATCCCCTTCGAAGATGACGTTTTTATAGCCAAATCTAAGAGCTAGTTCGACCGCATACATAGCCGCCATAGCTTCAGCCGTGGTAGAATCCCTTCGCGCGACCACACGCCTCACCCCCATTACTCTATCACTGCCACTAGAGGTCCGAAACACCACCCCCAACCCCACCTCACCATTGGGATTAATATGCGCGTCAAAATTGGCCTTCAATACCCCAGCAGGGGGTTTACACCATGAGGATTCCGAGGTTGGCAGACCACTCGTAGGCCGAAATACACTCGCCGCATACGAACAGTAGTCCTCCACAAGTTTAACAAAGTTCCCTGCCACCGATGGTGCATCTAACAATTCTTGTTCAAAGATATGTTTATTGCGGCAATACCACACAACCCACATAAGAGCACATATGGTGCGCAATTCATCACGAGTGCATTTATTTGTCAACTAGGAAAATGCATCTTCAAAGGAGGAATAAGGGAGATTTGCAAGTAAATAACCAAAGGAACTCACTTGCCACACTGCTTGCGCGTACTTGCACGAGAATAACACATGAAAGATTGACTCACTTGGGTCACCACAAATCGGGCACGTAGCTACATCACTCACATGCCTCCAACATAGCCTCTCCTTCACCCCCAAGCCTCCCTTACACGCACGCCAAAGGAAGTGATGGAGTTTTGGCGGGTCCTGCACTCGCCACACATCACGCCATAGCTGTACCTCCCTCTTTCCATGTTGCAGCCTCCACGTCCGTAAGTGCCCAAGTTTCCCCAACCAATAACATGTTTTCACCGAGAAGATACCATTGCTAGATGGCCACCAATACCTGCGATCTTGCGGCTAAAAGCGGGATAAAGGAATGTTAAGAATCGAGTCCCACTCCTCTTCGATAAACGTTTGCTGCACAAGTTCGATGTTCCAGCCACCCCGAGTAAAATCAATCAACTCGCTCACCCACAAGTTCATATTGCTATCAACCTTGAGAGTCGGGACAAAGTATGGCCTATCCTCGACAATCCCCATGCTTTAATACTTTCACAGTACCCACACACCACTTTAATCCTTCCAACAACAACGACTTAGAGCCCCAAATACTCCTCTAAGTAAAACTTGGGTTATGGCCCCTTCTGGCATCAAGGAACTTCACACCTTTGTATTATCGGGCTTTTTGCACCTTGTGAAGAAAAGAAATATCACTTTGACATAGCCGCCAAGCTTGTTTTGCAAAGAGAGCTTGATTAAAACAATGCAAATCACGGAAACATTGACTTAGGAAGACACAAAGCATCCCAACTATGCCAATGCATTTTCCTTTCCACCCTATTTGATCCCCACCAAAACCGAGCTAACAACGAGTGAATTTCATCAATTAAACCACTCGGGAGACAAAACACACTCATCATGTATGTGGGTATAGCTTGTTCAACAGATTTGATCAGTACCTCTTTGCCCGGGCGAGATAGGAGTTTCTCCTTCCAACCTTGCAATTTCTTCCAAATTCGATCCTTAATGCAAGCAAAAGTAGCTTTTTTTTATCTTCCAATGACAGTGGGGAGACCTAAATATTTCTCCTGTCTATCAACCTCCTGCACATCCAAAACACTCACAATAGCATTGCGACGATCAAGATCCACACATCTACTAAAAACAACCTCCGTTTTGCTTAGATTGACATTCTGTCCCGATGCTCTCTCGTATTTACTGATAATATCAGCCACCACAGAACATTCTTGCACGGAAGCTTTAGTAAACAAAATCCCTATCATTTACAAAGAAGAGGTGGGACACCAACGGGGCTCCTCTGCAAATTCTAGTACCATGGATCTTTTTTTCTATCGCTGCTTTTGAGAGAAGAGTAGAGAAGGCATCAACACACAACATGAATAAATAGGGAGAGATAGGATCATCTTGGCGAAGGCCCCGAGCTGGCACGAGCGAGCCATCCACCGCCCCATTCACTTTGAAAGTAAAAGATACACTAGAGATACAGTCCATCACCTTAGTAATCCATTCAACACAAAACCCCATCTTCTCCATAACTCTCTCCAAGAAACACCACTCAACTCTACCGTATGCTTTGCTCATATCCAGCTTCAAAGCACACACCCCATCACCTGTAACATCTTTTCGTTTCATAGCATGGAAAATCTCAAATGCTACAAGAACATTATCAGTGATCAAACGATGGAGGACAAAGGCACTCTGATTCGGGGAGATAATGGAAGGAAGCAAGACTTTCAGCCGATTAGCCAATGTTTTTGACAAGATTTTATACAAAACCGTACATAAGCTAATTGGCCTAAAGTCCTTCACACTTTTCGGATTCTCACACTTTGGTATCAACACAATGCATGTTTTATTAAAAGCACTCAAATCCACCCCACCATTCCACCAATCCTGCACAAACATAATAATATCCGATCCCACAATGTGCCAAAACTTCTGAAAGAAAAGAGCATGAAGGCCATCAATACCTGGTGCTTTATTAGGATGCATAGCAAAAAGAGCCTCACGAACTTCCTCCCTAGAAGGAGGAGACACAAGGCCAACATTCATTTCCTCAGAAACACATGATGATAACCCCTCCACAGCCTCATCCATATCTACGGGATTATCAGACGCGAAAAAACCCGCAAAATAATGATGCACAATGTCGCAAATTTCTTCTTTCCCTTTTTTCCACACACCATTCTCATCTAACAAGCCATTTATAGAGTTGCGACACTTACGTTGACTTGCCTTATGATGAAAATACTTGGTGTTTTTGTCACCATCCCGTATTTCATTTGCACACGCTCTAGCATGCCAATAATATTCCTCAAGACGATGAATTTCATCAAGATCCGAGGCCACTACATTACAATGCACAAGAATCGTCGCATCCGGATTACATTGTTGTAAATCATTGAGCCGAGAGAGAGCTTGTTTCTTTCTTTTCCATCAAATCACCGAAAGCATTTGTCGCCCAAGAAGAAAGCTGATTTGACACCAACTCCAAGCGAGTAATAATGTCATCACCACCCGATGCAATCCAAGCCTCCTCCACTACCTTCCCACAATCCTCTCTAGAGAGCCACATCGCCTCAAATTTAAACAATTTATTCCGCCTCCTGAAATTGTCATTAATCCCCTTTTTCAACAATAAAGGTGCATGATCAGAACGATACCTTGGAAGATGAACCACTTCCTAAGAAGGAAATAAATTACACCATTAGTCATCCGCTAACATATGATCAAGCCTTTCCCGAATCAGAGTGGATGGAGACCCGTTGCCAAGTAAATCTGCTCCCTTTAAAGCCCAAATCCTTCACCCCACAATCATCTATCACCTCCCTAAAAGCATCCATCAATCTTTCACTCCGCGGAGCCCCACCTTCTTTCTCATCCATGCTCACAATTTCGTTGAAATCACCAAAAGCCAGCAACGGAAGAGGGCATTGTTGTCTCACTTGTCTCAAAAGTTGCCAAGTCAAATGCTTATTTCTCAAGCCAACCATAAATCCCCACCGCATGCCAGCTCTAGTTTTTTTGTTCATCTAACATGACAACTTGTATATGATGGGGAGAAAAGGAGAGCACATAAATATCTAAATCCTTCCACCACAAACCAACACCACCAGAATTGCCATTACTACTCAAACACAATCCATTTGAGAAACCACATCTATTACGAATTTTCTCCAACACTAGCGTATCCACCATTGTCTCCATCAGAAAAACAGTGTTCGGCCTCTCCCTCCAGCAGAGAGAGTGAAGAGCACTAATTGTCCAAGGATTGGCCAAACCCTGATAGTTCCAGCTTAATAGTTTCATTGTTCTTCGCTGGTTGGACATGACCAACCTCCGCTACTTGGATCACAGCCTGATCCTGGCATGATGCAGTTTTTAATTTCTTGATACCATCCATAACAGTCATATCATTGTCCTTCAGGGAATTCTCATAACATTTTCGTTTGCCATTGTTATTAATAACAAATACATCAAGTTCAGCATTACAAGTATCAGAAGAAAAATAGGATGTATCCATAGGAGAAAGCGAATTATGCACCTGATCAGATTTTGCTTTTGTAACATATACCTTTTTCTTGACATTCACCTTTTTGGGGAGTTGTGGGCCACTCCCCACATGGAAGGTGGGAAAAGACAAAGGTTGTTGCTCCACTTCTTGTCCCTCAACATTTACTGCCAGGCCAACTAGCTTCCCAGCCGCCAGACCAGATAGCAATGTATGCTTGGAACTCCCCCCAATGACAGGGTTGACATCACCTACACCATTGTTCCCAAATAAAATAATTGGGTCCCCACCTACTTCCTCGGATAACACAACAGCATACCCCCTTTGCTCCATGTTGAGATCGACATGTGGACCCTGTATAACACTGACACCATCAGCCCCACTACCACTCCCATACGCGTTTTTAAAACATCCTTTGCTTGCATTTTAAGACCTCACCCCATTTCACATTCATTCCCTGCCCTTCATTTAAAGATTTCACCTCATCAGATTTCCCCCCATCTTGTTTAGCTACAAACAACACCTTCTTTCGTGCTTTAATAGCCATAACCTCCTCTTTATTCTTACTCCTCCCCTTATGTGGAGAAGCTGTCAACCATACTCCCCAAGCCAATTCAGTATCACACTCCTCCGGTAACTCGGCACTGCAGTCTTTGTCACTGTGCCCTAACACCCAACAACGAAAACAAAAATACGGCAACCTCTCATATTTGGATTCAATCGTTGTTAGGACCCCATCCTTACAACGAATCCGCTGCTTTCGACGCAAAGGTTTGAAAATATTCAGCGTGATTTTGACTCGACAAAAGCGTTTGAACCCAAAATCATCCAAATCGACCTCCATTACCAGTCCAAGACAAGAAGCAATGGCCCTCACCTCCTCTTCCGCTCGGCAATTGAATGAGAGATTATAGATACGAACCCAGAAAGGAGATGTGTCAAGCACAACCTGCGACTTCAAGAATTTTCTCTTTGTCCTTCCAGTGGAAGAATTGGAAGACAAAGGTATTTGTATCAATAGCCCTAACCACAAGATTGCAGTTAAGCGCCCAGATCTGAGTCATCGTCCGTCTTAAAGCATCAAGATTGACTGCTCGTTCCGAAATTACTTTCCCCACAAGCATGAGAGAGGGTTTTAAGATTAGAATTTATGGAATCTACTATACCTGAATCGACAATTTCATTCTCTTCGTCAACAGTATTAAGTCGCGCACACTGTTCTACTAATTGTTCCGCCATCGCTACCACTAAAACCAACCACAACTAGGCGGCGACACAATCCAGACTCGCCGGGTGTTTTGCCATAACTCAGAGAGAGAGAAGGGGACTATCTCGTGTTTTGTGCATTACTCCCTCTAATATAGTTCTTCAATTTACCTTCCTTTCAAGGTTTACTCTTCCTATATATACAACTTTATAATATAAGTTTTATAATATTGGTAGAAACTTCTAAATACTAAGGACTCGTTCGACAATACTGTTAGTTTTCAGTTTTATGATTGTAAAATTCATATAATATGAGTGGTGTAATAAATTAAGAATTAGTCAGAGTTTTACTAATTATATCGATATTGAAAACTGACAACAGAAAATTGAAAACTACTATTCTGATTTTCTTATATTTAATTTTTAGTTTTTTTTTTTTTTTTTTTTTTTTATTAGGAGATTAAGTCAGCCCAAGGGCTAACCCCTACAAGGCTACTAGCCTGTAGGAAACACCAACACATTGGCTGGTAAGGCATGCATAGCATGCTAAAGAAACACCCCAGCATAATGCTGGGGGTAAGGATCGAACCCCTGACCTCAGGGGCCAAGGGTGAATGCTCTATCCACTTGAGTTAACTCCTATCCTTTTTTTATTTTTTAGTTTTTAGGAAAACTGAAAACATAATATGATAACAAACCGGCCATAGTGTGTTTGTTACTAGTATACAAATTGATATAGGAAAAAAGTAAATAATCAAGTTTATATGGTCTCTAATTGTCCATATATAATTTATTCTATAGTATTGTTTTTATGATTCCTACCAAATGACAAAGTATCTCGTACGGTCGTACCGCTTGGGATAGGATAAAACTTGCGACACTATGGGCTATCTATGCATGAAATTGTTCGTCAAATGCGCCAAAACAAAAACACGAATAAATCCAGAGCTACCAAAGCTAGCGAAAAATGAATGAATCTTCTCCAAAGTTTTTCTTTTTTAAGGAAATCCAGAACTTGGTAGGAGAAGGGATTTGTGAACTCTTTCATTACTGGAAAATATATGCTAAGGAAAGTTAACAACTTCATCATGTTGTTCCTTAAGGTTGAGCAACTGAAAAAAAATATCAGAGTTAAGGCCTATTAGTCTTTGCAATACTACTTATAAGATGATATCATAATACTGAATTAGAAGACTGTTCGTTTATCATTGAACATGTACAAAAACTTCATAATACATTAATTTGTACCAAGAAGACTAATGTCCGACCTCTGTCTTTTGGCACATGAGATCCTACTAATGGGTGAAGCATAAGGGGAGGAAGGATAAGGGGAGCCCACCGTAAAGATTTCGAAGATAGTGGGCGAACCTTGTACGTTGAAGTCACAAGGTGGTTATCCCACCATCTACATAAAGCAAGCTTAGCGTTCAAAAAGGGTGCATGTGCGAGAAATTTTTTACGGATGTTGAATGAAAGAAGCATAAAAGAGGATGGGAGGCAGCTTCAAGTTGAATTACATGATATTGATAGGTAGGGCTCTATTCTTCTTTTTAGTAGCATTTAAGTCTCATTTTCATGTAGTTTTTAGTGCATTTTAGGTTTATTTGAATGATATGAATAGTTGTTTTACCCATTGTGTTACTCTGATATACTTTTGCCTCTTAGTGTGATTTTAGGTCTTTGTGCCCGGTTTTGACTAAGGAAGGCCAAGATGGTTCTTAGAGGGCTTGGATAGCATTATTCGGAGGCGAGAAGACAAGTTCAAGCTCTTTGGAATTAAAAAGAATTATGACTTTCGAAGAATTGTGTTTGTACGGGACCACGTGTACGTGATTTCGCTTAACTGAGCGATGAGCTAAAGGTTGTGCCTTGTCCGTACGATCGAGCGTAATGTCGCTCACTCGTGCATGACCTTGCATGACCATGCAAAAAGCTCCTCGACTGTGCAAGCTATTAGCTACTATCAAGGTTGTTTCCCCCAACTTTCTTTATTTCGTATTTTTATGTTTTTTAAAAATATAATTATGTTTCCTAAACATTAATTTGGGTAACTTTTTCCTTATTCTAAGTTAGAACATTGGAGTGGAGACTGGAGACTAGAGACCTTTTTAGAGAGTTTTTTTTTATAGAGAATTACACCATTAGAATTCTAGATCTTGGATTTGTCTACTTTTCATCATCTTCATTCAAGGAAAAAGACTAAGGTTTTCTAATCCTTTCTCTTTATTCTTATCATGTCTATTGAGTTATTTCTTAAATGCTTTGTTATTTCAATCATGTGTGAGCGAGTAGTCTTACAATCTAGGGTTAATTTGAAACCTAACCATGATTAATGCATGAATTTCCCCCAATCCCAATTTAATTTAGTTAACTGTTCTTGCTTGATTGAATTGTGTTTATTTTCATTATCATACTAGGGATGGATGGTATTGAACTGATTCCTTATTATGTCTTGATTTCAATTGGAATTGTATCTAGATGGATGTTGATTCAATCAATAGTATGAATATCTCCATGGGAATAAGTAGATAGGGTCATTAAGAATTTATTGTATTTTTGATTTTATGCTAATGTCTCTTCTTGCATGATTCCATAGGAATAGGTATGGTTGCTTCTTTAGAGTAGCCCTAGATACTCGGAAGAGATTTGTTATGGTACTTTTAGGGCTCATTACTCCTTTTTAACTATTGATCTTTTTGATTGGGATGAGAATTATTTATGTATTACTCGTGCTAGTGGGGATGCTTAATTCTAGATGCCTTTATTAATTGAGTTTACCTCCATGTGTTATTATTAGTTACAATAGGTTACTGTTAGTTTTGCGTCCTATTGATAATCGTTTGTTTGTCACTTGTTTAGTTAATTTGAGTCAAAGCTATCTAGTCTTTGGTATCGTTTGTCTTTGTGTAATTGATATTGACTTACCCTGCACATGGTTAAAAGATTATGAGTTAGGAATTATATTTGTTAGGTACGCGATACGCCTATATATCATATTTTATTAGTACTATTATTATTATTATTATTATTAATATTAATTAATTCTAATATTTTATATTTTACACTTTATATGAATTGAGGGGTTTCGAGGTTTAAGTATTAATAACTCATATTTTTTCAACTTGTGACAAGTAAGCATGAGAAATATATTGTAACTAAGATCCTGTGAAATAAGTGAAAGATCAAAGTAAATGTGTCTTGGGCTAGATAAGGAAGAAAATTGGTGATTATAGAGGTAAATAGAAACATTTGAGCTTCCCCCTTCTATGTACTTTAAACTAAGATTTTTTCATATGAAAGTTTATAATTATTTTTAAAAATTAGTAAATAATAATAATAAAAAATCTAATTTAATGGGTATTGACAATATTTTCATGGTGCTAAGTTTTATGTTATGAATTAAGTATATACATTTAAAATATATAATCTATCTATATGATTATATTAAAAGGCGTTCCTAAACAAGACATTGCCACGTGGCACTATCCCTTATAATGTTTACTTCATGTACTCCACATACTATAAAAAAATTAGAAAATTCATGGTATAAGATTTGATCTCATGACTTCAAGTCACTATATTAAAGTCTTAACCACTAAACCAAGTACTGTTTAGTGTTATAGTTTTAAAGTTAAATATTGATAAATGAAAATTATAATTACCCGGGGCATAGCCCGGGTTTAAAAACTAGTACTAGTATTAAAAATGTATGGTGGAGCATTAGAGTCCGCCACGTGTCACCAAATTTCCCCATGCTGACATAGTGCCACGTAAGATATGACATGACTGTACATGACATCTTTCTTTTCAATTTACAAAATCTTTGTACGTGAAAGTATCAACCAAACCGCATCTCTTTATTTTTAAATCACATCTCTTTTAAAAAAATATAGCTATGCATAAGGGTGTAAATGATGCGACTCTAGTTGGAGTTTGAGCTAGCTCGATTCGACTCGTTAGCATTTTGGGTCGAGCTCGAGTTGAGTCGAGTTTTTACCGAGTATTGACCGAGCTTTGACTGAGTCGAGCTTTGACTGATTTGAGTTTTGATCTAGTAGATTTCGAGTAACTTGCAAGTGTCTCGTGTTAAAAGTAACCCTAAGGTAGAAAATATGCTAAATTTAGGTATTTTGTATAGATAATTGGGTATTCGAGCTTCTCACGAGTTTTCCGAGTCGAGTATTGAGTTGCTCAACTCGACTCGCAAACATCTCGAGTCGAGCTCGAGTTCGATTCGAGCTCACTCGAGTCGAGGTTTGACCGAGTCGATCTCCAGTAGCTCGCGAGGTGTCTAGTCTCATTTACTCCCCTAGATGCATGTCATCTCATTAGAAAACCCCGGGATATCGTTGGGCCCAAAAACTAGTTACCTATTAATTAATATGTGGATTATAAATGTTAATAGAGTGAAACCTATTCGCACCTGTCAATATCCATATCCAACCCCTGTAATCGGGTTTAGACTTCGGTTTGTCGAATTTCGATATGGATCCAAATTCGGAAGTTTTCTAATGTGATTTTGATCATATATTTTTTTGAATCATGCTAAATTTGAATGGCGTTCATATAAATAATTTTCTTAAAAAAGAAATTAAATACTTTATCCCTAATCTTGGACTTTATGTTTTAGTGTATTTAAATAAGTCAAATTATACTAATGATATACTAGTATACTTCTAAATTTTATGTTAGAATAATAGGTTTAATTTCTCTAAGAGTAATACACTATGAAACTTTAGTTAAATGTTTTGTTTTGATAGGCAAGGTAAGGTATTTATATTGCATCAAAAACCACTGTGATCAAGTCTGGAGACATGTCTCCAGAACGAGAAACAAACACCAGCAGGCTACACACATCCTAGAACAACTATCTCTCAATGAGATTTACAAACCAGCTATGATCACTATAACTATCATGTCTAGGTATGGTGCTATAAATTCTATTATATACATTGTGTTTTATGCTTTCTATGACTTTATCTATACACTTTGCTTGACTATTCCACAAAGCATTGTTTCTTTCATGCCAAATGTGGTAAACTGTACACATCATAGCACTATGATAAACACCTCTTCTGAATTTCTTGTATTTCCTCCTGTGTAACCATCTAATCATCTCAGCAGTGTCAAGTGGAGGCCTATTCATACCCAGCCACTGGAGTATACCCGTGATACATCTCTTGCTAAAATGGCATTGGAAGAATAAATGATGGTGACTCTCCATGTCTGTAGCACACAAAATTGCAAAAGGCATAAGTCATCCTGAGATATTCCCAATCTCTTTTGTATTCAATCTTCCTAGCATAGCCAACCACAAGATGAATCTATGTTTAGGCTAACCTAGTCTACACCAAACAGTTTTTGCCCAAGGCACTTCTCTATTTACAAGAACAAGGCTTTAGTAACTCAATTTAATAGAGTATTGAGGCATATTTATCAATTGAGTTTCTGTTAGGAAGCTTTTCATTACCTCCTTCACCTTACAAATTGCCTTCCAGTACCAACTATCACCACTCTTTGGAGAGTAATCCCACCAATTTTGCTCCTTAGATTAATGGAACGAATCCATTTGACCCACATATTCTCTTTTTTAGTAGCAATCATCCAAACATGTTTCCCCATTGCTGCCCTGTTCCACATTTGAGCATTAATGATACCAAGCCCACCTTCTTTTTTGGATTTGCACACATACTTCCAAGCTACTTTCCCAGGACAACTAGAGTCAGCTGTACTACTCCATAGGAAACTCCTGCAAATGTTGTTGATTTTCTTGAACACCCATTTAGGTAAGATCATTATCTGAGCCCAATAAATCTGTAAAGTCATCAATATAGATTTTACTAAGGTAAGCCTCCCAGCAAAGGACATGTTCCTTGAGCTCTATACCTTGATTCTTGCACACATTTTCTCGACTATCTTGTCACAATCAGCAGCTGAGGTTTTCTTAGAGCAAATGGGAATGCCTAGATATCTAAAGGGAAAAGACCGTCTCACAAAGTCTGTCATATCCAGGATCTTTTGAACCTTTTCAGCCATGCCAGAGCAGTATACAGAGGTTTTAGAGGGACTAGCTAGCTTGCAATCCTGTTGTGTCTAAGAATAACTTAAAACCTTGCATCATCATATGAACAGATTTGTACTCCCCTTTGCAGCATAGAATAATATCATCAGCAAAACATAGGTGGTTCAGCCTTGTCTTTCGGCATTTGGGATGAAATTTAAACCCTTCCCCTTCACCTAATATTCCACACACAAAACAAAAAGCAGAGGGGATAAGGGATCTGATCCCCCTGCCTCAAGCCTAGTTTCCCTTCAAAATATCCATGAAGGGTGTCATGATAAGTCTAGTAAAGTGCCTAGGGAATTGCAAACCCACTAATATTTCTTCCACAAAATCCCATTCAACTGTATTATAAGCTTTTTGCAAATCTAGCTTAATGATACATCCTACCTAAGTGTAATTCCTTTCATAACCTTTGGCTAAATCTTGGCATACCATGATATTATGTGCTATAAACCTACTGTGGACAAAAGCTCCTTGGTTTTGAAAAATAATATCAAGGAAAACATCCCTTAGTCTAGCACACAAAACTTTAGAAATGCATTTATACACAGCATTGCAACAAGAGATAGGTTTGAGTTCTTTAACACTTTCAGGGCATTTACCTTTAGCAATGAGAGTGAAACTTGTTGCATTAATCTCTCTCAAAATCTTCCTTGTGTTAAGAAAGTCCAGAACTACATTGCACACATCATCACCTATGAACTTTAGTGAAATGTTTATTTCTAAAATTATGGTGTTTTTCATTATTAACACATTTTTTAAGAATTTAAGGAGGCTACGGGGCAGTGGCGGAGCCACGTTTAGTCATGGTGGGTCATGTGACCCACCATTATATGAGGGGGAAAAAATGAAGTTCTAGTTTTTTTTTTTTTTTTTTTGAAAAAAACCCAGAATTTCTAGCTTTTGGTATGTCTACCGCAAGGAAGAAGAGCAAAATACAGATTCAATGCCATAATTGATTGAGTGGAAGAAGAGGAAATGAGAGAACAAAAAAAATTATGCCATGGTTTTGAAGTTTGCATAAACTCAGAGAAGAGAGAGAGAGAGAGAGAGAGAGAAGAGAAAGTGAAAAAGAAATTTTGAAGAGAGAGAGAGAAGGGCATAAATGGATGGGGATGGGGACTATGCTATGACGTGGGTTTGGGGGTAATTTCTTATTCCTTTTTTTTGTTCTTTTTTTTACTCTTTTTTTTGTTCTTTTTCTTTTGTACTATATTTAGTAGTAGGATTCTTAAAAGTAAATTTTTAATTACTGGATCAAATAAGAGTACTAGAGTAGAGTTACTTTTTAAAAGTTGACATTTTTTTGGTGGCAAGGGCTAGTCTTTTTATACAAGAGGTTATTGCATGACAATGTTGACCTTGCTTTTTTAATTTATTTGATAACAAAAGGGATGAAACATTTGATTCATATAATGTTTAGGATCTTTTTAATCTTTTATGGACTTCCTCCGCTTTTCTTTTTATTTGCAATATTGAAGTATGACACAAGAATTCAGAAAAGAAAATAAAAAGTGACAAAAAGGACCTAGCTTCCACCGACGAGGAGAAAGAAAGCGATAATATATTGCCAAAAAAGTCAATGTTGCAAGTATTATGCAACTTTTTAAAACGAAAAATGTTGCAAGTAAAAAAAACAAAAAAAGTAATGACTAAAGGAATTTATTTTTTGGAACAAATTTAAGAAAGGATCTTGTCTCATGATATTTAGTACAAAAATTTAATAGCACTAGAAAAAACTTATTATAAAATCACGACCTGGAAATTGCGGTGCAGTCTATCGTCAACTTCTTCGTTCCGATTCCGCTACCATTTTTGCCACCGCAATCGAAACCACATTTTCAAACCATGATAGTGAATAGTGACCCACCATCGGTAAAATCCTGGATCCGCCACTGATTACTGGTAAATGAAGAGGTTTGGTAAGAACAAATTTATTGTTTACCAAACAGAAAAAAAAAAAACACAAGTACCTTTCAAATTGTCATGTTATAAAAGATTAGAATTGTTTTATCTAAAGGCCCAAAGATTTGATATTGTTGTTTCTAGAACAAACACTACACCTAAGTGACGAATTTGTTGTACAAAGTAACTACTACATCAAATATGTTAATGATTTGTTAAACAAGGGCACATCTATATGCCCAATGCCTTTTTGCCAACTCCTCTGACCTTTTTCTCTCATAAAAAACAATAGTGTTTCATTATAGTGTAGGGGATACCATAAGCAATTATACTGATGGTAAGTCCTCGTGTTTGTTTTTTTATTTTTTTATATATTTTTTTTTGAAGGGAAATGGCCAACATATTAGTCAAGTGCTAAAACATCCGAAAGTACACAGGGGGAAATCTCCAAAGGACAGTGATTTTCCCAGACCTGTTCTACTCCAAAAGGGACTAACTTGGCAAGATGGTGGGTGACAAAATTCCTACTCCTCTTGACTTGAGACCAGACTACGGAATTCAACTGACAACTAAAAGACAAAATATCCTCCAACACATGATAAAAATCAGAATAAAAAACTACTTCTCTAGATAAACGGTTGACAAGCACTTGACTATCAGACTCGAGGATGATATTATCATATCGATGGCTCTTGGCTAGTTTAATGGCAAGCAGGAGGGCTTTGCTTTCTGCAACTTCCGGAGGTCACCATGCCCGAATGCGCCGAGTTGCCGCAAAGAGAACATCTCCATGCACATCCCTCACTACAGCACCCAAACCAATCCAACCTTCGGTTAACAAAGAAGCATCCGAATTAATTTTCACCACACCCGCGGGGGTGCTACCCAACTATTCGCACTCCTTGGATGACGAGGCACATGGGTTACTCGAAGTACTTGCTTTGTGTACGTATCATACTCGTGGGCTAGGCATGTGACTCGAGTAAGAATCACCGCATTTAATTGGCGATGATTTAGCCTCGAAAACTTTGTAGTTTCGCTCCATCCATATACTCCAAGCAAGAATCGCTGCTCTTTGTCTTAGCTTAACATCACATTGCTTCCACGCCACCAGCAGATCACACCAACTTTCCCCCACATTTTCCACTAGCCCCTTGCAACCACTCTCCTCCCACAACTCCAGTACACGCGGGCAGCTCACAAGAGCATGAACGCTCGTCTCATCCGAAGCTCCACACCAAGGACAAGTAGCAGCATCAAGCATCGTGTTTGTTTTCTTTGTTTCGTTTTATCTCGCTCTCTTTTGAAAAGTTGTTCTACTCAATTATTGAGTTATTTTTATTCTCGTTTGGAGAGCCAATCTAGGGGTGATATGAGCCTGACAAACTCGCGAGCAGCTCGGGCTCGACTCGGTCAAAGCTCGGCTCGTTGAAGCTCGGCTCGAGCTCGGGCTCGGCTCGAGACTTAAACGAGCCGAGCTAGGCAAAGTTCGGCTCGTAAAGCTCGTGAACAACTCGATTATTATTTTACACTAAAAAAAATTTTATATTAAAGATAAATTTTATATTAAAAAATTATTTATATATATTAAAAATTATATTAAGTATTTCTTTTGTATTGTTTTATTGGAATCATCAATGATGATAGAATCATTGAACTCACTTTATACAGATTTTTGCAAAATAAATTTCCCAAACGAGCTCGATCCCATAATCGAGCTCGAGCCAAAAGAGAGCTCACGAGGCGAGCCTAAACGAGCTCACGAGCAGAGCCTGAGCCTAATCAAGCTCACGAGCCGAGCCTAAACGAGTTCACAAGCCGAGCTCGAGCCGAAAATTCTAATCACGAGCTCGAGCCGAGCTCGGCTCCCCCAAGCTCGGCGAGCTCACGAGCCGAGCCGAGCCCATGAAAAGTTAAACGAGCTCGAGCCAAGCCCAGTGCTATTCGGGCTCGGTTCGCTCGATAAGCACCCCTAAGCCAATCTCCCCAATCATTGAGTTGTGTATCTCTCTATGAAGAGAGTATCAAGATCTTTATCTTTCGATTTTAGGTTAGTTCTATAATTAATTGTTATATGGTTTCGCAACAAATATTGATTCATATATGACAATCTATTATTTCGTTTTTTTTTCTTTCTATTGTATCATTTAGAGTTTGACATTATTTTCACACTTTCTTTTAATCATTTTATAATTTTTTTGATAGGCAAGGTAAGTATATATTGCATCAAAACAAAGAATAAGGAAACTCAAGGACAAGAGACATGCCCCCTGACCAAGACCACCCACAACAGGCTAAGCATAGCCAACCAAAAAACTACCTCACTAGGAGGTTAAAAAAACATCTATGGTCACTACGGCCCTGTCTTTTGAAGTTATTTTGGCTGAACTGAACTAAACTTATTTTATTTTTGCTGATCTGAACTTATTTTTACTTATTTTTGCTGAACTTGAACTTATTTTTGCTAAATAATAATAATAAATAATAATAATAAATAATAAAAATAAAATAATAAATAATAAATAATAATAAATAATAATAATAAATAAATAATAAATAAATAATAAATAATAATAAATAATAAATAATAATAATAATAATAATAATAATAATAAATAAATAAATAATAATGAATAATAATAATAAATAATAAATAATACATAATAATAATAATAGATCAGAATATAATAATAAATAATAAATAATAATAATAATAAATAATAAATAATAATAATATTAATAATAATAAATAATAATAATAATAATAATAATAATAATAATAATAATAATAATAAATAATAAATATTAAATATTAAACAATAATAATTAAAATAATAATTAAATAATAAATAATAAATAATATATAATAAATAATAATAAATAATAATAATAATTAATAAATAATGAATAATCAATAATAATAATTAGAATTATAATAAATAATAAATAATAAATAATAATAATAAATAATAAATAATAATAATAATAATAAATAATAAATAATAATAATAATAAATAGTAATAAATAATAAATAACAAATAATAAATAATGAATAATGAATAATAAATAATAAATAATAAATAATAAATAATAAATAATAAATAATAAATAATAGATAATAAATAATAGATAATAAATAATAGATAATAAATAATAAATAATAAATAATGAATAATGAATAATGAATAATAAATAATAAATAATAAATAATAAATAATAAATAATAAATAATAAATAATAAATAATAAATAATAAATAATAAATAATAAATAATAAATAATAAATAATAAATAATAAATAATAAATAATAAATAATAAATAATAAATAATAAATAATAATAAATAATAATTACTAAATAATAAATAATAAAAATAAAAATATAAAAAAATAAAAAAATAAAATAAAAAAATAAAAAAAATAAAAATATTACAAATTCATCATTTTTATAATTATAATATTAATAATAGTAACGATATTAATAGTAATATTGAAAATAAAAATAAGAATTACAAATTACTAGTAATACTGAACTTATTTTAGCTTATTTTTACTTATTTTTTCTGAAAATTAGTCTAAAAGAACAGAGCCTACTACTTACACTCCTAGGCATAATGCTATTGATTCTGTGGTATACATTCTGTTGTATGATTCTAAGATCTTTTATAATTTAAATGTATGGAAAAATATGGTCATTTTCAACTAATAAAAGTTGAACGTCAAGGGCGATTCATTTATTTGAATTGTCAAGTCAAAGATCAGGAGAGTAGATTATGCATATAGTATAGTCAAATTTAGCAAAATTGAGGAAAAACGTTAGGATCCCTTATGGGAAACCGTTGACTAACATAAAGTAATGTTAATGTGCCTTCATTGCTTCTGACGCCAGATGTAAATGTATGTTCTTTTAAATTCAAATCTTTGTGGCAATTGACTAGTGAGCCACTCAGCCTCAGGCTTTAAACAGGAAATACGAGCATTACATTTCATTTCATTTTTGGGTCTTTTCAGTGCCAATCTCGTGGAAGTGCAAGTGCAATCAAATAGCAATAGCAATATGGAAAGTTAACAACATCATTTGATGGGTCAAACCTTCACTTGATGGTTGGAAAATTTTCGTGCTATCTCAGTTGGTACTCTCACATCAAACACATATAATCTACGTAAATCATTCTATTATATAAAAGATACTTTTCTTACATAGAAGGTGTTAACTTTTTCTATTTTTTTGCACAATTCTCTTTCTGATCTCTCTTATCTCTTTCATATCCTAACCACCATGATTAAGTCTAAGGGGGTGCCATTGATAAAATTGTCGATGTTAAGTCCCTTATTCCTTTATCTTTTTGACAAATATGAGGGTAAAGGTTTTGTCATGCTTTGTAATTACGTATACTGCCAGAATATATATACAAAGCTAATGGGATGTAAAAGGAATCACCCTATGTGAATAGGATATTACCTAAACTAAAAGATATATATGAAGTAGAGGACATGCATAAACTAGGACACTATATAGAATTAAAGAAACAAAATATCCTCAGTATATATCCAATACTCCCCTTGAAGGAGGCGCGTGAAGGTCACGAACGCCCAACTTGCCAAGTAAAAAGGAAAACTATGCAGCACCAAGGGCCTTGGTAAACAAATCTGCCAACTGGAAAGATGTACGAATGTAGGCAGTAGAAATAACCCCTGCCACAAGGAGTTTCCGAACAAAATGACAATCGATGTCTATATGCTTAGTACGCTCATGAAAAACCGGGTTAGCAGCAATGTGAAGAGCCGCTTGATTGTCACAATAGAGACGAACAGGAGAAGAATGAAAGACACCAAGTGAAGCAAGAAAATAACGTAGCCACTTTATTTCGGGCGCAACGGGAAGGTCATAGTTCTATACTCGACTTCAGTCGAGGATCGTGAAACGATACCTTGCTTCTTGCTCTTCCACGAGATGGGTGAGGAACCAAGCATAACAAAATATTCGGAAACTGAACGGCGAGAAATGGGCCAACTAGCCCAGTCCGAATCACAATATGCATAAAGCTGAAGATCACTATCTGAGCGAAGCAACACACATTGGCCAGGGTGTGATTTTGAGATACCGAAGGACTCGAATAGCAGCGTCATAGTGATCCTCACAAGGTGTCTGCATAAATTGAGATAAGACATGAACTGCATCAGAAATATCCAGTCGTGTCAATGTCAAATAAAGGAGACGTCCAACAAGACAACTATATCATGCAGGATCAGAGTATGCAGGGGCGGTAGAGGCGCCTAACTAGTGATTTTGAGACAAAGGTGTGTCTACAGGCTTGGAGCCAAGAAGGTCGGCTTCTTGTAAAAGATCAAGAGTATATTTCCGTTGACACAAAAACATTCCATTTGTAGAGCGAGCACACTTGATGTGAAAAAATATTTCAATGCCCCCAAGTCTTTAAGCTGGAAACAATTGTCTAAGTATCGTTTAAAATTAGTACACAAAACAGAATTGTTCCCTGCAATAATAATGTCATCCACATAGACTAGAAGGGATAAAATATCGCCACCACGGCGATAAGTAAATAGAGTATGATCAGCATGGGATTGCTTAAAATCATAGTTTCGAAGAGTAGTAGACAATTTTGCAAACCAGTTCCTTGGAGACTGTCGTAAGCCATACATAAACTTACTTAAACGACAAACTGTACCTGGAGAAGAAGTGGAATAGCCAGGTGGAAGTTTCATGTAAACTTCCTCAGACAAAACACCGTGTAAAAAAGCGCTGTTGACACCTAATTGATGTACATCCCAATTTTTAGCAACGGCAACAACAACAAAAGTGCAAACGCTGACCATTTTGGCTACGGGTGCAAAAGTATCAGTAAAAGCCTCCCCCTCCTTCTGATGATTGCCGAGAACAACAAGTCAAGCCTTATCTCTTTCTATGGAGCCATCGGAACGATACTTGGTCTTATAGACCCATTTGCAACCAATAGCACGTTTACCTGGTGGCAAAAAAGTATGATCCCAAGTCTTATTTTTCTCAAGTGCTGCAATTTCAACTTGCATGGCTACACGTCACCGTTGCTCTTGGGTAGCCTCTTTATATGTCCTGGGCTCAAGATTAGTAGTAATATTGGCAAGAAATAGTCGATATCCATCAGAAAAATTATCATACATAACAAAATTTGCAATGGGAAACCGCGTACCTAAAGAAGGTAGAGGAGCAGACGAGTCAGGAATGGGGTGTACTGTACGAGCTGTGTGACAAATATAATCTGAAAGATATCCAGGAGGACGACGGTCTCAGAAACCACGCCCAACCAAAGGATTTTCGTCAACTGAAGTAGGCTCACGAAAAGTAATAGGTGAGCTAGTAGATGAGGGCTAACTGGACGAATCAGCTGTAGGGGAGGCATTAGAGGTACGTGACATGTCGGGGATGACGATAGGTCGAGAGCTACTTGGTGCACCGCGGGGTGAGGCGGGCTGTGAGGTGTGATGGTGGTTGGATCAGTACCAAGCTGCGGAGCAGCTCTATGATAATGGCTAGCATCCGGAATCTTAAGCCCACTCCCTCTATCTTGCAAGTTACTAGTGTTATCAATCAAAGGAAAATCCCAATCCATGTGGGCCAACTCAAATACAGCTGTAGGAGCACTTCCCAAGCTAGAAAAAGGAAATTGGTCCTCCAAAAATTGAACATCTCTTTAAACAAATAATTGGTTAGTTTCAAGGTCAAAAACTTTCCACCCCTTTTTACCGAAAGGATAACCCAAAAACACACATTTGCGGCTATGGGTACCAAATTTATCCCGTTGACGAGGTTTATTATAGACGTAATATAAGCACCAAAAAACATGTCAAATGAAGGAGGAGACCCAAATAATATCTCATAAGGACTTTGCCATCTAAAACTTTGGTAGGTGTTCGATTGATCAAATGGACATCCGCTTAGACACACTCACCCCAAAATTGAATGGGAAGAGAAGCATGGAATCGGAGAGCATGTGCTACATCAAGAATATGACGATGCTTTCGTTCGACTCCCCCGTTTTGTTGTGGGGTCCCAACACACGAACTTTGTAACAAAATCCCATGAGTACTAAAAAATGTTTGATGTGGTTGGATGTGAACTCAGTGCCATTGTCCGAACGAAATACTTTAATGAGCTTCTCAAATTGGGTTTTTACCATGGCAAAAAAATATGCAAACATGAAGAGACTTCACTCTTGTCTTTCAATAAATATATGCATACCGCACGTGAGTGATCATGAACAAGAGTCAAAATATAATGTGATCCTATAAAAGAGGATATAGGTTAGGGACCCCAAAGATCACAATGTACTAAATCAAACAAACTCAATGCTTTATTATCACTTGAAGAAAATAAAGTACGGGATTGTTTAGCACGAAAGCAAATGTCACAAGGATCCAAAAGTTGCTTTATTATTCTAGAATTATTGAACTAGGAAGCAATGATATAGTAGAGCTCGAAGGATGCCTGAGCCGTTAATGTAGTAAAAGAGCAGCATTTGCAGAATTGACATGAGAAGTAGCATGTTGTGTCAGTGGTTGAAAATAATACACCTCATTCGGGAACTCACCCAGTCCAATCACCTTCCTCGAAATGCCATCCTGCATAACACAAATTTTGTTAGTAAAAATAACAACACAGGTGGAATCCCGACTCAGTTGTCCAACAGAGATCAAACTGCACTTGAGATTTGGAACATATAAGACATTATCAATAGATATCTCAGGAGATAACGAGCACTCCCTTGTTTAATGGCCGATGTTTGGACACCGTCGGGTAGGCTAACAGGTTGAGGAGGTAAATCACAACAATTATATAAATGTTCCAACATGCCTGTCATATGATGGGATGCTCCACTATCAAGTAACCAAGGAGTAGAAGAGACATGCTTACCAAACAACTGTTTGTCAGATGAAATTGAAGGTTCTATAAGTGTCAATAATTTCTGAACTTGGCCTGCAGTAAAGCTGGAAAGAGCAGCAGGAACATTAGAAGAAGTATATGGAGGCAACGGAGCTGTAGAAGTCGCAGCATGTGCGGCAGTAGGCCCTTGGGAAGACACGGCCTGACCACACACAGTTGAGGCAACTCCTCCTTGACCACGACTTCTTCGGTCACGCCCACGAGATGATGAATTTCCAACCCGCTAGTAGTAGTGCTCAAAATCATGGTCTGACTTACTGCAATAAGTACAAAGAAGAGATCCATTGGACCCTGAAGATGGTGCAGCAGGTCGGGGAAGAAGAGTATTCTGGACAACAAAACTTAGTGCCTGAGTCTTATCATCACGGTCACTGGACAATAGTTTGGTGCCTCTCTTCTTGAGTTACCATAGAAAAAGCTTTGTTGATGACGGGAAAAGGATCCATCCCTAAAATTTGGGTCCGTATAGGGCCATATTTGGCATCCTCAAGGACGAGAAGAAAATCATGGGTCTTTTCAGTTTCAAACCAGGCACGGATTTTGGCAGCATCCGAACAAATACAACCACAAGTAACATCATCGGAGCTATATAATTCATCCCACAAAGATTTAAATTTGTTATAATAGGCCACAATACTCGGGCCCTTTTGTCTCAGTTGTGATATTCATTTTTTAGCTGATGAATTTGGGGACCATTGGTAATAGCATAGCGTTCTTGCAAATCAATCCACATTTCAGAAACAATTTAGTAACCAGCGACACTAGGTTGGATAGAGATATCAATAGAATTAAAAAGCCAACCACATAAAGTTGAATTATTTGCTTCCCAAGCTATGAATTCAAGACCGGTCTCATCTATGGATTTGGGATTGTACCACTAACAAAGCCAATTTTATTTTTACCTTCTAAACCATTCACCAAAGCCTTAGCCCAAACATCGTAATTATCACCAGTTATAACATGTACTTGGTGAAAGACATACCTGGACCCTCAAAAGGATGCAAAAAATAAATCGTTGAAGGATTGTGAATGAGTTGAGGAGAATAGCAGCAGAAGAAGAAAAAAAAATGGAGATTTTTGGATCACAAAGCCTGCTTTGGTACCATGACAAATATGAGGTAAAGGTTTTGTCTTCTTTGTGTTACGTATCTTGCGCGAATATATGGGATGTAAAAGGAAGCACCCCATGTGAATAGGATATTACCTAAACTAAAAGATATACATGAAGTAGAGGATATACATAAACTATACACACACACACACACACACACACACACACACACACACACACACACACACACACACACACACACATGTATATATATCTCAATTACTTAGAAAAAAAAGGACACTATCTCTATTATATAAGGGAAGGAGGGAGCTATGGTGTCCCCCTATAGATTTACTTAAATGCCCATTAGTAAATCAACTACTATCAAAAAAGGGGAAAACGAAAGTCAAACTCAAATATAGCATTAAAAAATTAACCTAAATGTTGAAAACAATCAAGTTATAATTGAGCCACCAAAAAAAGAAACATTGATTATAAGATTTAATACTTTTATGCTGAAAAAAGTAAAAAGGAATAAAACATCAATCAAATATCTTATCATTCAATTCACAAATACAATAAAGTATTACATCAACATGGAAAATTGAATCAATTAGCAAAGTGAAATGATTTATTTAACACAAAATACTATCTTAATATAACATAAGAAATCCTAAATAAATTCACTTAACATTCTTTTATTGTTTATAATTAAAAATAATTAATAAAAAAGGGTTAAGTGATAGAGGCTTAACCTACGAAATTTAGCTCAAAAAAATGTCTAATGTTTTAATTTTTACCCCTATTTATGCCTAAAAAGGCTACGATTTATCTTTAAAGAATTAAAAAAAAAAAAAATTAGGCACGCATCGCGTGCGTAACTTGCTAATATAGAATTAAGGAAACAAAATATCCTCAGTATATATCTAATACTTTTTAAGCTTTATTGTCTATAAAAGTCATCATTTATATGTTGATTGGAGTTAGTTCACTTGCATGTTCATTGTGTAAGGGTTAGTTGATTTCCACATGTCATACTCTCTCGTACTCGTATTTGTTTGAACACTTTGCTTTTTCATTTGTCCAAAAATAGTTTGAACACTTATTTTTTGGACATGATCTCAGTTATATTTTGACACTTCTCTCAAGTCTCAACTGCCTTTGGCACACCAGACTTCTTTTGATTAAAAGATACGCCACCAACTCCTATCAGATTTAATTAACTCTTTAATAAAAATAAGAATTAATAGTCACTCAACAACTTATTTCCTATAAATAAGTGTAATAACGTACAATAAGCATTTGAACTAATTTAGGATGAAGAAAGAATCATCAGAAATAATTTTAGATTATGAATAAATAGAGCTTTTGGATGATTAAAAACTAAAACATATAATGTTTAAGATAAAAGAAATTAGAAGTTGGTTTTTAATAGATTGCCTAAGATAATAACAATTAACTTAAGTTTAATTTTTGATACATATTTCAATAAAATTATATTGTAACTACAATTGAAAAAGTTCGAAATATGTTGTAAAATAAGATTAATACTAGTATATAGGTATATGATAAATTTTTTTTTTCTTCTTATGGACACTTTGTCCCTTGATTAATGCACTCCTCTTTCCCTTAAAAAATCACCTTTTGAGATGAAGGATAATTTGTTGATTGACTGTCATGTAATCTGTACTATAGATCTCCAACTCAATTGTATACATATGTAACATAATGAAATATATATCGAGTCATTGTTCCACAAGTTGGATGAAGATATGTGAGTCCATATTATAGTTCTATGTTGGGATATCTGGGGTACTCGTAATTGAGTTGTTTTTGAGAACGAGGTGTCATCCCTAATTCAGGTGTGTTCTTATGTTGAGAAGTTCATAGCGGAAATGGTTAGTGGCCATTCGCCAAGGAATGCATCTGCCAGGTGGTTCATTGGGTCGTTCCTCCTCCTAGTGAAGTGAAGATTAATGTGGATAGCTCCTGGCTTAATTGTGCTATTATGCAAACTGCTCAACAGTAGCTAGACACTAAATGCCTTGAAGCTAGTGCTATTCTCTATAGCATGAAGATTGCGTTGGAGTTAGGCTTTAGGAACGTGCTTGTGGAAAATGATAGCTTGAACGTGGTGCATGCGATCAACTGCAAAGAAGAAGACCTTAATACTTTTCATTTACTTATTGATGGCATTTTAGATCTTGCTATTAGTTTTAATTACTTCTACTTTTTTGGTAGGAACGGATTTAAGGTGGCTCATACTCTAAGTCTCTAACTCATCTCTCTCCTTGGGATTTAGGTAGCAGAGTCTGGACTCTGACTTCCTACCTTCAGTTGTTTCTTTGTTGGCCGCTGATGATAACGTTTAGCTGCTTCTTGGGAGGCCTTTTTAGAAAGAAAAAAAAAAGAAACAAAAATCATTCTCTTGCTTTCTAGAAACGCAACCTTGCTTAAGGAAGTCTGAGGATCTTATATAAATTTATGGGTGACTTATATGATTTCTGACACAATATTTGCGAGTTGACATAGGGTTGGCCATGAATCGAGTCGAGCTGAACTCGAATATGGCTCAGCTCGAGTTTGTTAATTTAGCAGCTCCAACTCGAACTCAAACTCAACTCGAACTTAAATATACAAGCTCAAACTTGGTTGGATAAGAATAATTTAAGTTTGGAGGATAAGTTCCAAGCTCGACTACTAACACATGTGCCAACAATGTGCACTATAAGATTTTAATATTGTTGTTAATCGACTTTATAATAGTATTCTGTTTGGACATACTGTGTTGAAAATTCCCCTATCTTTTTTATTCAATTGACCCATTTAGGCCTTGATGTCTTAGAAAAATGTATTTCATTTATTATATTAATGAGCTCACTAGCTTTTGAGTTGAAAATCATTGAGTTTTGAGTTTGCCTCATCTAATATTTGAACTATAATTATAAGCTCAAGTTTAGTTCATGAACATATGAGACGAGCTTGAAATGAACTTTTACCGAATTCGATTCTGAACTGTTCACTAAAAGTTCTTTTTCGCGTCCACCATACATATTACAACTTTAAAAGGCTATAAGGGAAAAATTACAAGATAGTCTTGCACGAATAATACGTTAACAAGGGTAAAACAAAAATAGCGCGTTGGCCTTAAATAATAATCTAAGGAGGAGAAATATTAATGTCAACGAAACCTGTTACCTATGCAAAGGAGCTGTGGAAGATGAGTTGCACTTATTCATAAATTGCTCAATTAGCGCGAGAGTTTGGTGGGGATCCTGGCTAGGAATTCAAGTTGAAAGGTATAATTTGGTTCCTATAAATTACTGGATTACAAATTTCATGGAATTTTTTTTGGAAAGATGATGGGCCTCAAAGCAATAGAGCGAAATGGTTTTGTGCATGTTTGTGGGCCTTATGGAAACATCGGAATGTGGTGTTTTCAGAATCGTAACCCAAATCCATTGGAAGTGCTGAATATGGCAAATAACTACATCAAGGAAGAAGATGAGATAATCAAATATCATGAAGAAAGGAAAAATAAGAGAGATGGAAGAATACAAGAAAGACTGATTGCTTCTTTTGGAAGGCGACAAGATAGAGTATGTATGATAAAGGTTGATGGTGCTTGGAAAGCAAAGCTTCTCGCACGTCGTCTCCAAAAGATCATGGCTTCTACTGTGGGTCCACAACAATCATCATTCATAAAAGGTAGGCAGATTCTTGACGGTGCGCTCATTGCTGGAGAAATAATTGACTCATGTAAAAGGAACAAGGCGCAGGCTACGATCATGAAGCTTGATTTCCACAAGGCGTTCGATAGCGTATCTTGGAGATACCTAGACTGGGTTTTAGAGCAAATGAAGTTCCCCCTCCAATGGAGAAACTGGATTCGTTCTTGTGTAATGTCTGCCTCAGCTTCAATACTCATTAATGGTTCACCATCATCAACATTCAAGCTTCAACAGGGTCTCCGACAAGGAGACCCTCTCTCACCATTCCTTTTCAATATTGCTGCGGACACTACAAGAAAAGGGGTAATCAACGACGGCTAAAAGCCGTCGTTAATAAAAAAAACCGTCGCTAAAAGATCAACGACGGCTAGCAGTCGTTGAAATGCAGTCGTTGGAAGGGTGGTCACTGATATTGGAATCAACGACCGTCAAGCCGTCGGTAAAAACATCAACGACGGTTTCCTGATCATCTGCGACCGTTTACGAAAACCGACGTTGACTCTACGCCAACGACTGTTTTAAATAGACAGTGGATCAGCGACTGTTTAAAACCGTCGCTGTTTCACCGTCCGTTCTTAATCGTCGGTGATACACCGACTGTTACGAACCGTCGTTGTATCACCGACTGCTAGGAACCGTCGTTGATTTCCTTGATTCAACGTCTGTGTATAACCGTCGCTATTATAATAAAGCAGTCGTTGAAATTGAAGTCCATGGCTGCATAGAGTACCTTACAACGACTGCCTAGCCGTCGTTGATTTAATGTTTAGCCGTCGTTGTTGTTTTAAAATAATATTATTTAGAATATTATTGTTCTTAATAATAATTAAACCTGTACCTGCACAGCTGCACCTAAATATACCACACTAAAGCTGTTCCTCCATCGCATTCAATTTTTTCAATTACAAAAATATGCAATTTTGATATATATTACAATTTGCATAGATACTTGTATAATTACATTAAATAGATTACAATTATGTACACAAAATAGATCCCGATGTCGGGAAATAAAGTAGAAGTCAGTGTTTACAAAAAATATATATCGACAAAGCTAGAAACTAATAAGCTAGATGCCGATAAATATAGACACTAAATGTCTATAGTTAGACAAACTACCTAGATTAAATATATGTACGCAAAATAGATCCCAGTGTCGGGAAATAAAGTAGAGGTCGGGTTCCAAAAAAAATAACCCGACACATCTAGAAACAAAGCGAGATGCCGATAAATATTGACACTAAATGCATATAGTTAGACTAACCATATCCAACTATAAGTTCGTTACCTAGTTGCCAAAATCAAAAAAACTACACTGTGAAGGGTGTCTCTGTAGCACTACCGCCACCACCAAACCCTGGGTCATCTTCTGGTCTGCGTTGTGGAGGGGGGCCTGGGTTGCAACCTGGGAACATGTGCCCGAAACTAGACATGTTCCTCATCATTTCCTCTACGAGGGCCCGACTTGACTCTTCCACCCGTGCTGCGACCATTGCCTACACCTCTTCCATCCGTGCAATGACCTTGCCTCCACCTGCGCCTCAATCTGAGAAAAAATGGACGGCTCATATGGTTGTGAAGAGCCGCCATCTCCTCGCCCTGATGAAGAGTTGTAGTACAAATGATCTCCCCGACCCAACCCCCCGAACTTTTCCTCTGTTCCTCCCCCCAACCTGTCTCCCAATACAACAGATCAGGGTTCGGCTGTGACCCGTGAGTGGTACAATGATCCAGCTTCTTATTGTATGTCTCCTGCATTTGGTTAAATATACTCATATTCAAGTAATATAAAGTGGCCAAAATGGCGTATATTTGGTTCTAACTTGCCTATATTGTGTATTTTCAATCAAAACAACTTATAATTACATTAAACTAACTAAATATATGATGTTTGAGGTGTTTATAACTTAAACTAACATCAAAGTACTCATATTCATTCATTTTCAAGTAAAATGGCCTAAAATGGCCTATATTTGCCTATATTTGGTTCTAACTTTCCTATTTTGTGTATTTTCAATCAAAACAACTTATAATTACATTAAACTAACTACATATATGATGTTTGAGGTGTTTATAACTTAAACTAGCATCAAACTACTCGTATTCATTCATGTTCAAGTAAAATGGCCTAAAATGGCCTATATTTGCCTATATTTGGTTCTAACTTTCCTATTTTGTGTATTTTCAATCAAAACAACTTATAATTACATTAAACTAACTACATATATGATGTTTGAGGTGTTTATAACTTAAACTAGCATCAAACTACTCGTATTCATTCATTTTCAATTAAAATGGCCTATATTTGCCTATATTTGGTTCTAACTTTCCTATTTTGTGTATTTTCAATCAAAACAACTTATAATTACATTAAAATAACTACATATATGATGTTTGAGGTGTTTATAACTTAAACTAGCATCAAACTACTCGTATTCATTCATTTTCAAGTAAAATGGCCTAAAATGGCCTATATTTGCCTATATTTGGTTCTAACTTTCCTATTTTGTGTATTTTCAATCAAAACAACTTATAATTACATTAAACTAAATATATATATGATTTTTGAGGTGTTTATAACTTAAACTAGCATCAAACTACTCGTATTCATTCATTTTCAAGTAAAATGGCCTAATATGGCCTATATTTGCCTATATTTGGTTCTAACTTGCCTATATTGTGTATTTTCAATCAAAACAACTTATAATTACATTAAACTAACTATATATATGATGTTTGAGGTGTTTATAACTTAAACTAGCATCAAACTACTCGTATTCATTCATTTTCAAGTAAAATGGCCTAAAATGGCCTATACTTGCCTATATTTGATTCTAACTTTCCTATTTTGTGTATTTTCAATCAAAAAAACTTATAATTACATTAAACTAACTATATATATATGATGTTTGAGGTGTTTATAACTTTAACTAGCATCAAACTACTCGTATTCATTCATTTTCAAGTAAAATGGCCTATATTTGCCTATATTTGGTTCTAACTTTCCTATTTTGTGTATTTTCAATCAAAACAACTTATAATTACATTAAACTAACGACATATATGATGTTTGAGGTGTGTATAATTTAAACTAGCATCAAACTACTCGTATTCATTCATTTTCAAGTAAAATGGCCTATATTTGCCTATATTTGGTTCTAACTTTCCTATTTTGTGTATTTTCAATCAAAACAACTTATAATTACATTAAACTAACTATATATATATGATGTTTGAGGTGTTTATAACTTAACCTAGCATCAAACTACTCGTATTCATTCATTTTCAAGTAAAATGGCCTATATTTGCCTATATTTGGTTCTAACATAAACTAGCATCAAACTTTTCAATCATATTTGCCTATAAATATATGTTTAGAAGTATGTACCGAGATTTGCTTTGCTTTCTTGTTTGCTGGAATTTCTCCTTTTCCAGGAACAGTCTTAAAATGAGTCTTCAAGAACAACTCGGGAGCAGTAGGGAGTACTCCTCCTCTACTCTTTGCCTGTAGACATTGTTGAACAAAGGCTTTTTTTTTTACTCATACCGAAAATGTCATTCTTTTCCGTTCGCATCCTTGGTGACATGAAGTTGAGGCCTTTTGCACAATTTAGCAATGTCTTTTCTAGATGCAACGGTGTCTGCTGTCTGTTTTTTCACATCCATAACTGTGTGAATGAGTTGGTCGAAGAAGTTTTTCTCAATGTGCATGACGTCAAGGTTGTGACGAAGATGCTGATTCTTCCAGTATGGGAGCTCCCAAAGACAACTTTGTTTGAACCACCCATTTTTCAACTTTTTCAAAGCGTTAAGTGCATCTGGTCCATCTGTAGCCTTTGGTAAGTCTTTAACACATGACCACAACTCTTCCCCAGACATGATGTGTGGTGGAGACCCTTTTTCAACCTTATTTCTACAAAAAGCTACTTTGTTTTTACGAAAAGGATGATCTTGAGGAAGGAATTGACGGTGACAATCAAATCAAGAAACTTTACCCTCCATGCTCGAGCCAAAAAGCTTTGGATTTATCCATACAATAAGGACAAGCCTTTTTCCCAGCGGTAGACCAGCCAGATAGCATACCGTAAGCAGGAAAATCATTTATTGTCCAAAGAATGGCGGCACGCATATTGAAAATTTGTTTCCTAGAAATGTCATAAGTAGTTGCTTCAACATCCCATAATTGCTTCAATTCCTCGATTAAGGGTTGCATGTACACCTCCAAGTTTCCCTTCGGATTTTTAGGACCAGTAACGAGCAACGAAAGGAACATGAAGGGTTTTTTCATGCACATCGATGGCGGCAAGTTGTACGGGGTTAAGATGACCGACCAACATGAATATTGACCCCCAAACTTTCCATGTGGACCAAACCCATCGGTACAAAAATCGAGCCGAACATTCCTAGGCTCAGATGCAAATTCGCCAAAGGATCTATCCAAATGCTTCCAAGCTTCACTGTCGCTAGGGTGAGCCATTTTGTCTTCGACTCTTGGATTTTTGGCATGCCATGTCATTTCTTCAGCAACGTTCTTTGTTGCATACAACCTCTGCAATCTCGGTGTGATTGGGAAATAAATCAGAACTTTCATTGGAACTAAAGACCCCTTAGAAGTCCTCTTGTATCTGTCGCTATCGCACACTCTACATCTGTCCAAGTGTGCATCAGTTCTCCAAAATAACATGCAACCTTTGGGGCAAGCATGAATCTTCTCGTGGGGAAGCTCTAATCCCTCCAAGATCTTCTTCGTATCGTAAAATGTGTTACTCATGTTGTTGTTGTTAGGTATTGCTTCTTTCATTAATGAAGCAAAAGCATCAACACACCTATGTGGCAAATTGTACTCACACTTCAAAGATACTATTCTAGATGCCATTTCCAACACAGACATGGACCTCCCGTCGTACAACGGTTCCTCAGAAGCCTTTAATAGGTCAAGAAACACCTTTGCTTGAGGATTAGGCTCCTCCTCCATTCCACTAGGCTCTTCAACAAGTGGACGGTTCCGGGTTATTCCCAAGAGCATCGAAAACCATTTCACGGTATGGATTAGATAGCTCTTCTGCTGGTTGAGGTAACTCTTCACCATGAGAATACCAACCGCAGTAATCAGGTATAAAGGCCTTGCTATACAAATGCACTTTAACCGTGTGCGTCATGCATACGTCTGTTCTTGCATTTCGGACACGGACATCTAACTTCATCCTTACCCGGGTTTTCGGGATTTACTTTGCAAAGTCAATGAATTCATCAACCCCCCTCAAGAACTCGGGCCTCAAGTTACGCACATTGTCATATCTATCATACATCCACCAACGCTCCTTCCGTTTCATGGTGACCAATTCTACAATTCTAAACCATTTCAATGACAATACTCATTAACAACCAACATACGTACAATTAAAACATATGTGTGAAATACATATAGGGCCTAAAATGATGACCAAAGGTCCTTATCACTCCAACCTAACCCATTCTTCGACGTCTAACCCCACTAGTGAATGTATGCCAACTATTCGCTTCTACGTAAAATCCGGCAGCATTTCCCATGAGTTCTCCAAGTACACAATGTGAGCTTCGTAAAAGCTTACATATGTACCCAGAGAACAACATAGAGAAACAACATCACCGGAAATTACATAGAATAGAACAAAAGGCATACATTCACCACCTAAGTGAGGTCAAACGTCGAAGAACAGTCCCAATCGGGGACTATTCAAGATATACTCCTAATGAGTATACCTTGAACGGGTATCTAGGCACATGATGATGCAAACATATTTATTTAAACACTTAAATTAAATTTATAACATCATCCAAACTATTTCCACGAAAACAAATATGTCAAAAGCAATATAAACAAGTATAATAGTGTAAACTAAATAAAGGAATGTGCAATAAATAAATTATTGTGATAATTATATAGTTTTTTACTTTTATAACCTTTAATGCTACTAAACAATATAGAATTAAAATATAGAATTTACATGAACAAAAACAATATAAATTGAAGACAAAATATGGTCAAAATTGCTACTAACCTTACAATTAAGCCAAAGAGAAACACCAAAATGCTACGTAATCCTACATCATGTAGAAAATCAATTATTAAATGGTAACCTTTAAGCATTTATTAAAATTTATACATAAAATTAAGCAATTAGCCATATAAACTAAATTTACTATTAAAATTAAAGAATTTAAATAATAAAACCCCTATAGAAAT
The DNA here is from genome assembly GCA_947646795.1 of Beta lomatogona. NCBI lineage: Eukaryota > Viridiplantae > Streptophyta > Magnoliopsida > Caryophyllales > Amaranthaceae > Beta > Beta lomatogona. The sequence goes on from CANSNZ010000377.1 coordinate 80,412, forward strand.
CAACGACCGTTAAAGACCGTCGCCCAAGCTAAAAAACAAAATTTGGTTTACTTCCATAAAATCAACGACGGCTTGGAACCGACGTTGTTTATCACCGACGGCTAAACCGTCGTTGTCTGCTATAATAGCAGTCGGTAATCAACGACGACTTCAAGCCGTCGCTAATTTTTACGATACCGACCATTTTTTTAGCCGTCGCTAATTGGCCGTCGTTATTTTAGCATTTTCTTGTAGTGGGAGCCTTTGAACTTATTAATCCGGAAGGCAGTTTCAATGCAACTGTGGGAAGGGGTCGAAACATCTCGTAATGGGCCCAAGATTACCTATTTGCAATACGCAGACGATACGATTATTTTCTGCCCCCCAGTCTTGCATTATCTCATGAACATTAAGAAGACCCTCATTTTATTTCAGCTTGTGTCAGGACTTCAAATCAATTTCCACAAATCCTCCCTCATAGGTATCAATGTTGAACCTACTTGGCTGCGTGAATCTGCGAGCTCATTGCACTACAAAATAGGTGATCTCCCCTTCATCTATTTAGGACTTCCTATTGGTGGAAGCACTCATAGGCTTAATGCATGGGATCCCATTTTGAATAGAATGGAAAAAAAGTTAGCATCTTGGAAGTGCAACCTCCTTTCCTGGGAGGAAGAGCAGTACTTCTCAAAGCCTCTCTGGCTAGTCGTCCTCTCTATTCTCTATCCATCTTTCCTATTCCATCTGGAGTCGCTGAAAAAATAAAAAAATTGCAGAGGAATTTTTTGTGGAATATGGTCCGTGAGAAAAATCGCTTAACCCCTGTTTCTTGGAATATCATTGAACTCCCAACTGATTTGGGCCGGTCGAATGAATCTTGGCAACATTATTTACAAGAACTTGGGCGTCCTTTTTAAATGGCTGTGGAGGTTTTTTACTGAGCCCAATGCTTATTGGCGCAATATGATTTGCATCAAATATAACTATGGGGCCTCCTTCTTGCCTCATGATCTCCGCATCCCATCTCAAGGCGGGCCCTGGAAAAATATATGTTCCTCAATTCTCCGCAACCCACTTTCTAAGGCCATTATCATGTCAAAAAATCAGGAAAAAAATCGGCAACGGTTCCTCAACTCTCTTTTGGCACGATATATGGGTAGGGGATATCTCTCTCAAATCTCTCTGCCCTAGACTATTCCTCATTAGCCTGAACAAGGATGCTACAGTGGCCTCATGCGGCATATAGGATGGAATGAATTGGAATTGGAGTCTGGCTTGGACTCGGGCCCTTCGCTCCCAGGATACCATTGAATATCATCACCTTCAGCAGGTTCTTCATCAGGTCAATCTGTACCCAAATGAGGCAGATTCAACAATTTGGGCATCGAATAAAAATGGTGTCTTCTCTGTTAAATCTTTCACCTATGAACTGATGAAGACTAGTCCATATTGTATCCATGATGTGGTGAAGGGTATTTGGCGTGGCCTTGTACCACATAGAATCGAAATTTTTGCATGGATGGTGCTGCTTGAAAAAGTTAACACAAAGGAAAAATTGGTGTGTCTAGGAATCATGGATCCCTTTCTTGATTTGTGCCTATTTTGCAATACTGCTCTAGAATCATGTATCCACCTATTCTTTCATTGTCCTTACTCATGGAAATTGTGGGCTTGGTGGCTTAACACGTGGAATCTCAAGTGGGCTTCACCTCTCTTGGCTCGAGATGCCTTCGAGCAATGGAAACATCCTAAGAAAGGCGCCTTTTTTAAGAAAATATGGGCTGCGAGTTTTTTCATAATATTATGGACCCTGTGGAAAGAAAGGAACAATAGATGTTTTGAAAATATCTCATGCACATTAGCCGACCTTCAAGACCTTGTGCTTTTGAGGCTAAGTTGGTGGATCAAGGGGTGGGGTGACCCCTTTCCATACAACTCAAGCGAAATTCTCAGAAACCCATCTTGCCTTGATTGGAATCTTCCATCTTCTACCCTTAAGGCTGCTGCTCCGTCTCCATCACAGCATCTCTGGGTACCTCCTCCTTTATCCACTCTTAAGTGGAATGTGGATGCCTCTCTAATGCTCCATAAATCTAAGTCAGCTATCGGTGGTGTTCTTCATAATCACATGGGGAAGTTCATATGCCTTTTTTCTAGCCCAATTCCTTTCTTGGAAATAAATCATGCAGAAGTCTTAGCTATCCATAGGGCTCTTAAAATTACATTAGCCGCTGATCTCACTAGTAAACATCATATCATTGTGGAGTCTGATTCGGTGAATGCGGTTCAATGGTGCAATGGTGTAACTTCAGGGCCATGGAACTTAAACTTCTCTATCAATTTCATTCGGCATTCAATGGGCAGGGGGCTTGGAATTAAGATCATATACAAAGGCCGAGAATCAAACTTTGTGGCCGACTCTCTCGCCAAGCAAGGCCTCACAAGAGCTGATGAATTTTTAGCCTGGCTATAGTTGTTTTTGTAACTCTCAGTAGGCCTATGTAATTTTGGTTATGATCAGTGGCTTTTGTCCATGATCTTTGGTTGTAACTTGTCTTTATGGCTCAACAATAATACAAACAACCAAAAAAATTATCAAAAAAAAAAGGAAGGACTGTCATTCAGCTAGAATTGGTTGGAGTGGAGTGTTGGAAAATGGTCAAGAATTCAAAGGAAATGATAAAGTCAGAGCCAACTCTGCTGTTCAATGTGAAGGACTAGTTGTTTTAAGAGGCTTGAAGGAAGCGTTGAAGGATTTTATCCTCGATCAAGTGTAACAAACTAAATGTATATGGACAAATTATAAAGATAATATATTCAATAATATTAGGTGACCGCAACGTTTTGCTAACTACTAATATGTATTGGGTCCTATGAGGTCACACAATGTGACAACCCTTGGATATTACCCAAATCCATTTGTGAAATGGGTTGGGCGGTTTTTATGATGGATGGAAGATTTGTAACTCATGAGTTTATTAGGCTCATAATGTATGACATTATGAGGCAAAATAAAGCCTCATGAATCATCTCTTTGTAACCACTCTATATAATCATATGGAAGGAGTATGAGATTACATCACTTTAGTAAGAGAAAATCTGATTTTCTTTTGCTCTCATCTCTCCCATTCATTCGGCCATATACACCTCAAAAGCAAGAGGATTCTTCTCTCTTCCGTACTAGCATACGTGGTGCTCTAAGGGTTGTTCGTGGACCAACACTAGAGGAACGGCGGTTGACGTTCTAAAGGATCTCCACTAGAAGGCTTGTGATGGAAGTGGAATTCACGCATCAAGAGGTATATTCTACACTCTTAATAGATTCATGTTAATTTATGCAAAGATCTTGGTGTTAGATGTTTGAATATGTGATACTCGTTTTCCGCATTGAGCATCTAAATTTCTACAGTGGTATCAGTTAGCCTATTGCATAGATTAATATGATCATGTTGATGCATGTTTTCCTCCATTATAATTCATTTAGGGGAGGGTATTAGCATGAGGATATTGTTTGCATGATTAAAATAATAGGATTTTAATCTAGTGGGAGTATAAAAGTTGTTTATACATTTTTCGATACATGTATATATATATATAATTGTTATATTATTTCATGTTTTAATTAAGTTGTTAATTAGAATATGATGTATATATGTATGATTCATGAATTGTATGCTTTGAGTTTTTTATGCTTAATTTGATTATGTATAATTTCATGGCATGAATTCTTGAATTAGAGGCCGAGTATGATTTATTTATGCATAAAAATGTTTTACTGTATAAAGAAAATCATGCGTTTATCGATTAAAATTACCTGAATTGAGATTGAAAAACGGAGGTAGAGCTTGGTCGCGGGGTGCGACCATCCTGCTCGCGGGGGTGCGACCATCCTGCTCGCGGGGTGCGACCTGCTCACTGGCCATAACGGCTGGTTCTTGTTTTCCACGGATTAAAACGTTTAAATCCGTTTATTCCCTTAATGCATATTAAGTAGCTTTTATGCTTGGTATCCTATGCTAATGCTTAAATGAATTAAAATTATGTTGGGAGTTTATTATATGATATTTAATTTTATGTTAGGATGTTAGTTTTAATAAGTTGATTAATTCTTTCATGCTAGTATATGTGGTTGAATATCATGTAATGTTTATATTTTAATATGATTAAAATATATGTGGTGCCTTAGAGTGCTTATGTATTTTTCTTTAAATTTAATAGTTGATTAAATTTGTTAGATTAATATTTTAAAGCCCTTGGGAGATAAATTCTAATATGATTAAAATTTGTCTTAAGGTACTAGCCATTTGATTTAATATGAGATTTAATCTAGATGGTGTTATTATGTTTAAAGTTGTTAAAGCATAATAATTTATTTTAATAATTGATTAAAATGCATGTTTTCTATATATGATATTATGAATGCATGCGGTGACTAGTATGGCCCAAACTTGGATAGAAAATACGATCTGCGTATCGTTAATGTATTTTTGTAATTTAAATACGATCTATGCATCGTTGGTATTTTTGTAATATTAGTTTGAAATTTCAAAAATTATTCAAGTTGAAGTGATTCAAGGATGGAGATCCGATGTTTTTCATTCCATGGAGCACAAGGATGTAGATCCAAGGTGGTTCAAGGATAGAGGCCTTAAAAAGTAGTCTTTAGGGTTATGGGCCATACTAGGATCACATTTTATTTTATGCATTTAAATATTGCTTTTGAATGCTTTCTAAGTTTTATTATGCATGTGATTTATTTTTGCAATGAGTTCACTAGTAATTAAATCACATAATAATTTACTTAGGTCCCTAAAGCTAATATTGGGTAATTGCTTTTCCAAATAAATATCTACTAAAATCTTGATCGTTAGTAATAGGTTCTGCCAAAGCAGAGTGTTACTTCCAATCTTGGGCTAAGTAGAGTAAATTTCCGAAATTTGCATGTTTAGTTTGGTTTGACCCAACAAAATCATCAAAACGGTTTTGGATTTTGAAGCAAAGGGTTGGGTTTTTGTGTTTGGGTGACAAGTTCTGTCTAGGATTAGGAAGGCTTTCCCCAACGTTGTGGGTAACTTCCTTACCTGGGAACTTTCATCACCTTAGCAATCACCCTTCAACTAAGAATTACAATTGTTGTAATTAGTAAAGGAGTTTACTTACCTTTTAAATTTGGTTTTAAGTTGAGGCCAAAGTCCACTTATAAATCATGTTTGATAGGGTCTTAGAATCACTTGATTCAAAAGGGACACTTTTAAAATTGGTCAAGTGCATAGCTTTTATTTTAAAGTGTTTAAAATTTGTTAAAAGCTATTGATGGTAAACATACTTATTACTTTTGCATCTTCCATGTAGATATCATGTCTGGTAACAACAATAATTCACCTTTTAACTTACGTTCAATCCTTGGATAGGATAAGTTGAACGGGAACAACTTCCTTGATTGGGAAAGGAATCTGAGAATTGTTCTTAGATCTGAAGGTCGAGAGGATGTTCTTGAAACCCCGATCCCGGTTTTAACGACCACCTCTACTGAAGCCGAAAAGGCGGCCGACAAGGCCATTGCAGAAAGGTCGGTAATTGTTACCTGCCTTATGCTCGCGGCTATGGAACCAAGCCTTCAAAAGAGGTTTGCAAGCTTGGATGCTCGCAGTATTATCCGACATTGAAAACCATGTTTTAGCAACAAGCTCGGATAGAGAGGTATGAAACTCACAAGGCTATTCTTGAGTGTGCGTTAGTCGAAGGCAAGCCACTTGCCACTCATGTCTTTGAAATGATTGGTTATTTCGACACAATGGAGAGGTTGGGCTTTCCTTATAGCCAAGAGTTGGCTACTGACATCATACTACACTCCATACATGAAGGCTTCAACCATTTTAGGTTGAACTTCAATATGAATGGGGTGTCGAAAACCCTTGCTGAGTTACATGGGATGCTCATGACTGCCGAGCAAAACATCTCTGTTGCACCTAAGAAGGAAATTCTTATGGTTCAAAAGGGGAAGGGTTTTAAGAAGGAATGGGCCGGCAAGAAAAAGCAAGACAAGGGCAAGCAAGTTGCCGCTAAGATCGCCGATAAGCCACGGGCAAAGGCAAAGCCAAAGGTGGCCGCAAATGCCAAGTGCTTCCATTGTGGTCAAATTGGCCATTGGAGGCGTAACTGCCCAAAGTATCTAAATGATAAGAAGTCTGGGGCTTCTTCTTCAGGTATCTATGTCATTGACATTAATTTAGCAACATCTACTTCTTGGGTATTTGATACCGGTTGTGTTTCTCACATTACTTCGAATGTGCAGGGACTAAGAAGGAGTAGAACCTTGGCTAAAGGGGAGGTAGAACTGCGCGTTGGAAATGGTGCAAGGGTTGCGGCCGTTGCAGTTGGGACTTATTGTCTACCTTTGCCTTCTGGTTTAATATTAGAGCTTAATAACTGTTATTATGTTCCTGCTATTACCAAAAACATTATTTCTATTCCTGTTTTGGATAATGAAGGGTTTTCATTTACAATTGAGAAAGGTTGTTTCTCTGTTTATTTGAATTCAATGTTTTATGCCATTGCTAAAAGGTCTAATGGTCTATATTTCCTAGACTTAGACAAAGATGTCCTTAACATAGACAAAAAAACATAGATCAAGCGATACTAATCCTACTTACTTATGGCATTGTCGTTTAGGACATATAAACGCGAAACGCATCTCGAAGTTACATAAAGATGGACTTCTAACATCTTTTGACTTTGAGCCATTTGATGTATGTGAATCATGTTTAATGGGTAAAATGACAAAGTCACCTTTTGGAAAGGGTGAAAGGGCCAGTGATCTATTGGGTCTAATACATAGTGATGTGTGTGGACCAATGAGCACAAAAGCTAGGGGAGGGTTTGGGTACTTCATTACTTTTTACCGATGATTTAAGTAGATATGGATATGTCTATTTAATGAAGCATAAGTCGGAATCGTTTGAAAAATTCAAAGAATTCCGGAATGAAGTCCAAAACCAAGCTTGGCAAAACAATTAAAGCACTATGATCCGATCGTGGTGGTGAATATTTGAGCCAAGAGTTTAGTGATCACTTGAAGAGTTGTGGAATTCTTTCACAACTTACTCCACCTGGAACACCTCAGTTGAATGGTGTATCCGAAAGGAGGAACCGAACACTACTTGATATGGTTCGGTCTATGATGAGTTTTGCCGATCTTCCCATCTCCTTTCGGGGATATGCTCTCGAAACCGGTACTTTCACACTTAATAGAACTCCATCAAAGGCAGTAGAAAAAACACCATATGAGATGTGGAGTGGAAAAACTCCAAGTTTGTCTTTTCTACGTATTTGGGGTTGTGAGGTTTATGAAAACGTTTACTTTCAGATAAACTCGCCCCTAAATCAGATAAGTGTTTCTTTGTGGGTTATCCCAAAGAGACTAAGGGCTATTACTTCTACCATCGGACTGAGGGCAAAGTGTTTGTTGCTCGTCGTGGTGTCGTTTTGGAAAAAGATTTTATTTCCAAAAAGGCAAGTAGGAGTAATATATTTCTCGAAGAGGTTCGAGAAAAGCAACAAATGGACATAGTTCAACCTATGTTAGAGTCAGAAGCACAAGTGCCAGCTATGGAGCTTGAAGTAATTCCTCCTTTAGAGGAATCTTCTCCCATAACTGACCAAGTGTTAGAGGACGTGCATCCTATACACGAACCTCCTACTGTCCCACTCGAATCTAATTAGTGCGAAAATTCTCAAGTTGTTGAGAAGAAAATTTCTCCTGTTGCAGCCCCTCGTAGGACTAGTAGATCAAGAATACCAAACAAGAAGTTTGTTGATTTCTTGTTAACCGAAAGTTCTGAGATAATGATCTTAGAATTTGAGGAACCTACTACCTACAAGCAAGCTTTGATGAGTGAAGACTCCGAAAAATGTCTTGAAGCCATGAGGTCCGAAATGGCATCTATGTCTGAAAATCAAGTATGGGACTTGATGGATTTGCCCGATGGGGTTACACCTATTGGTTGCAAATGGGTTTTCAAAGTGAAAACAGACAAGGATGGTAACATTCAGGTTTACAAAGCAAGATTGGTTGCAAAAGGGTTCAAGCAAGTTCATGGTATAGTCTATGACGAAACCTTTTCACCAGTAGCAATGCTTAAATCCATTCGGATACTCCTAGCGATTGCTGCCTTCTATGATTATGAGATTTGGCAAATGGATGTCAAAACCGCTTTCTTGAATGGGTTCTTGAAAGATGATGTATATATGACACAACCGGAAGGTTTTGTGGATCCAGAATATCCTAGGAGGGTATGTAAGCTTCAAAAGTTCATTTATGGATTGAAGCAAGCATCCCGGAGTTGGAATCTTCATTTTGATGAGGCAATCAAACTGTCTGGTTTTCTCAAAAACGAAGAAGAGTCTTGTGTTTACAAGAAGGAAAGTGGGAGTAACATAGTCTTCTTGGTCTTATATGTAGATGACATACTTCTCATAGGAAACGACATTCCCATGCTTCGAGTCGTCAAGGAATGGTCAAGAGTTGTTTTTCTATGAAAGACCTTGGAAACGCCGAGTACATTTTGGGGATCAAGATCTATAGGGATAGGTCTAAGAGGATGATTGGACTTAGCCAAAGAACTTATATAGATAAGATCGTTACTAAGTTCAATATGGAAAACTCTAAAAGAGGTTTTCTACCCATGCAGCATGGTGTTTCGCTTAGCAAGACTCACTGTCCTTCTGGACCTGATGAGATTAAGCGAATGAGTAATGTTCCTTATGCGTCAGCTATAGGGTCCATTATGTACTCCATGATTTGTACTCGCCCAGATGTTTCATATGCCTTGAGCATGTGTAGCGTATTCCAATCAAATCCAGGTGACGCACACCGGAGGGCGCTAAGAATATTCTAAAGTACTTACGAAGGACTAAGGATAATTTCTTAGTGTATGGAGGTGAAAGTGAATTAATTGTTGAGGGTTACACAGATGCGAGCTTCCAAACTGACAAAGATGATTTCCGATCCCAATCTGGTTTCATATTTTGTCTAAATGGAGGGGCAGTGAGCTGGAAAAGTTCAAAGCAAAGTACTGTCGCTGATTCTACAACAGAAGCTGAGTACATTGCTGCGGCAGATGCAGCAAAGGAAGCCTTTGGATTAAGAAGTTCATTCTGGAGCTAGGAGTAGTGCCTAGTGTTGGAGATGCTATTGTTTACATTGTGATAACAATGGTGCCATAGCTCAGTCTAAGGAACCAAGATCACATCAAAGATGTAAACATGTACTTATGAAGTTTCATCTCATTCGAGAAATCGTTGAGAGAAAAGATGTAATAGTTAGCAAAGTTCATACGGATAGCAATGTCGCTGATCCTTTGACTAAACCATTGCCTCAGCCTAAGCATGAGAGTCATACTAGGGCTATAGGATTTTAAGCATGTAGGAGAGTGGCTTTGATTGTGTACTATTTACTTTTAATTAGTTCACAGTTATAGTTACTCCTGTGATATGTTTGGTTATGTTTATCAATAAAAGGTTATGTTCTTATTAAATCTTGGTTTAGTATTAAATAAAACGTTCAAAGTATTTTATAACGTTTGATAGGATTGTCAAATATGTGATTTGACGAATGAAACCCTATCCAGTGAACAGGAGTTATAATTTACCTTTGTCCCTAGTTCGAATCATTAAAATTGAACGTAAATGATTCTGTTTCATATGGACTAGATTGCAAGTTGATTGATAGCGCAGTTTCATGGGCTATGGGGACATAGAGATGTCTAGTCATTTGTATAGGTGTGTATAGTTGATACACGTTGGGCAGACCTAGTGGGAGTTCTCTAAAAAGTTTATGAGCATCTCATTAATATATTTAGTGGATTCCTTAGACATGAGTATGACACTATTCTTACTTAAGGATTAGTATGTTTTTGACACTGTAAAACGTCGTGCCGTAAAAGGAGGCTATAAAAGCAGTGATCGGAACTGCTACGAATTGAGTGGGAGTTTTGGTTATACAAGACTGGATAAAGTCCTCCTAAGAGTTAGGATTGGTGTCTTGGCCTCTTGAAGAGCGAGAACTGAAAATGCATGGTCGTGTTCAAATGGATTAAGGAGTTAATCATTTGTTTCGACAGTTCGAACTCGGATTTCAAGAAACAACTTGAATATTGGTATGGTTTACATACGATGTTACCATGTCATCAAGTTAGACATTAAGCGACTTAAGGAATTTGATGGTTACACACTTGTTCTTAGACAAGTGGGAGATTGAAGGATTTTGTCCTCGATCAAGTGTAACAAACTAAATGTATATGGACAAATTATAAAGAAAATATATTCAATAATATTAGGTGACCGCAACGTTTTGCTAGAAGCTAATTGCGGTTTGTTGGGCTAGTATATTTAGGCCAACTACTAATATGTATTGGGTCCTATGAGGTCACACAATGTGACAACCCTTTGATATTACCCAAATCCATTTGTGAAATGGGTTGGGCGGTTTTTATGATGGATGGAAGATTTGTAACTCATGAGTTTATTAGGCTCATAATGTATGACATTATGAGGCAAAATAAAGCCTCATGAATCATCTCTTTGTAACCACTCTATATAATCATATGGGGGTTGCAAAGGAGTATGAGATTACATCACTTTAGTAAAAGAAAATCTGATTTTCTTTTGCTCTCATCTCTCCCATTCATTCGGCCATATACACCTCAAAAGCAAGAGGATTCTTCTCTCTTCCGTACTAGCATACGTGGTGATCTAAGGGTTGTTCGTGGACCAACACTAGAGGAACGGCGGTTGACGTTCTAAAGGATCTCCACTAGAAGGCTTGTGGTGGAAGTGGAATTCACGCATCAAGAGGTATATTCTACACTCTTAATAGATTCATGTTAATTTATGCAAAGATCTTGGTGTTAGATGTTTGAATATGTGATACTCGTTTTCCGCATTAAGCATCTAAATTCCTACAAGTGTATCAAAGGGGAGAGACCAGCGTCAGTGTGGCTACAGACTCAAGCGTGCTTGTTACCATGCTTAAAACGAAACAAGTTCCTTTCCAAATGGCTAGTATAAGTTATGATTTACATGATTTATGTAATAATTAAGTTTGTGTTTTGTGAGATAAGGAAGGTAGATAGAAACTCGATTCAAGATAGCTATAACCTAGCAATAGCAGCTAGAAATGGTTATCTTGTTTAGAATATTTTTTTTATTGTCTATTTGTTCTTGCTGTAAAAAAAAAAGGGTAAAACAAAATCTCCGACAAGAAGAGATTAGATCATTTGTCAACCAATGTAAGCAAATGACCTTTCAAAGATGAAGTGACTATTGTAATAGATAAAAAAAAATCAACTAAACTGAAGAGGAAAACAACAACACACAAAAATTAGGACGAATTCGGTAAATTAGTTGATGACAACCTCTTAAATCAAGGGTTTAAAAGGCTAGGATCTAGGGAAAGGAGAGAGAGAAGACTAAAGTGAAATCGGTATGAATTTAAATTAATTTGCAACTCCATATGGACTTCATATCTACAAGCTAAGTCTTAGCCGAAATGTGCCATGGCATTTGCGTATAACAAGTTTTAGCCATGGGTTTAAGATCTATGTGTTACAAAATGTCATGGAAATGATATATTAATTAAATTTTCATCTTCTTGCAATTAGCATACATATTTGCATCACTATTTTAAACAATATTAGAATTTTGAACTTATTCCAATCAAGAAAAAGTTTTGATAAATAATATAGGTTTAGAAACATTTACTGGTTTCCGCCTATTTGAAAAATAGAATTTGACATTGAGAAAATTTGTATTAATAAAAAATGGGAGTACAACCTAATACTAATACAACCAAACAAAAATTAACTTGAGCTTCATTTGCTCTTTTTGAAAATTTTGTAGAACACTAACAGAAATGGTTGTTGCACCGACTGCACACTGGACTAGTTAATCAAAAAATGCGCTGCTGGAAGGAGGATGCGATGCGAAGGTAAATAATAGTTAAACATTTCTTATTCAAAAGAGGGTTACCTAAATTCAAATAACAACTTTGCGAGTATTTTTTTGAAGGGCAAAATGAGTATCAATTTATAATTGTACATGTGTTACTCAAATGGTATGTCAATAGGTTCTATATCTTATAAAAATGAGGGTGGATGGAACTTTCCGCTTTGACTTCTAGTAGTATACTTATTGGCTTGTTGCCCATAAAAGTCTGCCTAGTTAAAATCTATTAGGATATTAGTATATTACAAGCATGTTACCTTTTTCTTTATTAATGTTTGGATTCTCCATAACTAGACTTTGGAGGGTGCATGTTTATGCATTATCTTAGTCTTATTTGTCTGAATTAAAAAAAAAAAAAAAAAGAAGTGGAATATTGAGCATATACAGATTAAGAAGAGAGGATATATTATCTCCAAAAAGACTAAATTTACATGTTATTTCTCTAATAATAATAATGATAATAATACTAAATTATTATTACGATTATTGTTATTATCATCAAACAATTAAGTGTTTTAAGTATGAAAAAATTAAGGTGCAATCTCATAATGCCTCGCGGAATCCATGATGAATGGTGAAACACGGTCAATGCATAATATAATGCAAGATTAGTTCATTTTGTCTTCTTCTAAAGATTCTTTGTGTGCATTCCTAGGATCATACCTTCATTGACCTTTTTCTTTTTCTCTCGGTTTAAGTTATACTCGGCATCATCAGCTAGATAGATTTTAAAATACACTAAAAGATGGATAGCCATAAAGATGGACACCTCACCGTATTCTTTTCTTAATTGGGAAAAAAAGAGTTGGAAATGGAGTAGGAGTAAGCATTTAAAATGCTCAATTGTAGGATTGCATAACATCATATGTCGCAGAACAAAATCTTACAACCTTAATCATATTTATTACATTTTAATAATATTTTAAAAACAAAGCAAGGTGAAATTAAACAATGTTAGTTGTAAGAAATGTTGTCTTAATGAGCTTAGCTAGAACTCATGAATTTCTATAAATGTACACATTGAGAATAAATCCTTTAACCTTTTAAAGATTTTTTTTTTACAACGAGAAAACTTGCATATATTAATTTAAGAAAGGAGGTACAACCTGCTAATACAACCACACAGAATACAAGCAAACAAAACTAAAGGAGCTTCATTTGCTCTTGCATACTCAAAACTAAACCTTTTAAAGATGGCTATAGGACTTGATCAACTCTTTCTTTTCTAATGGAGAAACAATTTATCCTTTGTCTCTTTTTCTTCTTAGTATGTACTACCTCTGTTTCTTTTTAATCTATACAGTTTAACTTTTCCATATGCCAACGTAGAACTTTGACCATTAATGATATGTCTAACTGTGAACATTTAAAAATTATAAAAATTATATATCTAGAAAATATATGTTGTGATTAATGTAACAAGATCGCACTTGACTATATTTTCTTTGTGTATAATCACAAACGATGGTCAAAGTGAAGTACTTGGAAAGTGTTAAAATACAAAGTGTGCAGATTCATAGGGAACGAAGATAATCCGATTGGAAAAATAATACTCCCTCCGTCCCAAAATATAGTTCCCATTTCCCTTTTTTCACGGTAATTTATGCAAGTAGAATATAAAAGAGATAGTAAAGAGTTTTTGTTTATTTAAATAAATGTTGTATGGGAAAAGATGATTTTAGGAGAGAGAATGGAGAATAATTGGTGAAAGAGCATTAATTGTAACACTTGGGTTGAATAAACAAAGGAAAAAGCAAAATTCAAGAAGCAAATAAATGATGGGACACAGATTTTATAGACAAATTGCGGAAAAATGTGGAACTAAATATGGAAATGGGAACTATATTTTGGGACACCCAAAATGGAAATGGGAACTATATTTTGGGACGGATGGAGTAATTGAATACGGTTTTTACCATTTCGTCCTACTCTTAAACTGATTCTGTTTCATATCAATCAATATATATTATTAAAATATGTGCTTAAAAATTCTTGGCCTCCAACGTAAAGTGTTGACATGCCAATTATTAAGCAAATAATCAAAATGCTTAGAAGATGTTTCGAATGTCATATCAATATCAAATGTCATAATTCGACCACAAAACTGTAATCAGTTATTTGAAAGAAAAATTTGATGCTAACTACTAAAACCTTTTGCCTAATGAAAATTTTGGAAACTTCTAAATTGAAATTCAAAATTTTATTTTATTGATAATTCTACCCTGACGCCACATGTCACTCGATTTCAAGTACCGTCATGAGGCTGCTTCATCTTTTACATGAAATCTCTCTACAAATAATTATCAATAATTTCAAAGCCCATATCTCACCCTTGAAAATAAGTGCACAACTGTTTGCGTTACTGCAGCCAAATGGACACAAACGAGTCATGGAAATATTATTCTCAAAACTTGGATACAAAACATTCGCTTGGATCTTACCTCCACCAATGCAAGAGTTCAATCCAGATCATTCTTATACTGTTAGCTATGTCTTTGCAAGTCGATCAATTTGAAGAGTGCATGTGGTTAACCAAGTTCAATGAAAACAAATTCCATAGTTGAAACACTAGAGATTTCATTTACTATCTTTGTTATTATATATATTTTTTAGGGGAAATCTTTGTTATTATATTGTTACAGTATGAATACTTTTTTCTTAGGTAAATTTTGTTAATAATTTTTCTATCTATCTCTACTAATACTACATGTAATTACACAACTAATTTAATTCCAATCACGATAACGCACACATTCACATAAAAACTTAAAACTTATATAGAAAGAGCTAAATGTAAGTATGCAATAATTTAACTTCATAAACGACTTCGCACGCATAGCGTGCATATAAAGCTAGTTATCAATAAAAGGCTAACGTTCTCGTCACAATGTTTTCCTTCCTCCTCTAAATGTTTCCATGGCCACTGTACTTCTTCTTCATGGCAATTGCTTCCTCCAAATCTCCTCTTATAATGAATTTATTTTTCAATCTCTCGCACATTCCCGATTATGCTCGCCAATGACGGGGACAAAGACTATTTTTCCGCCACCGGAGGATGTCAAAGGTTTTGCATTCTTCTTAAAGAGATCAAAATTAATCTACATTTCGTAGTTGCAAATTATGGTCATACACCCCCTAGATTACACCCTCATGCTCTCAATTACTAAATAAATTAACATCTTTAATCTATACTAATATATTAAAAGGCGTGCGTGACAACGTATACACGCCACGTGGCGCCTCTGTTATTCTCTACTAGAATTGTCCAATGTGTAAGTATGTCATGTCAATTAACAAAAGTAAAATTGGCTTGCAACAAGATTTGAACACGTGACCTCTTGCTATTATACATAGCACAATTACCATCTCAACCAACTTTTAATCATGCTTTAAATGTCCATAGTATTATATTTGTACCTTTTAAATGTTGTGTTTTCTTTAATATATTTTAATGCGAATGGAAAAAAATGCATATCAAGTATGAAAAATACCACCCGATGCAACGCTCGGGCCCAAATACTAGTTTTTAACTGAAAATTGTGTAAATTTATTCCTTAGAATTTATAACTGAAAATTGGGGTACGACTTTCCCTGGTTTACGCCCTCTCATTAACCCTAATTATTGAAATTACTATAATTTTATGTCATAGGATTTTTGGGTCAATACTAATTTCCTAGAGTCAAAGAAAGCCGAACTAAAGCAGTAAACTAAGTAAAGTGGCAAGTAAGGGCCATTTTTCCACAAGAATTAAGGAACATCAATTTCTTTTATTTTTTAAGCTAGGCATCAATGGGGTTGGAAGGTGTGTTGTAGACTAAGACCTTATTTTATTGGCCATGGAGTTTAATTGGCTCGACAATAGGAACTCGCATACACATAAACCAAAATACAAGGGGCCGGAGAAACGAGACATATAAAAAGTAAAAAATTAGAGTAAATAAAAGGAAATAAAATAGATAATTAATTATAAGAACTAAATTCATCCATCTATGAAATTAATAAAATAAAGGAATGAATAAATTACAAACTTAGTTAAAAAAACTACTAATTAAACAAATTAAGCTATGAAATATAAAAGGATTAATTAAAAGCTTTGAAAAGATAAAAACATGGGAAAGATAGCCGAAAACATAATCTAAATACTACTCCTAAGAGTGACATAAATGTCATTCATCATTTTATCGCTTCATTGCTTCAGTTTTATAATTGTTTAAGATGTAGCCAACTTCTATAACCTGTCAAAATAATTTATTTTTTGAAGGAATAACCTGTCCAAATTTTTAATTAATAGGGAGCATATTGTTTTTTTGGAAATTCAAAGATATTTTATAGATTTGGATTTTAGATTTCTATACTTCTCCTAATTTAAAGAGAAGGATGATGAACAACATTTCGATTAGAGATCAATCTTTTAGCAAACAAAAATTGGTTCCGGAATGTTGCAACTTTGTTAAGAGCTACAATTAATCATATATATATATCCTCTGTTCTAAAATAAATGAGACACTTACCATTTTAGTCCGTTTCTTTTCTTTTGAAACGTTACTGTATTTGGTATTCACTTCTCTTTATCCCCTCTCTTCATCACATGGGTCCCTCTTTTTCTTTTTCCCCATCTCTCTCCTCTCTTAAGTCCCCGTACCAAGATACCTTTTATTTAAAACAGAATGAAGGAAGTATTACTTATGTTACAAAAAGAACAAGGACATAGTATAGGGAGACACCCTACCAAAGGGACTTATCAGACATCAACATCTCTTAATTGCTCCAATACTTAGTTATGGAGAAAAGCTAGAATAACCCCGTTAAGAACTACCATATAATGGTGTTTTAAAATGTTGCATACGAATAAAAGAGTTATTAGGACACGTCACCTAAAAGGAGATTTTTAGATGTCAATACCCCTTTATGTATCAAACTAAAAAATTAAAAAGCTGATTTTGTGGGGCAAAAAAAAGCCACGAAGCATACAACACATAAAAAATCATAGCTGGACCAGAAATATATAGTCGACAAAAACATAAGAACACATAAAATAAAGAAACGTAACCCCAAAAAACACTTGGGGCGGGACCTCGCCTGGATCAACAAACTTTGTTTAAGAATATTTCATCAATAAGGTTATTAAATTGGTCGTTTTATAATATTAAAAAATAATAAATGAGAAATATACAAATTTAAACTCTGTCACCTTAGCTTCATCACTTAATAAGTACTCCCTCCGTTCCATAATATAGTGTTTCGTTTTCATTTTGGGTGTCTCAAAGTATAGTGCTTGGTTCTATATATAATTCCATATTTTTTCGTGATTTGCCTAGAAAAATCGTGTCATCATCATTTATTTGCTTATTGAAATTATTTTTTTGCTTTGTTATTCAACCCAAGGTTTACATTTAATGCTCTTTCACCAATTATTCTCCATTCTCTCTCCTAAAATCACTTTTTTCTATATAACATTTATTCAAATAAATAGAATGTTAAGAATTAGGATGGTGTTGTGTTTGATTTAATGCGGAACAATAGTCAACAATAAAATATAAGGGACAAAGCAATGAAGAAGATGAACAAAAACACAAGGATTTACGTGGTTCGGCCAATGTGACCTAGTCCACATGTGGGGGATTTGGGAGCTTTTCTATAATCTTCAATGGAGAAACTTAGAGGATTACAAGGAGTCTTACAAAAGGCTTAAAGGTTTTAACCACCCAATAGGGTCCTTTTATATGACATATAGAACTCTAATGACCTCAAGAAAACCCTAAATTAGTATGAGCAATAGCCGTTAATTAATTTAGGAAATATCTCAAAAACGGAAAAATTGCCAAAAATCACGAAAACTGAAATTACTGTTCATGCCCGCCCGGGCAACACATCAAAAGCGAGGCAGTCAGTGTGGAATATGCGCCACCCGCCCGAGCCACTAAATAGCCCGCCCGGGAAATCCCAAATCTTCTTTTCGTCGATTTCAAAGGCAATACTTACAATTCTCCACCTTGACTTGAAATCCACGAAACCAAATACTATGAAGTAATGCTCACCCGAAAATAACTAATGTGAATCCTCAACCTTAAACAAAATACCATTTGCCTACTGCCTTTAGACAATCAAAACGGAAACTTCTTTAACTTGTGAACCGGTGTGTCGCCGAACACAAAACTCCGAAACTTGAACCATCAACATGGCCTAGATTGAGAGAATAATGCCACAACGCTCAAGCATCAATTACCCGAATTGGCCCAACTCTCTTCAAACACTTCTTCATCTCAAAAAAACCAAACTATAAACAATTCTAGAAATTAAAAATTACATCAAAATTTCTAAATTGCAATTGTACTTTAACAAATCATAAAAGTACCAAATTGAGATAAGAAATAGCATAACTAGAAACAATCTTCTAATGCAATATCCAAGATTGCAATTTATTACAAAAACAATCGAACTTAGGCTCCAAAAATAAAATAATCAACACGGTTTCTCACTTTATCAATAATCTCAAAGGCATTCATCATAATGAGATCGTAGAAACCGCAACCCAAAATTTTGTAACTTTAAAGTGCATCATCATCATCAAAATCAGTGTCAATGAAGTTTGCAGTGGCGGACTTCACATCATCTGATTTACCACCATTTTTATTCTTCAACTTCCAACATTTAGATTTGATATGCCCCTTTACACGACAATAGTTGCAAACTTTTTCTTTGTTATTCTTATCACCACTAACCATTCAAGCATCAGATTGAGATGGACCACTAGATTTAGCAATTAACTTATTGTCATTTAAATCTCTTTGAGTTAAGGCATCCCTAACAGCATCCAAACTCAAATCATCCCTACCATATAATAGAGTCTCACTAAAATGCTTATAAGAAGGCGGTAAAGAACATAACAACCTAATAGCCATATCCTAATTATCGATCTTAACATCAATATTTTGCAAATCCATAATTATAGAAAAGAACTCGTCTAAATGAGACTCAAGCGGTTTACCTTCTTCTGAGCGAAGATCTTGAAGTCTACTTTTGATAAAAAAAAACTTTCTATGAACACCCTAAAAAACCTAGCTCTTGATACCAATTGTTAAGAATTAGGATGGTGTTGTGTTTGATTTAATGCGGAACAATAGTCAACAATAAAATATAAGGGAGAAAGCAATGAAGAAGATGAACAAAAACACAAGGATTTACGTGGTTCGCTCAAAATGTGACCTAGTCCACATGTGGGGGATTTGGGAGCTTTTTCTATAATCTTCAATGGAGAAACTTAGAGGATTACAAGGAGTCTTACAAAAGGTTTAAAGGTTTTAACCACCCAATAGGGTCCTTTTATATGACATATAGAACCCTAATGACCTCAAGAAAACCCTAATGAGCAATAGCCGTCAATTAATTTAGGAAATATCTCAAAAACGGAAAAATTACCAAAAATCATGAAAACTAAAATTACTGTCCATGCCCGCCCAAGCACTATTCAAGCCCGCCCGGGCCACACACCAAAATCGAGGCAGTTAGGGTGAAATATGCGCCACCCGCCCGAGCCACTAAATAGCTCGCCCGGGAGATCCCAAATCTTCTTTTCGTCGATTTCAAAGGCAATACTTACATAGAAGTCTTTGTTTTCCTCTTAAATTCTATTTACCTTAATTCCCGTAAAAAAATGGAATCAAGCACTATATTATGATGGAAGGAGTAGTAATTAATTATTATTTAAGGTTGCATTTAACAACACAACACTACTTAACGACTGGAAAATTGTGTGAAGAACATTCTTATTGACCGTACAACCTAGTCAAGGAAATTATATATTTCATTCCATCATTTGTGGCTACGAAACCTAATGTTTGGTTTGGTAGTCAAACTCTCATAGATAACCACTCTTTTTTTTTTTTTTTTTTTTTTGAGAGGAATAGATAACCCTGTTATATGTTAATCACACAAGTACTAAATTGTACAGAATAACAGTCCAACAAGCATTTTAACACAGTACACTAGGTGTCTGACATATATTGACAAACAAATTATGTATTTTGTGGAAGATAATTACATGAAGCTTTAGGCCCTGTTCTTTTGGACTTATTTTCAGTTCAGTTCAGTTCAGTCATGTCTAATGTTTTAATTATTCATTTTATTTTCTTTAATTTTTTTTTTATTATTGTTATTATTATTGTTATTATTATTATTATTATTATTATTATTATTATTATTATTATTATTGTTATTATTATTATCATTATTATTATTATTATTATTATTATTATTATTATTATTATTATTATAATATATTATCGATTATTATTATTTTAGAAAATTAAATATACAGATCAGTTCAGTCGAAAAGAACGGGGCCTTAATCTTTAGAGTTTGAAGCATCTAGATTATCATATCTTACCCTCTCTTCTACTTGCATTGCTTCACCTATTTATTTTATTTCACTGAGTAGTTCATCAAATATCCACGCTTTGATTAATTCTTGTCTAGTTCTTGCTTATGTCTTAATTAAAGTACATAAAATCATACTATTTAACTCTTGACTAATCTTATATTCTTATCTTCATAGCTTCATGCCTTCATGCTTAGTTTAGTTTTTTATTATGATTTGTGAGTAAATTCCTAACTACGGATCGGGTGAATGTCCAACTAGAGCATACTTTGCCTATTTTGTGTGGAGGTTGTTTACATTTAGGCATAGATAATGTACACATCCACTTAATTAATTTGAGTAAGAAAAGTCATTTGAATATATTGCGTTCTCCAAATTTTATATCAGTAATGGAGATCCAATGAAGTTGGGGTTTACATCAATATACACCCCGTTGGCCATTGTAGCCCTAAATTAGTTGCAACAAGAACAAAGGTGAGGATTTTCATAAGGAACATAAGAACTGGTAATAAATATTTTTGTTTAAAAATTATATAGCTAAATTGTTGACTATTAACCATCTCAAACTCAATGAAACAATGAAATTATTTCTATTTACTTTTAAGCAAATCTCACTTTCCACACCTAGGAGATATAATCGGGCTACAGACCAACCCCTACTAGATTGTTAACTCATAGCATGCTAATTCAGAGGCTAGGTACAAGGCTTAACAGCCCAAAAGACAACAGGTCCAAAGGCTCACTGCCAATACAAGAGACAAATTTCCCAACTTACTGTCCATATTCGAACTGTAGACAAAGACCTGAAAGTCGAGATAATATACCACTGAGCTACCATCTTTTTCTTACTTCCCTCATCTATTTGTTAACTTATACTTCTCTTTGTTTACTGTTGTTGGTGCAAAATCAGTTGGTTGACTTTGCGCACAAGTTGATGTATACCCAATAGTTTGATACTGAATGTCTTGGGGGACTTAGCCCTTGGGGGTTACCGGTTTTAATTAGATAAAACCTTGCTAACGTACTTTGTTGCAATTTAATTAAAGAATTAAACTACAACGCCTAATAAATTTAGGCGAAATGCAATATATAGAGCAAGCAATAATTAATCTATATATTAAAGCACAACATTCCCATATATGCCACAAACTTCGAGAAAGATTTTACAACATATAGAGGGATAAGCCAGGCTGGACAACTAAAGGGAAGACACGAAGGCTGTTGCCTCCATGGTTCCTTGCTTCAATCGGAGAATTAGAGACCTCGTCGCCAGAACATGTTCTACGTCTAAGGAACTAAACTATAACCCCAGAAGGGGGTTGGCTAGGCTAAGGCTATGCTACGCTAAGAAAAGAAGTAATGCGATTTGATGTGTGCTTGTTTGTTGTTTCTTTATTTTGATGATCATTCCTCTATTTATAGAGAAACATGGTGTGTAACTTGCGTGCTTGCTTGGAGGGAAAACATTTGAATAATATTCGTTCAAATCTCAACCGTCTTCTGGCGCTGAATAATTGCAGCCTTGCACGTTCTTCCTTATATGGATCTGCCTCATGATTGCTCTTTAACCGCCTGTCCTTTTACCGTTCTTGACTTTCATCTCCTGATGGTCTTCTTTTAATGACTTTGACTTCTGTTGACTTCGTGCCATGGGCTTTATACTTGCGTTGGGCTTTTACATTAAATCGAAACTAAACCTTTTGAGGTTCAATTCAATGTACCATAATAAATGTAACTGTACATCTAAAAATGGTGGTAACAAATTGCCCCCCTGATTTGTGGAGTGATGTACTCAGCACCCACAAATTATGAGCAGAGAAGGACTTTCAATGGTTATAGCCAATATTATCCAGTTGTATTCTGAATGTGACTTTTTCCATTGTTCTAAGATGGTCCATGAACATTCTTTTAGGATGGCTAAATTTAGTTGAAAAGAATAATCTTTCGTGTATTTTTTCGCCTTGCTTTCTAGCCATTATGAAATCCATTAAGAAACTTTCTTCAAGATATGCACTTATATGATTATTTGGTAATAACCAACAAGGACTTACATCATAGGCCATGAGATCGTACCAAATCTGACACGCACATTTGTATTGCACCACATCTCTTGATGATTACCCATCCACCAGTTTATAGACTTTTACTTTCTTTGTGGTGCCCTTGACAAAGAGCTTTTTTAGATATTTCCAAGGCACGTTAGGTTTCCATTTCTCTTCTGTAATGACTTTGCCCCATGACTTGTAAACCAGAAGAGATGTAACCTGATCATTCCTTTCAAGTTTAGGAAATATCAATTCTTTTACGAGATCTAAATTCGACCCTATTTGGAAGGCCTTAGATTCTCTTTTAATTTTCGAATCCTGTTGTATGACAGGATTATTTCTAAAATATATTTGAATAGAAGAAATCCATTTAGTGAAACTTACTAAATTCATCTTTATCTCTAGGTATGACATTCAATGCCTTGTGATGGTTTGGGCTTTTTGATGGATATGGCATATTTTCTGGAGCAGATTGGTGAAACATGGGAAGATATGTGTAATCCATTTTTGATTTTTAGAATCTTTTTGTGAGATTACGCATACATATATAGAGGTTTAATTGTTTCAACCGTCCAATAATTATTTCCTAACTGCCTCATTTTATGGAAAGTAATAGGCAGTTAAATGGACAAATAGTCGTTTTACTTCAATTTGATGAAACAAAACCTATATTAAAACAATTGAATCATAATATTACTACAAAAGTATTATTGATGAAGTTACCATTTGGGGTAACTTGATTACATTTTTCTCATGACTTATCTTTATGAAAATAGAGTCATTAATGACAATTTAATCTAAAACACTTGGACCTAGAGACAACATTTGGAAATGATTCCTACACACTGTCTCTACCATAGCGTTATATTCGTCAACTTCTAACTCGCGCCCTGCACTACTCCTGATAACTGCAAAGTAGTAGTCCTCTTCAGGGGAGTTGTTGAACCTTGCCTTGAAGATAATCCTGTGGTAGCTGTTGTCCCAAGCGTATCTCCCGTCGATCGACGATACATCCAAGGAAGGAAATATTCTTGGGCCAATAGCTGCCACAATTTGCAGACGCACTTAAAATGTACTAGCCTCCCCTGACTTTCGTCTTGATCTTCTTCTATCCTCACCACTTTGAGGGAGGACTGAGTGCAAGAGAGAACTAAACTCTTGGCGTAGACCCAATTCATCCTTTGAGGCCTTGGGAAATTTAAGATAGTGGAAACCTCCTTACCCTATTTCTTACAAACTGTTAACAGTTTGTCTTGTGATTTCCCATCCAATTTAGGCCATATGTGGGTAGATAAGAGATTGATATTTGTACCGACCTTTATATCGCTTGATTCTACCAGCCCAGGATCTCTTCGCCCCATTACAGGTTCATCGCCAAAGATGCACGCCATTTGCTCTGCCCATCTGGCCCTCTTATTTGTGATGAAGGATTCTTTATCTTCCTCTATGATGTTGAGGGCGAAGCGATGATTGAAACAATCATCATCAAACTCAGCTGCCAAGTTTGCATATGCTTCGTTGTTCATTTTGATTTTTTGAAATGAAAATGTGATGATGGGATGCTATGGCCAAGTCCCTTTAAATAACCAGTTCATTTGTTCAACGGTTACTTTCGTAATAACTTCTAGGATTAGTAATTGAGTACTTTGACCCTTTTTTCGAGAAGTTTATGGACTTTTTGCTGATTATCATTTATTTTAATACGCCCCTTTGAAATGGGCTTCTGATTAACTGACCCCTGAAATGGGCTTTCAAGTCATGCGCCCTTTGGAAATGGGCTTTTAGATGACTTCAGGACCTTATGTTTTAATTTGTCAAAACTAGGCTTTAACATGACCCAATTAAACATGACCCAAAATAAAACATATCACGCATTCTGCATGTGTTTTCTTCTTTTATTGTTTATTTTGGTTGTCTTCTTCATTAATACCCTTTTCAAGGATTTTATGAAAGTTGAAGATCTTTCAGACCAATTTCATTCAATTTTTAAGAATTCACAACCATCACCAAATTTCAATTCACCATATATAATGAAAGAGTTCGTGAGGATGAAATTCGTGAAGTACTTGCTAAAAAACGTGATGCCATGCAATCTGAGGCAGCTCGTCAATTATGCAACGCCATTAGAGTGAACCTTTGGACTTATAACACTAGTAGAAAAAACATCAATTGCTCCGGTTGAAAACCCATCAAATGCTTCGTATTTCACGCGTAACAAACGCCATACGAGCATTTGTGCTATTCCCAAATGCTCCGGTTGCCAACCGAAGCACTTAAGCTCTCAAATGCTCCGGTTGTTATAAAAACCGGAGCATTTGACCTTTTTTTATGATCAGAATTCATCAAATGCTCCGGTTTTTAAGCATATAACCGGAGCATTTGAAGGTTAAGTGCTTCGGTTTTAAATCTTCACCGGAGCATTTTGCCTTTTTTTTTTTTTAAAACAAAAACAGCGCTGTTACAAATATGACTTCTAGAGCTCTGTTACAAATACATTTCACCAGCTCGTACCATCCTCAGTGCTATACAAAAATCATCGAAAGTATATCCAACAAATTGCATACAAAAATTCAATAATCCAACTAATTAACTTTCAAATTAAAATAATATTATATAAATGTAGAATTGAATTACAAATACTATTCTAGAATCAAAGTATGAGTTTACATCATAACTACCTAGATATCAAATTCAAAGACAACTATCAGTAAGAAAGGAAGCAAACTTGTCTCGAACTTCATTGATTTCCTCAATAGTGAAGGGCTCCTCCTTTAGTGTGTTGTAAATCTAATAAGAACAAAACCAATAATATATATGTCATAATTTGTCCGTTATGAGTCGTTTTGCCATTTATTATATCCTTTTCATACCATATCATGTATGTTTAGCTTATAATCTACTCTAATATGGTGTTTTGCGATTATTAGGATGAGTACAAGTCATTTTTAAAGTTCAAGTCAACTTTGTGCAAGTAAAGGTCCTTTCAATGTTGTTTTAGCCTGTTTTGGATCCAATTCATCCATTTATATACCACATCATGTAATTTTAGCTTATAATCTACTCTAATATGTTGTTTTAGGATTACTAGAATGATTGCAAGTCAAAGTTGATCGTTCTCGTCAACTTTATGCAAGAAAAGGTCTTTTTAAGGTTGTTTTAGGCCGTTTTGGTTCCAATTCATACATTTATATACCATAGCATGTAATTTTAACTTACAATGTACTCTAATATGTTGTTTTAGGATTACTAGTAAGATTACAAGTCAAAGTTGATCGTTCTCGTCAACTTTGAGCAAGTTAGGTCATTTCAAGATCATTTTAACCCGTTTTGAATCCAATTCATCCATTTCATAACATAGCATGTAAATTTTAATTATAATCTACTTTGATATGTTGTTTTAGTATTATTAGGATGATTACAAGTCAAAGTTGATCGTTCTCATCAACTTTGTGCAAGTAAAGGTCATTTCAAGGTCGTTTTAGCTCGTTTTGGTTCCAATTCATCTATTTCATACCATAGCATGTAATTTTAGCTTACAATCTACTCTAATATGTTGTTTTAGTATTAATAGGATGATTACAAGTCAAAGTTGATCGTTCTCGTCAACTTTGTGCAAGTAAAGGTCATTTCAAGGTCGTTTTAGCTCGTTTTGGTTCCAATTCATCTATTTCATACCATAGCATGTAATTTTAGCTTACAATCTAATCTAACAATTGTTTTAGGATTATTAGGATAATTATACGTTGTATTTGACCATTCTAGTCAATGTTGTGCAAGTAAAGGTCATTTCAAGGTCGTTTTAGCTTGTTTTGGTTCCAATTCATCTATTTCATACCATAGCATGTAATTTTAGCTTACAATCTAATCTAATAATTGTTTTAGGATTACTAGGATGATTATACGTCGTATTTGACCATTCTAGTCAATGTTGTGCAAGTAAAGGGCTAATTAGGAGAAAACCAAGTCATAGTTTGTAAGGGGGATGAAATGTTACGAACCTTCTCTAGATCATCAAATTCCGTACAAGAAGAAATTATATCGTACATAAACCTCATCACATAATAGTCGCAAGCAACCCCGTCATGTTGTTGTGCACACTAAATTCAAAAACATATTCAAAAAATAATTCTCAAAATTCTAATCAATAAATATGGGAAACTAATAACTTAAAGATAGAGGACAACCGAAATCATTTAATTACCTTCACCGATTTCCATAGAGGAAGTGTGGCTCTTCTTGGACCAGATCCACGCAATTTCTTCATCACACTACAACACAACATTTTATAATAGTGACAATGTCATGCATGTTAATGAAGACCTAAAAGGAAATGAAAATATAACAATACCTATTCAATATGCTTTTGATTAGTAAGCCTCGGGGTGGTTCTCGACGCAGAGAATCAAAATGGTATATTGTGTGATTTGAAGGAGATATCACCAAGAGCATCCATTGAGAACTATAATAAAAATTTTAAGTTCAACAATCATATAAATATTTGTACCTATAGTAGTTATCCAAAATAGCATTATGAAAAAACATTATCAAGTAGGTACTAAAACATACTCTTCAATGTATGGAGCAATAATATACTTATCTCCCGATCGAACACATTGCCTAATACTCCTTTGAATGTACTCATTCGCTTCTGCATGGTTGTGCAAGCAATTGGCATCACGAATCTCTTGTGGACATAACCACCCAACTTTTGAAACGGAATCACATCCAAGTAAATCTTCATAAAGTGCACTAAAAGAAGAATCAAGTTAAGTTAGAATGAAAATCGTCAACAACTAACAAAATATTGAAGTAGTTACTTTAATTATATATAACCTCATGAAGACTTGTAGTATGGATACATTTAACATAGCTCCACAGAGGAATTCACGAATATCCACTTTATATACCCAAGTAGCTGAATCATCACCTAGATAGTGGAATTGAGACTTCTCCAAATCCACCTTTATTGGGGAAGAATCGGGCAAGTTGCTAACCCGAGCATGTAGCCAAAAACATGACTTGCTAAGAGATTGGATCACTTGTTCACACACAAGTGCCGTTCCTTTTGGTGTCGCATCAGGAGATGAGCCTTTGGATGAAATCTTTCCTACAATTGCAGTAATAGGTTGTGAATTCGCCTTGTTACTAGTAGTTTTTGAGTCCACCTCATTCGATTTTGATTGGTTTCTTTGCGAACCCTCTTTGTTCACATCCAGATTCTTCACATTTTTTGCCTTTTTTGTTTTCTGCAAAGCCTATTTAGAAAAACACACAAAAGAACATAGTTGAATTGGGTATGTTTTCATGTCAGTAAACTATAGAGAGAAAAGGAGAGGAAATAAAATATATAGTGAGTATAAACAACAAATTGAACAAGTAACCTATATCTCAAGGGAAAAAAAAATAATAAATCAACTCCATAATGTGCATATTTTTTTTTCTATTGGCACTGCTTTTATATCATTATCATCATGCTTAGTCACATATATTTTACCTCATGTGAAAATTGCACCCAAGCACGTGGCCATATCACAAAACTACCTTGCGCGTCATTAAGAACAAAGAGGCTCCAATTCGACCTAGGGACCGGCAATGAGAAATCTTCAAATCTAGATATAATGGTCTCTACGGACACACTAAAATAAGAACCTGCTACCGGCAACAAATGCGATGTTTGTCCCATTCTCGATGGTGTGCCCGACCATAAGCTACCATAACCAACTCACCATCTTTTGATTCGGGAAGTAAAAGATCACAAGGTGTCTCCTCCTATTTAAAACATAATTGGCTAAATCAAACATTAACAACATAATATAATATATTTTGTCGGAAAAGAAATTGAAAAAATACTTCATTTACCTCTAAATCAGGTACTGGAGGATCAAGTAGTGGAGGTTTAGGTATCGAACCAGGTACCGTTGTAGGTGTCTCTCTAGGTGTCTCAGGATCTTGCTGGCTTAATTTGTCCCCAGGAGTGATATTGAGCTCATCAAAGCTGGGTAATCCCATTTGCTCCAAGATGGCACTAAATTGATTCTTCATCCTCTTCTCAAGCTCCTCTATTGCAGATTTCATTTTGCTCTCCACATCTTGTGATGCATTAGAAATTGAGCTTGATCTTGTTGCGGAGTACTCTTGACCGTAAACTTTTTTCAAGCCTAGTCGTACCCCTCCTTTGCCTTTCACGCGTCCATCATGATCCTTACCTAGTACCATATATAAGGCATCCTTGTTCGCTTTAGGAACGAACTCGCCTGTAACCTCTTTGTGCTTCCATCCATGCTAATGAAGAAAGAACACGTAGGAAAACGGTTAGTTGGAAACTGAAAAACTAAATTCAAATGAAGTGACACTAGATACTAACCACAGCATCGGCTATCTTCTTCGTTCCCGGATCAGAAATGGTTCTTCTCCCACTTGCATCTCGACTATGAAGTGAACAATACCAATCGGCAACTCGGTCAATCTTCTTTGTCAGTATCTGTAGAGCAAGAAGTTCCCCCGATGATGAGCTAATGCTCGGGTAAAAACCATCTTCATCAAGCCACTCCTTTCTACTCTGCTCATAAGTTTTAGGACCCATATGATGATAAAACTTCTTCTTGCTTGAACTTGTATAAGCTTTAGCGCGCCTTTCCTGTTGAATCAATATATATATAATATATAAATAAAAGGTAAGTCTTAGTAAATAGAGGCATATAATAAAAATAAAGAAGTAATTTTTTAGACATAAGAAATTAAAAATACAACAGAACAAGATTGACTTGCTGGCTCACGAAAAACACAATTTTAATAAATGTACGGGGGGTCGGGGGGTGGCAAGGGGTTGACGGGGGCGCGGGGGGGCTGATAGGGGGTGGAAGGGGGGCTAGCAGGAAGGTGGAAGGTGCAGGTGGGGCTGATAGGGGGCTGGCGGGGGCGACATGAGGGTGGCAGGTGGCGGGGGTGGCAGGGTGGCGACCGGGGTGGCGGGGGGGGCACGGGGACGAAGGGGGACGGGGGGATGATAGGGGGTGGGGCGACAGGGAGGGTGGCAGGGGGGTGGCATGGGGCTGGGGGGGCGGCAGGGGGCGGGCCTGGGGCCGGGCGGGAGGGTGGCAGCGAGGGGTGGTTAGATAATATGGTAAAAGAAGATAAGGTGGGAGGGGGGTGATTAGTCTATTTTGTGGCAAAAAGATTTTGTTTGAACTTTGAGTGTATAGCTAGTTGGTTTGGTTCAATATTAGTTGATAAGGTTTTGTTTGGTTTGGATGCCTGTGTATTTTTACCTGCTGCAACTGAGCAGTTGATAGCTAAGAAAAGGCTGACTTTCACTGCTCGTTTGTTACAAAGTAGTGTATTACTTTGTATGGTGATAATTTTGAGTTCTGAATTTTTACACGTAATATTATTGATATGATGTGGAGTTTATTTAATAATACAAAGCTGTCACAGCAATAGCATTCGCATCATTCACGTGATAAAAATATTTAACAGAGTTGAAAATTTGAGATAAAAACTTACAACTTCTTTGGGAGTAGTTTTTTGCGCAACAAATGCTTCCCAATCTTCTTTTGTGATGTGATCCCATATTTCATAAGGCAACAATGTCGGTCCTTGCTCCTTTTCCGATGCCTTTTCATTTTCCCCTCCCTCCTCATTTTCCTTTTCCTCTCCTTCCTCATTCTCCTTTTCCTTTCCTTCTGTCAACTTCTTAGACATGGTTCTTTTTCTTCTTAGAGTGATCCATCCACTCACTAACTTTGTCTTGAAGTCTCTAAATCTCTCTGCAACAGCTGACAAAAATACTTCCTTCTTGGCTTCATCGGGTTCAATATGAAGTAAATTCTACAAAAAAGAAAAACAAGAAAGTTACTTAACAAGTATGTTAAAATATGCAGCCAAATACTTGTGAACTCTTATACACTTACCACTGTATCTTCCCACAATGCCTTCTTCATACCCTCCGTCACCTCGCTCCATTTTGCCACAATGGAAAGTTTGCGCATGCAAAGGCCAACTTGTTGCCCATACGTATAACGCCACTTACCACATGGTTGACCAAATTCATTGTATTCAAGATGCATGGGTCCCTTGTTTTTAAGTCCTTTTGTGGGACCTCGCCCTCTTTTCTTTTTTGGATCGTGACTCACAATTTCACTTGCGGTACGCATTTGTAAGCGGCCTTGAGTTTGAGGAGCTGACACCATCTCATCCTCCTCTTGTATAAGGGTCGCATTATCGGTCTCCTTCTCACCTTTATCCTCCTCCATCTCACCTTTATCCTCCTCCATCGCCGGATCATACTCGGCATCATCATCATCATCTCTAACATCATGCTCCATTTTATCTTTCTCAATATCATCCTCCTTACTCCTGCATTTGCATTTTGTGCCCTTCCGTGATTGAGTTTCATACGCTGCAGAATAAATTCCCATTTCTTGCATTTTCAATTTATTTTCCGCTATCCTCTTTTTTCAATATTTCTCATAATCTGCCATCTTGTATGTCTACTGTGAGATTAGCTTCTGCACAAAGAAGTCATAGACATTCAGTTAAAAAAAAGGACACAGAGTTATGGTTCCAGTATACTACATAGAGCAATACTAAGCGTTGTATTAACAACTAAGATGGAGGTTATATTGTTTCACATTCTAAGAATTCAGAGTGACAAATAGATGTTATGCATGTAATTGGTGTATCTAAATATTATAAAGGGTCTCCAAGTAAAATGGTTTCATATCCTTAAGGCTATAAGGCGAAACTAAAACAATTACTCGCAGTCTGTAAATGTAGCAAACCAAAATAATTAAAACCGAAACAAACAGGTGTAGGTAGAGACTATACTGATAGAAAGTGATTCAGTGGCAAATGCTATCCTGGAGCTGATTTCTGTCCTTAACATTCGCCATCTGGTTATAGGAATCTCCAAGTCCAACTTGAGGTATTACTGATTAAGTAATGATGTTAAGTTTCTAACCGAAAGTTAAATAATGAAATTTAAGAATGATAGATGGTGATGGAACAGAAACCGAAGGTCGGAAAAGGAAGTGCAACAAAGAGCGGATCGGATAAGGCAAAGCATTCCGAAGGGTGTGACCTCAAAATCATTTGTCAAGGCAAGGAATTGAACATGTCTGAGTATTCTATTGCAGATAATCATCAGTTGCATTCCACTTCTCCTGCTTCTTCTCCTACTGCGGCCATTGCTGCTGCTGGACCCCAACATCAATATGATAAGCCACCTACATCCAACATGTCCTCTTGTTGCTTCAAATTTTAAATTAGGACCCACGCTCACCGCATTACCATCTTTTTATAGTTTATTTTAAGCATCTTCATTCTTCTATTCCCAACTTTACCAGTAACTCGTAAAGAAATTTGCAAACTCACTAGACACTATACTCCACCTTTTAAGGTGTATATCTGTACTATTACTACTAGTATATATTCAACATCTGGCACAACATATATAAAATAATCCCATCAAGGACGACTAGGAGACATTTGATAAAGGAGAAGAATATAGTGCTAGTTATTTGAAACAAAATTATTTTGATTTATCAAGCTGAGAATAATGTATCTCATTCTTTTACCTTCCATTTTTACTTTGATCCCACAGTTTACCATGCTTACTACTTGCTGTGTATAGTACAAGCATTTAACTGCTTTTCATATCCTCTGGTTTAAGTGACGAAGTTGAATGGAATTTTATCTGTTATGTAACATGCTTTTATGCTACCAGAAAACAAAAAAAAAAACTTAAATTCTCCTTGCTGAAAAGCATATGGCAATAGAACAAAGGTTTTCTGCTGGGTCTTTATTAATCTGCTATGATTCTTTTCCTAACACATCTGTCTAAACATTCATAAAATCGATTTATGTTCTAATAAATGTAATTGCTAAAGCAAACAACATTTGGGATCACTTTGCCATTAATCAATCAATCCTGATAAAAACAAAGCAATTTCAATGAGAAATAATGTGTTACCTGTGAATTGGGTGCTAGAATGCTAGAGTGACTGTAAGCTAATTGGATTTGTGACAAGCTGACAGAGTAAATCTGGTCGGGCATCAAACAAAAAAGGCAAGCAGCTGTACATGACCTGCAGGCATTGGCTAGCTTGTTATGACCTATTTATACATGATGTACATATGCTTTAGTATGAAACAGAAGGAGTTCTTTAAAAGATCAAAGGTGTCTAACGTCAAAAACTCAAACAAACTCATTATATAAAATATCATATGAAAACTTCAAAAACAATGTAGAGAGATTCAAAGATAGAAAATACATAATATGAGAATAAGAACCACAAAAATATGCTTCATATCTCCCAAGTAATAAAAGACATATTCAAAAACTTGTATATATAATACCTTGTGAATACATCATTCTCAAGAGTCGACAAGTATCCCTTCCGTGTGATCTACACGCATATAATTTGTGTCGACATCTGCATCGCGTGTTACATCGATTTTGGGATTGATGAAAGGCGGGGTATCCTCAAAAGCATCATACTCTTCCTCATCATTAACATCGCCAATGCCAAGGATACTTCTTTTTCCCGGTACAACAATACACCACTTATGATCAGCAGGGTCTGTTACATAGAATACTTGCTTAGCATGTATTGCAAGTATAACTGGCTCGTCACTTTCACGCAAATGACCCAAGTCTACAAGAGTGAATCCACAAGGGTCATCATTTCTCACGAAACGCCGATTATTACCTATCCATTTGCAACTGAACAGACCAATCTTGAAACTAGAGTAGTTAAGCTCCCATATTTCTTGAATTCGCCCATAGTATAACAGTTTGGCATCCATCGGATTCCGATCCTTAGCAGTCGCATAAAATGTAGATGACACCAAAACAGAAACACCACTATTTTGCACTGATGATGACTTTTGATCTTGAGATTCAGTCCAAAATGTAAATCCGTTAACATCATACCCCTCATATTTGTTGACAGCTTCACGAGGACCAAATGCTAACCACTTAATGGTTTCAGATACACCATTTTGTTGTTGACATATTACTCGGTCATGAAACTAATCAATAAACGTCTTATTGTGCAACTGTATCAATGCCCTATCCCCTTTGGAAGGATTTTCAGCCTGTAGCACCTTCATATGCTCATCCAAATACGGATGCACTTCTACCATGTTATGCAACACAAATAAGTGTGCTTGTAGGCGCCTATCCCTAGGAGGATGACTAATTTTGAGCCAATCGTACCCTGGCCTCCAAGTCTTCCATCATGCCGAGATATAGGAAGTCCGATAGGTTCGGCACTAGCCAAATACTCTGCTATAAATTTACCAACTTCATCGCCCACGGTGCCTTGAATGATACTAGCTTCCGGTTTTGCAGGATTCCTCACTTTATCTTGTAAAGTACCCATTCGTCTTTCAAAAGGATAACACCACCTCAAAAACACTGGACCACAAAGCTTGATTTCACGAACTAGATGAACGATAAGATGAACCATTATGTCAAAGAATGCAGGTGGAAAATACATTTCAAACTTGCAAAGAGTCTCTACCATCAGCTTGAAGAGCATCAAGTCTTGTCGGATCAAGCACTTTGCTACATATCGTGTTGAAAAATGAGCAGAGTTCAGTAATAGCATACCTCACATGTTTTGGTAGAATCCCACTAATAGCAATCGGTAAAAATACTTGCATCGTAACATGACAATCATGAGATTTCATAAACCCTAATTTCAACTCACCATTCAAAGATACAAATCTTTTCATATTAGATGAGTACCCTGATGGAACCTTAATGCCATACAAAGACTCACAAAAAATCCGCTTATCTTCCTTGGACAACGTATAGCAAGCTGGAGGCAAATAATTCCTATTGTCGACTTTTTTCTTGTTCTTTTTAACCTTAACCTTCTCGAGATTTCTTTTTTCTTCGGATTTTTTCCCCTTCTTGTCTTCCTCAAGCTTTGTTTCTTTTTCAGATTTCTTCCTCTTCTTACCTTTCTTGTCCTGAGTCTACAATTCTGGCCTAACTCCTTTCTTTTCCAAATACAATCGTGAGGCCTTGTTATCCTTCGTCTTACTGGGAATATTCATAAGCGTCGCAAGAATGGCATCGCATACATTTTTTTCTATATGCATGACATCGAGGCAATGTCTAACCTGTAGATCTTTCCAGTAGGGAAGTGTCCAAAAGACAGACTCCTTTTTCCATAACCCTTTCTTCTCTTGCATTGTTTTACCAAAGATCGTTTCAACACCCTTTACTTGCTCATAAACCTCTTTACCAGTCAATGGTCTACGAGCTACACCCTCTTCAACAGACCCATAAAATGCCTTTTTCATCTTACGAAAAGGGTGGTCGGGTCGTAAGAACTTTCGGTGGGGCATGTAGACATGTTTGCAATTAGGAATGAATGTGGATTCCATGTCATCCATACATATCGGACATGCTTTCTTACCTCAATTCTTATACCCGGATAAGTTGTCGTACGCCGGAAAATCGTTAATGGTGCAGAAAAGCATTGCACGCAAAGTGAACATCTCATTAGCATGAGCATCAAACACAGAAACCCCTTCATCCCATAGCTTTTTGAGATCATCGATAAGTGGTGCAAGATAGACATCTATGTCATTTCCGGGCCGTTTAGGACCCGAGATTAGTAGCCACAACATCATGTACTTGCGTTTCATGCACAACCGAGGAGGCAAGTTATATATAACTAAAAGCACAGGCCACGAACTATGCAAAGAGCTCATACTTCCGAATGGTTTCATCCCATCTGTACATAGCCCAAGCCTCAAATTACGATCTTCATCCCCAAATGTCTTATGGAACCTATTAATACTCTTCCACTCAGGAGAATCTGCTGGATGTTTCAACAAACTATCTTTCTTCCTTCCGTCTGCATGCCACCTCAGATTTTTTGCATCTTTTTTTATGGAAAACAACCGCTTGAATCTAGGTATTATTGGAAGATACCACAAAACCTTAGCTGGGGGCCCTTCCATATCTCCGGCCCCTTTACGCTTGTAACGTGACATCCCGCACCGTGGACACTCATCAAAATTGTCATATTCATTCCTATATAACACGCAGTCATTTGGACAAGCATGTATCTTCTTGTACTCTAAGCCAAAGGGACACATGAGCTTTCTAGCATAATAGGTCGACTTTGGAAGTTCATTGTCATCAGGAAGCATCTCACTTAACACTTCTAACAGGGAAGTAAAACTAATATCGGTTCAATTTCCCTTTGACTTAATGTTGAAAAGTGTCAACACAGCAGAAAGTTTGGTAAATTTTTTACAACCAGGATAAAGTGGCTTTTGAGCTGCCTCTGTCAAAAACTCAAAAACACGAGAATCTTGTCCTATATCATTCTCGACACCATCCATCATTTCATCCACATGATCATTGTCATCTTCGTCAGTCTCGTCCTCATTATCATACTCCATTTCCTCAGATGCATGAGTGACATCTTCTTGCTCATGGACATCATTTGCACAAGAATTCCCTTCATACACTCCCTCCTCACCACGCCAAATCCACACATGGTATTCAGGCCTAAACCCATTACGAAGTACATGCTCCCTAAGCAACTCAATACCATTGACTTTGAACACATTGCTACACTTGACACAAGGACAATAAAATCCCAATTCCCCCGTCCTAGCTTGATGTTTTAAGGCAGAATCACAAAATTCCAGTACCCCATCCACAAATTTCGACGAATCAATGCTACCATACATCCACGAACGATCTCTCGCCATCCAAACAAACCTCTAACGACTAATAAAACGCATATAATAACACATTGTCAATCATTTAATCATTAAACATACAAATTCAAAAGAAGATTTATAGCATGAATATATGCATGTCTTTCAAAGGTCCTTATCACTCCAACCTAACCCATCCTTAGACGTCTAATCCCACTAGTAAATGTATGTTAGCTTCTCAATTCTATGGAAAATCCGGCAGCATTTCCCTATAGTTCTCCAAGTACACAATGTAGGTAAAAACTTATCTACATATGCACCCGGAGAACGAATTAGGGAAATGAGTAGCCGTGATTTTCCATACAAACGAAAAGAAAACATACATTTACCACCTAAGTGAGATCAAACGTCCAAGAACAATCCCAAAATGGGGACTATCCAAGACTTACTCCTAATGAATAAGTCTTGGATGGGTATCTAGGCATATGGTTATGATGGTACTTTAATTTGTGCATAACAAAAACAAACTTTTGAATAAAGTTCAGTCGTTGATTCTTAAAGCATTCGTAATGATTTGAAATTAACATACAAGTAAATCATTTGAACAAAGATGCTAAATAATTTTACATAAGAGTAAGAGGGACCACAACTAACCTGTGGGAACCGAAAGAGGAAGCAAGTACACAGAGACGGGGGTGTAAGATATGTAGGCACCCTGAGCGTTGTAACCAAAAAGAGAAAATTAATATTAGAAACGACTTCAGAAGACAAAGGAAGTAGTAATTCATCCCCTACTAATAACTTCCTTTCTTAGTTCCACTAATAACTTCCTTTGATAAAACTTAGTTACATAAAGATCTTATTCTTTTTTTTAAGGGACATAAAGATCTTATTCTTCAATATGTACTTACGTAGTTCAAGCAACGCGAAAACAACTAAAAGGTAATAAAAAAACAATCATCACATGAGAAGGAGGACAATCATCACTCCTGCTTTCCAATTGAAATGGACATATTTACTTCTAATGATTCCAAGTGATTTCCCTTTACAATAACTAGCAGAGAATTTAGATGTCGCAATCAGTTTTCATAATTGGCAAACTATATGATATCTTTGACTTAATTTCACAAAGCTGGATAGTTCATACTTCATAGTGTCTTTGCTTTCTCAGTGGCTGGTTTGACAAGCATGAGTACTTCTCGACTCAGTTCATCCAAGATAGACGAAAACCAATCATGGTTCAGCCTTATTTACAATGTCTAAACTCTCTATGTGCTTTGTTGGCCGAATTTAAAGTCGCAATGGAAATATAGAGAACTAAACGATTGTACCAAAAATGTTAAGGGTATTTTCCACAATTACAAAATTGAGTTATAAATTAACCTGAACACATACTGCCAATTCCAAACCTAACTAGGGCAAGTTACTAATTCAACAACCCATGACACCACCAAAAAAGTAAGAAATTACTCTAAAAAATCTTAAATTATTAATTCCATCCAATATTCAGCTCCATTAAACAAATTAATATCAAAATAAAGTTTAACCCAAATTATTCTCCCACGTATAATCTTTGAAAGAGCGATTGTCATTCTTTTGGCATTAAACATTGTTACTGTATGATAGAGTAATAGAGTTGTGGTGAATTATTTTGAGTAATTAAGGAAAACCTAGAAATTATGATAAAATAGCACCTGAAGCAGTTAGGGAAATTGAAGAAACGTCAAATTCGAACCTGAAGGAGTACGCGGCAGAATGATTCGAGTGCGACATACTGATTCGAGTGGCCAGACTTGCGCTAGCGAATTCGAGTGGCCAGACTTCAGCTTATGAAAACTCTTTGCGGCAGACTTCGATCTGCGGCAGACTGGCGATAAAGAGGGACTTGAGCGAAGCGAGTTCCAATCGAACTCCGGCGGAGGAAGCGAAGTCTATACCCTAACCAAACAGACGAACTGACTTGAGAGATACTACGAGGGACTGACTTGGGAGGAAACGAAGGACGACGACGGAGGACGGCTGAGTGGGGGAGGAAGCGAACGATGGAGGACGGCTGAGTGGGGGAGGGAAGGACGATGGAGGACGGCTGAATAAGAGAGCGAAAATTGATAAGAGAGCGAAAATTGATAAGAGAGGGAGGAACTGAACTATGTCTATAGGGAGCATTTTCACCAAAGAATAAAAGCTAACGTTCAATGATTCAAGTGCTCCGTCGATTAAACGGAGCATGAATTCACAAATGCTCGTGTTGTTTAGTAAACCTGAGCATTTGACTTCAAATGCTCCGGTTGACTAAACAACACGAGCATTTGTGAATTTTTTTACTAAAATCTTCACAAATGCTCGGGTTGATTAGTCAACCAAAGCATTTGATAAGTAGCAAAAGCTGTTTTTTCCACTAGTGTAAGTCTCAAGTGTTTTGGTATGTGAACAAAAGCTCTGACTCTAATACTCCTTTAGACGAGAGGATTGCCACTATTGGTCCTTGTTTTCCTTTCAAGATTCAAATACCAAAGCGCCAAATTGTCTTAGAGCAACAGTGCTACCCATTCTTGGACCATATTATCTTAGAAGATAATAGGCCCAGAACGCTTCTGTTTGCCCCAAAATCCCTTCAACGTTTTCATTGGCATTTAACTAGCAAACCTTTTAAAGGTTGGATTTCGTGAGTGGATGTAGACTGGGCATGGGCCGGGCCGGCCTGT
This sequence comes from Beta lomatogona, assembly GCA_947646795.1. Classification (NCBI taxonomy): domain Eukaryota; kingdom Viridiplantae; phylum Streptophyta; class Magnoliopsida; order Caryophyllales; family Amaranthaceae; genus Beta; species Beta lomatogona. The sequence continues at coordinate 119,214 of CANSNZ010000377.1, forward strand.
TCACGGGCTCGGCCCGCGGGCTTGGGGTAATGGCGGGCCGGGCCGGGCCCAAGCCCGTGAGTAGCGGGCCATGCCGGGCCGGGCTTGAAATTTCCAGGTTTTGTCCACGGCCCGCCCCGCCCACGGGCCCGCGGCCGGGCTCGTGCCTCCCGCGGCCTCGGCTCGTGCCTCCCGCGGGCCCGGCTGATGTTTTATGTTGTTTTTTTTGTATTTTTGACGTTTTAGGCTAAAAAACAAAAGAAAGGAGCGTTCGGCCCGCGGGCCGGCCCACGCGGGCTCGTGCCGGTGCGGGCCTGAAATACAATTTCTTGACCGTGGAAGGCCCACGGCCCACGGAGCGGACAACGGGCCGGGCCTTGAATGGGCTCGTGCCGGGCCGGGCCCAAACCGGGCCGCCCCGCGTGCTGGCCCAGCCCATGCCCACCTCTAAGTGGATGCAAGAGCATGGTTTTTACGAATGAAACCTTTTTATGACAAATGGTCCAAGAACAAAATATTGCCCTTCTTGAGACTAACTTCTTATGAAAACATCCCCTTTGATGGGGCTATGTCTACTGCCTTGTTGGTTGGTTGGGACCCTGCCATCAACTGCTTTTTGTTCCGATGGGGACCAATGACTTTGACATTAGCTGATATTGCCTTCATTACCGGGACTTCTCCAACAGGAAAATATGGAATTGAACTTCCTATCTTTCACCATGTTAAAGAACACAATCATATTTATAATTAATACTTATCAATCTTTCGCCAGGTTCCTAGTCCTTCTGCTAGTGCAAGCAAGTGTGGCTTTCAGAAATTTGTTGATTTCTTCATCAATAAGGATACTAGTGAGGAAGTTACTTCTCAAGAGGAGGTACTTTTTCTTACTTTTGCTTTCTCCAAATTAATGATGTCTAAAGCTGGAGGACTAGTAACATTATGGCTATCTCTAACTGTTAACATCTCCTCTACTGCTGAAGAAGTAGCTTTGGCTCCTGCTTTATTAGGACAACATTATAGATGTCTTTTCAAGAGTAGAGAATCCTTCAAAGGTTTTGAAATTCATACCTCTGAGTCTCCCATATTCTCTACTGACAAGGGATTTGGACCCATGTGGCTTTTGACTTGTTGGGGCCGTATGTATCTACCTTGTCTGATGGTTATCAATCCTCTTCTGCTTTTAAAGCATCTAAGGGTTCAGAGGAGGAAGATCTTTCTTTTGATCCCATTTTGTTCCTTTCTAGTCTTGATGATTGTAGCTGTTATGGTGAAGTCAGCTTCAATCTTGTATCTCCAGACGAGGTTTGGCATCCAAGTTTGATTATTTCATACTTCTTGGCTTCTAAGTCCAATCCTGGTATCTGGAATATTTTCCCGGGTAAGATGGTTGTTTCTGTTGAAAATGAAACTTGGCGCCATCAAGCACTGCCTGCTTGGCTACAATCCCTGAACATCCACTCTAGTTCCCTAGGGAGTAGAAACTTTTGGAGCAGCGTTCTTAGGTCTAGGGATTTAATAGCTGCTGAGCCTGAATACTTTGGCTTTGAGGAATCCAGAGTTGGTGGCTAGACAATTTGGATTGGTCCAACCGCTAGCTATTCCTTACTTCTTGACCCGCAATGATCCTTGGACTTCAAGGGGTCGTTTTGAAGAAGGCAGAGCTCTCCAGAGTAGAAATCTCAGCCTTACTTCCATGTCCATCTCTCCTTGAAAATGGATCACTAAAGCTGTTCGAGGCTTCCATCTGTGGTGGGATCATGTATTCCCAAACAACTCAACATGTTCTGATGCTTTTGCGAACTTTGAGGATCAGCACTTATTATGCTGTAAGTAATTTCTATCCTCAGTCATTTTATAACTTTTTGTGGGAATGCATATTACTAAATCTTCTTTGTGCTTTCCTTTTGACTTTTTAGCAAAAGCTGGCAAGAAGAAGCAAAGAGTGCCTGATGGCATGACAGCAGATTCTAGATATGACAAGCTTTATTAGAATACCATAGACAAAAGGGTTCCACCTCATACCTCTTCAGGGGATGAAGATGATGCTGCTTATGATCAATGGGCTTATTATGGAGATGTCCACACTATGGAGAACATCCAAACCATGGGGCCACTGGAGCAAATTGACCCTTTTAAAAGAGTTCCAAGGAAAAGAGATTACAATTGTCTCTCTGTTTTCAAGGACACTCAACCCAAGGGGTCAGTGGAGCAACCTGAGTCTCTTAAGAAGGCTACAAAGAAAGGAGATTATGGCTGTATTTCTGCCTCCAAACCTTCAAGGCATTCCAGCAGAAAACGTCCTAAGTTGGAGGTTTTTTCAGAGATACCACAATATATCATCTCCTCTGATGAAGATGATGACAAGACCATATCTCAAATTTTCAAAAGGAAACTCCCAGGAGTCAAAGCAAGTATGAATTCACCTTTACTCTTTTTATGAGAAGTTTCACTTTTTGGAATGCTGATTAATTTATTCCAGGTTCCGCTAGTGCTGATGACATTGAGCCTAAGACTGTCAGTGATCCTTCTTCTAAGACGTTATCACCTCTTGGCTCTGCCAGCCATCCATCGAGAGATGCTCCCAAGATAGCTGATCCAGAGTTAAGTTCAAAGGGTGGTCCTGTTGATGAATCTGTCATCAATCATCCCACTTTAAGTGGTGCTACCCCCAAGTTGGAGAATATGGCCACCCCCTCTTTGGAAGGATGTGCTGCCCCCCAATTGGAAGAGATTGAGCATCTTCATGTGGAATCTCCTGATGAGAACTTGTTTCCTCAATTTGATGAAGATCCCTTGGAATCAAGTCCTTTAGATGTTGAAGTTCCACGTTCTCACGCTGATACCACTATTGTTATAAACTTATAACAATTCCTTCTATTGCTGGAAGTGAAGTTCCAAAATATGTTATTCCTTTAGAGGTCACACCTTTACGGAGCAGTACTGAACTTGTGATTACCTCTGTGTGCAAAGGTCCTTCATCAACTTCAGCATCTACTTCTGGGACTTGTCTGCCTTTCTTTCCTCATGAATTCATTTTAGACTTCATTTATATGAGTCCATCTCCTCACGATACCAGACTTCATTCTCTTGCTAACTTGGCTTCTCTTCTTTATGATGCAGAGGGAAGCACTCAAGAAGCAAGTGTGATGAAAGAGTCTGATGAAGGGATCAACCTACCTCTATTAACAGTGATCATTCCAGTGATGGATCATCTGAGCACATAAAACAAGAAGACAAAGTCTGGGATCTCTGCTTGACCTTAACAAACAACCCTTATGATCAGGTTTCTGCACAAGCTCTTAAGAAAATTTTGAGTTGGATACGTTGTCTTGATTATGTTAAAGAGACTCTTCTTCTTCAGCAATGTAGTGCTGAATCCAAAGTTCAATCTCCAAAGTTCTCAGCTCAAAAACTTCAGGAAGAAGAGACATCTTTGGAAGCTCAAGCTAAATCCTTCAGAAACTTCAGTAAGTAGATCCAAGATTCATTTAGCTCTTTTGATCAGAAGCTGAAGCTTCTTTCTGAGGAAAGGCAATCTTTATAGAATCGCCTAGCTGAGAATAATAAAGAGGAGATCAATATTATCAATGAGAAGTCTTCTCTCCAAAACTCCATTGATACTGAAGAGAAGAAGCTACACCAAGGGCGAACCAAACTTGCTCATTTAATGCATGAGATGTTCAAAGACATGGCTGTACAAAAAAGTTTGATTCTCCAGAAGGAGAAACTTTGTAATGCTTGGTCGACCATTAAAAGCCTTAGTTTAGTTGCTAGACAATGTTGGAATGTTTAAGATATAACATTATTATTAATGTTGTAATTTTAATGATCCCATACTTGTTTGAAATAATTTCGCATGTTTTTGTTGAAACACGGGATCATGTTGTTCCCATACAAATGGATGATATTTCTTTAAAAAATTTCCATTCGGGGCTCTTTTCTTTTATATTGCCATCTATATCCTTTAATATATATGTATTTCCAGACATTTTCTTATGAATGATAAAGGGACCTTGCCACTTAGGTGACCATTTCCCTAATTGTGGATCTTTGTAAGCCGCTTCTGGCAGAAACATTTTCCAAACCTTATCATTCTCCTGGAATTCTTTAGGCACTACCTTTTTGTTGTAGGCCCTAGCAACTTTTTCTTTTTAGATTCTCATTTTGGCTAGAGCTTCTTCCTTAGCTTCTAGAGCATCCATAATTTCAATATTCATCGCCTGTGAATAGTCATCTCCTGATAATCCCATTTGTTGGGCTACCCTTGATGATCTTACATTCACGTCAGCTGGGATCACAGGAGTATGTCCATAAACTAAGTTAAAAGGAGAAACTCATGTTGCTTCCCTTTTAGAGGTCATGTAGGCCCATAGGTTATATAGCAACAACTCGTCCCATTTTGTTGGGTTATTGTCAATGAGTTTTGAGATCCCTTTTACTATGATTTTATTGGTAGCTTGAGCTTGACCATTTGCTTGAGCATAGTAAGGCGTTGAATGCGATTTAGTAATCTCAAACTAGTTAAGATAATCCAGTAAGTCAGGATTTCTAAAGACTGTGGCTTGATCAAAGGTTATAGTTTCTAGAATTCTAAATCTTGTAATGATTTTCTCTTCCAAGAAATTTATGACAACCTGGGTATTGATCTTGTTAAAAGCTTGAGCCTCCACCCATTTGGTGAAGTAATCAGTCACCACAAGGATGTATGAATGCTTCTTAGAGGATGCCAGATTGATTTCTCCTATGGCATCCACTGCCCATCCTCTGAAGGGCCAAGGTTTTAGAATGTACTTAAGTTCTGAAGCTGGTGTCGTGCTGATAGGTCCAAACTTTTGACATCTTTTACAACCTTTAGCATAATCTATACAATCCTTTCTCATAGTGGGCCAATAGAAACCATGTTCGTGCAACATCCATCTCATTTTTAGGCCATTTGATTAGCGCCACATAGTCCTTGGTGAATTTCTGCCATGAGAGTTAGAGCTTCCCCAGCATCCACACATCTTAAAAGTAATCCTTCTGGATCCTTTTTGTGTAGTTCACCAAACTGCATATAGAACTTGGTGGCTGCCATCTTGACTCTATTTGGCACCTTTGTTCCAGTTGGGTTCTGGAGATATTGAATAATTTCATCTCTCAAGTCCTTGTCCTCTCTTAATATTGAAATTCTATAGACTTCCAATACGTTCTCTGATCTTTCTTGATCAGTTTCACTTAGAGGCTCTAGGATCTTCTCTTGGAGAATGATATCTTCATTTTGTGAAGGTATCTCTTCTCTAGCAGAAGCTATTTGGAACAGCTGATCTGCTACTTTGTTCTCTTCTCTGGGTATGTGCATGAAAGTGATTTCCTTAAATTGTTTAGACAACTTTTGTGCTTTCATACCACACTCTTGTGATACTAGTGATATACTCTTGAATTCCTCATTTATTTGATAAATGACCAACTGAGAATCCCCATATATCTTTGCTTTCTTAGCTCCTAATTCTAGCAGCATCTCCAATTTAATTAATAAAGTTTCATATTCGGCTTTATTGTTGGTACATGGACCCTTTAGGGTTCTTGCTAGCTTAGTTGGATCCCACTAGGAGATAAAATGTATATTCCGACTCCTGTTTGTTTCTTTAGTGTTGGACCCATCAAAGAATAAGACCCATGGTAGGATGTCTTCATCAATGATTCCTGAGTCACAGCAAGGATGAGTTGCTAAGAAATCAGCTAATGCTTGACCTTTGACTGCCTTTTGTGGCACATATATGAGGTCAAAATGCAGTAAATGTAAACTCTATTTGCTTAACCTTCCTTTTATGAAAGGTTGGGATATCATATATTTTATGACATCCGTTGGAGATACCACTTCTACTATGAAGGCCATGAAATAATGTATGAGTTTAACTAATGCATCATATAAACACAAACACCATTTTTCTACCATGGTATACCTTTTCTCTGTATCATGTAAGATTCTACTTAGGTAGAATATGGCCTGCTCATCCCCCTTTTCATTTTCTTGAGTAAGGAGACTCCTAATGGAATCTTCACAAGCAGTCAGATACAGTCTTAATGGTTTCCCATTTTGCCTTGAAGGAATCAGCACAGGCGGATTTGCCAAATCCTGCTTGATCTGGTCAAAGGCCTTTTGACGTTCTTCTTCCCATTTGAATTCTGATTCATGTTTTAATCTTAGTAGTGGTGAAAACTTTTTAGTTTTTCCATCTAGATTAGCCATGAATCTTCTGACATAATTGACCTGTCCAAGGAATCTTTGCAATTCCTTCTTATTAGAAGGTGGCTTGGCTGCCAACACTGCTCTTGCCTTGTTTTGGTCAATTTTCATTCCATTTTTGTGAATGAGGAATCCTAAAAAGTTATTAGATTTAACTCTGAAGGCACATTTGAGTGGATTCATTTTTAGGTGATATTCTTTCATTCTGGTGAATGACTTAATCAAATGCTCTTTATGTCTTAAAAAGTCATTTGACTTTACGAGTATGTCATCCACATAGTTTTCCATGATCTTTCCAATCATATCCTTAATGATTACATCCATTGCTCGTTGATATGTGGCTCCAACATTTTTCAATCCAAATGTCATGGCCATGTATTCAAACAAGCCTAATGATTTTGGAGATCTGAAAGTTGTTTTTTTTACAGTTTTCATGTGCAATCCTTAACTGGTGGTATCATGCATACCCATCCATAGAAGATATGTATTCACATCTTGATGCTGCATCTATTAGGAGATCAGCCACTGGCATGGGGTATTCATCTTTAGGTGTAGCTTTATTCAAATCCCTAAAGTCAATGCAGATTCGTATCTTGCCATTTTTCTTAACTACTGGAACTATATTGGAGATCCAGTCAGCATGTTGGCAATGCCTTATGAACACTGCCTTGAGGAGTTTGTTTATTTCCTCTTGTATAGGCTATATTAGTTCAGGCGCTAGTCTTCTAGGACTTTAGGCCACAAGTTTAAATCCTTCCTTGATAGGTAGTTCATTGATGTGATGCTTTTATATAGTGTTTTTCCCTCTGTATTTGAGCTAAAATGTGTATCAATGGTGCTCTTAGGAGCCATTTTGTGCTAACTCTCTCCATCTAGTTGTGGTTTTCTGTTCTGTGTCTGATTGCAGGTTTTAGGGAGTTATCTCCCTATTTTCCGCTATTATCCGACCATTACAATCAAATGGAGAAGTTCGAAGGCATTTATGATGAGTTCCGAGGTCCCGAGAATACTTTCCGAGGCCTTGGACAAAAGAAGAAGTGAAGCCTTGGCATCTGAAGCTAAGGAAGGAAGCTTCGGGCTTCAGCCCGATGGCTTCGGGCTCATCAAGCCCGATCGGGCGTTAGTGGCCATTGGATCAAGTTGTTGCGGGCCCGATCGTGCTCTATCGCCCGTTCGTTGTTACGCTGTGGAGCCCGATCGGGCGAGATGGCCCGATATCATCGGGCATGTTCGAGGATGTTCGAAGGTTGAGCCTTGCGCGCTAATCCTTGGCGAACACCATCGCCCGACTTCATCGAGCAAGATAGCCCGACAAAGACGGGGCGCTAGGCGAGAGCGTGCATACATCTCGCGAGCCGCGCCGAACATAGGATGGCCCGATAGCATCGGGCGGAATGGCCCGATACGATCGGGCGATGTACTCTTTGGTGCGCAGCTGCTGCGTTTGAGCCCGATCTGATCGGGCTTAGTTGGCCCGATCGGGCTTCTCTCCGCGCGCGCTCATTTAATGATTTCGGGCCACTTAGTATAAATAGGAAAGTTAGAACATTTATTAAGTATCTTGGTTTTATCTTTGTTTTAGCTCTTATTTCTCATAGTTTCTCTCAAGAACCCTAGCTTTTTACTACTCTTCATTGTGATTCAAGATTGAACCTTTGGATTATTCGCAAGTTTAATATAGTTCATTAATTTGGTAATCTTCTTCCTTGTTCTTTTCATTATTATTTGCTTCTCTATTATTGATTAGATTAGTTTCTTAGTTATTTGCAATAGTTCAAAGTATGGATTTTTATATGGAATTTGTTATTGTTTTCTCAAGTATGAGTGAGTAGTTTTATTTCTAGGATTGTGGGGATCTATGTACGCAATGAGGGATTGATAGATTAGTATAATTACCCTATATTTCAATTGTTTCCTGTGATTGAATCGTTCATGCTAGATTTATGAATTAGGCCTGATTTGTACTTCTATTATCGCAATATTGAATCTGCTTCGAGAGGAGAGATTTCGTATAGGCTTTCAATCATTAGGCATAGTGATCCTTGACCATGCGAGAGCGGCTAGGTGATCTTTGAGGGAGGTAATGTTCGAGAGAAATTACATGTGCCCTAGATAAATTGACTTATTGGGTAGTTATTATTCGTCTCTGATTTCCTGAATTGTATGCATAGTGATCCATAGTCCTAGTTCTTTATTAATTGATTCATACCTTCATATTTAGTTCTATCATTTGCCTATTAGTTTAGTCACACACCCATTTTCAACTGATTTAGTTAGTATAATATTAGAATTCAGATACAATAGTATAACTTTCTCCCTGTGGATTCGATCCTGACTTCCCTGACTACTTGTTAGTGGACCTTAGGTTATTTTTGATTAGGTGATACGACTTTAGCCTGTCAAATTTTGGCGCCGTTGCCGGGGAGACGGTTAGTTTTTATTTTGTCTGAATTATAGTATTACACTAACCTCTTCTCTGAAGAACATCTGTTCTTTGGAGCATCTCACGTTTGTTTTAGTGTTTTTGATGTATGAGTAGGAAATTGAAATCGCCAGATCTCATTCCATTTGACCCGGAGATTGAAAAGACTGCTCGTAGACTCAAAAAGACAACTAAGCAAACCAAGTTGTCTGCAGGGACACCCTCCCAAAAGACACCTTCTCCACCATCTTCACCACAACAAAACTTCCCTGTATCACCTATTACTGCTAGAATGGGTGACGAAGCTAAACCGACTTTCAGAGACTATGCACAACCATCTCCTGATAATGTGCCCACTGGGGTACGGTTGCCTACTATTGCTGCTGCAAACTTTGAAATTAAGTCTCACGTTCTGAATATGGTTCAGAATAATCAGTTTGCTGGGTTACCATCTGAAGACCCAAATCAGCATCTGCAGCGGTTCTTACAATGTTGTGCTACTCAGAAGCAAGCTGGTGTTACTGCTGATGAGATGAAACTCATCTTATTTGGTTTTTCTCTGCGCGACAAAGCTCTATTTTGGTATAATAAGTTGCCTTCCACCATCACCACCGGGCCGAGCTCTCAAAGATTTTTTCTCATCAAGTGGTACCCTTACCAAAAGACTCGCAGATATGCGTCATGAGATAGTGACTTTCACCCGGGATCTTTGGAGAGTCACTATATGAAGCTTGGGAAAGATTCAAAGATTCGCCAGCGTCTTTGCCCCCATCATGGTTTTGACAAGTGGTATCTGTGCCACATTTTCTACACTAGAGTTGATGCAGATACGAGACGGGTAATTGATGGAGCAGCAGGCGGGTTTTTCATGGATAAGGCTGTAGATGAAGGGCATGAACTTCTGGAGAAACTCGCTTCGCACCAAGCGTCTACTATTCGTTCTTCTATGACGAAGGGAGGTAAACATGATGTTGAAGCCATTTCTTTACTGACCGGACAACTAGCTGCTCTTCACCAGAAAATTGATTCTTTGAAGCTAGGTAACAATTCCTCCCCTCATATGAGTGTCAATGCTATGGCTAGTGTTTCTGGGTACAATGCTTTCATCTGTGACGCTTGTGGGATAGCTGGACATAACTCTCAAGAGTGCCCCTCTCTCTCACATTCTAGTGAGCCGGTGCACGCATTACAGTCACCACACAAGCCCCAGTTTGATCCCTACTCCAATACATATAATCCTGGGATGCGAGACCATCCAAATCTCTCGTATAGGAGTAATAACGTGATGAATCCACAACAACAACATTACCCTCAACAACAACAATATCAACCACAAGCTCCTCCTGGTTATCGAGAACTCGGTTTCAACAAAGCATCATTCTACACTACCTCCGCACCCGACTATTGCCGAACTCAAAAGTTTAATGTTGCAGATGCATAAAGGTATTATTTCCTTTCAAGCAGATACCAGGTCTCAATTTGAGAGCCTGCATGCTCAGAATAAGCTGCAAGGGACACATAATAAGATGTTGGAGTCACAAATAGCTCGGTTGGCTAGTTCCTCTCGCTAATAGGCCATCCGGGTCCTTGCCGTCACAACCAATGCAACCTAGGGACACTCGCCAATGCTATCACCCTTCGCAGTGGAGTGCAAGACGATGCTCCAAAGCAATGCTAGAGGTGGAATCACCAAGTGCTAAGAAACCACGGGAAGTGCCTGAGGATGCTGAACCTCAAGCAGAGCAAGGAGCTGCAGATAAGATTAAGGAGGTGACTAAGGAGAAAACTGTGCCTCCGGTGATCAAGCTACCATTCCCCGAGCGGATGCTCAAGAAGAAGCTCGACCACCCGTATGGTAAGTTTTTAGAGGTGGTAAAGAATCTGCAGTAACAGTTCCTTTTCTTCGAATTATTAAATCAAGTGCCTCGCTTATTCTAAATTTTTGAAAGAACTGTTGAGGAGGAAGCGGACTCTCAATGAGGTGGAGATCGTGGCTTTTACTTGCGGAATGCAAAGTGCTCTTTTACAAAACCAGTCTCCACCCAAATTGAAAGATCCGGGGAGTTTTTCCATCCCCTATCACATTGGCACCATATTTATTGACAAAGCTTTATGTGATTTAGGTGCCAAGTGTGAGTGTCATGCCTCTTTCTATCTCGTAAGCAACCGAACATGGGTGAATTAAAATGTACTACCATTACTCTGCAAATGGCCGACCGTTCCGTGAAATACCCCCTAGGTATATTAGAGGACGTTCTGTTAGAGTAGGTAAATTCTTTATCCCCGTGGACTTTGTTATATTAGACATGGCCGAAGACACTCAAACACCCATTATCCTTGGGAGACCTTTCCTCCATACTGTTGGGGCGGTGATAGATGTTAAGGGTGGGAAACTGACACTGACTGTGGGAGATGATAAGGTCATGTTTAGCCTAAACAATGTGCGTAAAAGCCCAATGCTAGAGGAATCATGTTATAGAGTTGATATTTTAGATGAACCGATCCATGATTGCATGCCTTACCCCCTCCCCCATGCTATTTCACATGATGCGCTTGTCGAGTCTATTGCAGGTGATGAGCATTTTCTAACGGTCTTACAGACTCCCAACAAGACCATTGGCTATAGCACTGATGACTTGACAGGAATAAGCCCTGACCATAATGAACACCGCATTTATCGACATGAGAGCCACCACACCAGCTTTACAGTCCGACGCGGGTTGCAAACGGTGGTCCAACATGTGGCTACTAAACTTCTCGATCCAGGCTGATGGGCGGCTGATGCCCATGTCCCTTTCCTTTCCCTTGTTGCAATGAGGTCATTGCCAAGTTCGACTTGGGGGAGGATTTTGTAAGTATTAGTAGTGTTTTTTTTTTTTTTTTTTTTTTATGTTTTCCTTTTTGTTTTACTGCTTTTTAGGATAGTTAAGGTAGTTTAATCGCTTTAAAAAAATTGAAAAATCACAAAAATACGAGTTGAGTTTGAATAGTTTGATTGCTTCCCTGTGCCCCGAACTTTGCTTTGAAAAAAAATGATTTAACTCATTATACTGGATAGTTGGGCATTTGTGATTGAGACGTTGTGATGTGATCTTTGACTGCCTTGATCTTGAGTGAATTCAGTTGATAAAGCGCCTATTTTAACTGCATGCCTGAATTGGTTAGAGTGTGAGGATTCATTCTTGCCCTCGGATTTATCTCTATATCCGATATATTCTTGTGTGTTAGTTCCTCATAGCATTCTTATCTTGGTTTTGGCATTGTACTTGTTGAGTTCTGGTAACTTTAGGCATGTGCTGTGATAGAGGCGTTCATTTGAATAATTTTAAGCCTCAGAGTTGTTTAATGAATTTTTTCCCCCTAGCCCCGCTGAGCCTAATGACTTCCTTTTGGATCTATATTAAACCACATTACACACCTTGAGCCTTTGCAATGACTATTGTCCCAAGCCTAGCTTGGGGGAGCATTTGTTAAGTTGATATCATATTGTGTGGTTGATTTCGTAGGGCGGTTGGAAAATAATGATATGGTTGTACAAAGAAAAGAAAGAAAAAGAAAAAAATAAAGTGAAAGAAAGAAAAAAAAAAAAAATTTGATAGTGAAAAATCTGAAAATTTCTATGATCTTCACCCGTTAACTTTCAAAACTGTTAGAAATTATGTTGAAAATGACAATTATTGGTTGGTTCGTGAAATTTCAAGAGTTGGTTATTATCTTGGTTATGTTGTTGTTGCCATGGGAGTTGTTTCGACCACACTTAGTCCTACTAGTGTTTTTTGCTCCCCTTTCTTGGCTTTTCCACCACATTTCCTAAACAATTTCCATACCTTTACCCGAGCCCCATTACAACCCTGAAAAAGACCTTTTGAGCACGTGTTTGATTGTTTATTGGAATAATACTCGAGTCAATATGCCAAAGTTGAAGATTAAGTCTCGTTATTTGAGTCGACCCGATTAGGATGAGCGATATTATACCTTTCTAAACACATGAGAGTGTGAGTGGGAAGGGCTATTATGGTTGGGTTGGTGAGCGATCGGGCACATATTTTGCCTGCCACAAAATTGAGAGGAGTGACACCTCGGTGAGCACCTTTTCAAGATTTGCACGATATGTAGGGCAGCTGCGTTTGATGGTTTACTTAGTGATTGGTAGTCAGGTGATCTGAGCAACTGAACTTGAATTTTGCTTGTTTGAATGATTTTGAGTTGGAAATAATTGAGTTTAAACTTTTCCATCTGAGGGGTGAAGCAATCCTATTCTTATTCCTGTTGTGCTTTGCTTGAGGACAAGCAAAGGTTTAGCTTGGGGGAGTTTGATGTGATGCTTTTATATAGTGTTTTTCCCTCTGTATTTGAGCTAAAATGTGTATCAATGGTGCTCTTAGGAGCCATTTTGTGCTAACTCTCTCCATCTAGTTGTGGTTTTCTGTTCTGTGTCTGATTGCAGGTTTTAGGGAGTTATCTCCCTATTTTCCGCTATTATCCGACCATTACAATCAAATGGAGAAGTTCGAAGGCATTTATGATGAGTTCCGAGGTCCCGAGAATACTTTCCGAGGCCTTGGACAAAAGAAGAAGTGAAGCCTTGGCATCTGAAGCTAAGGAAGGAAGCTTCGGGCTCATCAAGCCCGATCGGGCGTTAGTGGCCATTGGATCAAGTTGTTGCGGGCCCGATCGTGCTCTATCGCCCGTTCGTTGTTACGCTGTGGAGCCCGATCGGGCGAGATGGCCCGATATCATCGGGCATGTTCGAGGATGTTCGAAGGTTGAGCCTTGCGCGCTAATCCTTGGCGAACACCATCGCCCGACTTCATCGGGCAAGATAGCCCGACAGCATCGGGCGCTAGGCGAGAGCGTGCATACATCTGCTGAGCTGCGCTGAACATAGGATGGCCCGATAGCATCGGGCGGAATGGCCCGATACGATCGGGCGATGTACTCTTTGGTGCGCAGCTGCTGCGTTTGAGCCCGATCTGATCGGGCTTAGTTGGCCCGATCGGGCTTCTCTCCGCGCGCGCTCATTTAATGATTTCGGGCCACTTAGTATAAATAGGAAAGTTAGAACATTTATTAAGTATCTTGGTTTTATCTTTGTTTTAGCTCTTATTTCTCATAGTTTCTCTCAAGAACCCTAGCTTTTTACTACTCTTCATTGTGATTCAAGATTGAACCTTTGGATTATTCGCAAGTTTAATATAGTTCATTAATTTGGTAATCTTCTTCCTTGTTCTTTTCATTATTATTTGCTTCTCTATTATTGATTAGATTAGTTTCTTAGTTATTTGCAATAGTTCAAAGTATGGATTTTTATATGGAATTTGTTATTGTTTTCTCAAGTATGAGTGAGTAGTTTTATTTCTAGGATTGTGGGGATCTATGTACGCAATGAGGGATTGATAGATTAGTATAATTACCCTATATTTCAATTGTTTCCTGTGATTGAATCGTTCATGCTAGATTTATGAATTAGGCCTGATTTGTACTTCTATTATCGCAATATTGAATCTGCTTCGAGAGGAGAGATTTCGTATAGGCTTTCAATCATTAGGCATAGTGATCCTTGACCATGCGAGAGCGGCTAGGTGATCTTTGAGGGAGGTAATGTTCGAGAGAAATTACATGTGCCCTAGATAAATTGACTTATTGGGTAGTTATTATTCGTCTCTGATTTCCTGAATTGTATGCATAGTGATCCATAGTCCTAGTTCTTTATTAATTGATTCATACCTTCATATTTAGTTCTATCATTTGCCTATTAGTTTAGTCACACACCCATTTTCAACTGATTTAGTTAGTATAATATTAGAATTCAGATACAATAGTATAACTTTCTCCCTGTGGATTCGATCCTGACTTCCCTGACTACTTGTTAGTGGACCTTAGGTTATTTTTGATTAGGTGATACGACTTTAGCCTGTCATTCATGCTCTACTATTTTCCTATCAATGCCAGGCATTTCATGATGTTCCCATGCAAAACAATCTTTAAATTCTTTTTGAATTTTTATGATTTCCTGTTTTTCTTGGTTAATGAGGAGCTTACTTATGTAAGTAACACGTGGATTTTCATTATCATCTAAATTTATTTCCTCTAGTCGATCATGAATCTCTTGTATAATATCCTCACTTTTAGCCCATACTTTATCATCCTCCTCGTCGAAGGATTCAGTTTCATATAAAGTTGAGCAATATACATTAGAGTTAATAAGAAAATCCTCTTGGTATTTTCTAAAAACTAAATCTTTCATTGCTTGATCAACGATAGGGGTAAATCCATTACAACATTCTTCTTGGTTTATAAACATAATAAACTTTTGTAAGAAAAATACGTCCTAACTCTACAAACTAATGAGAGCTAAGGGTTGATCATAGTCTGACGACTGTTGAACATATTCATATTTTGATTGAATGTCTTCAACTCTGGGATGTCATCGACTTCCTCAATGAGAATTGCACATGAGTCTTCTACCTCTTGGTGAGTTTGTGACTCAAGTTGTAGAACAACCTCAATTTTGATAGTAGGAACTGACTTTAGAGAGTCCCTAACAAAAACAGAATCTGGAGATGTAATTAGACAAACTTCCTCATCTGCTTGAACCATCTCATAAGTGTCACCATTCCACAAGATCAAAACTTGGTGGAGTGATGATGGAATAGCATAATTATGATGTAACCAATCTTTTCCTAGT
Source organism: Beta lomatogona (assembly GCA_947646795.1). NCBI lineage: Eukaryota > Viridiplantae > Streptophyta > Magnoliopsida > Caryophyllales > Amaranthaceae > Beta > Beta lomatogona. Next base: position 134,529 of record CANSNZ010000377.1, read on the forward strand.
ATGGCATTATAATGAGTACCACATTCGACTATGAAGAAACCGGTATAAATAGTTTTAGTTCCTACCCTTATCTTTAAGATAGTCATTCCTTCCATTTTTTCTGATAAACCAGAAAAACCAGTTATGTTGATTTGTATGTTATGCAAATCCTTTCTAGTCTTTCCTAGTTTTCTGAACACAGAGAGGCATAATATTAACAGTAGCTCCAGTGTCTACCAATACTTTGCCTAAACGAACTCCCTTACAATCAACATTTAGAAATAAAGCTTTAATGTGCTTATTATCAACATCAACTGACCTAAAGATTTTATCTATGATTAATTTCTCTAGGTTAGCTTTTAGAGATGTCTTGTTAGGCACTTTCTTATGAGGTGCATTTAAATAATATGACAAGCTTTGAGAAGAAGAGATTCTAAATTTACCTGCCCTTTCTTCCTTGTCAACTTCATCTGCCCATCATGTAGTATTGGTCTGGAAATTTGATTGGTCCTCTGACATTTTGAACTCTGTTGGTAGCATGACCACGTTACATTGTGCGTTTTGGCCATCTCCCATCTCTATTTGAGGCTCACTCATCAGTGGGTCTCCATCCAACATTAAGTCACTATCTGACACCAATAAGTCCAAATCCTCAGATCCAAACTCTGAATCATAATCCTTATTAAAGCCATTTCCTGGTTTCTCTCTCATAAGAGAGTCACCTCCTTGATGCTGCTGGCCATCATTCTTTGTCGACGATATACCACATTGCTCCTCTTCCGAAGGTAACAATTTAGTAATACCAGCTTGTAGCGCCTCTTCATCAATTCTTATGTTTGCTATAAGGGACTCCTGCACATTTTGAGTGCTTATCTGAGCCCTTACTGCAACAGCTTTTGCACTTAACTCCTTCATCTTTATTGTCCTACTTTTAGGTAAGTTTTGGACATCTTGTAGTGGCCAAGGCCTAACTGCTGGCTTGAACTTTGACTTCCCTTGGTCCTCATTGGACTTTACCCTTCTTTTAAGAATTTTGGGCACAGGAGTTTGACTTGGCTCCCTTTCTTTTCCTTTTAAGGAAGGGCTTGAACTGGGACTGTCATATTTTCTTAGTCCTTGACTTATGGACCTTTTCTGGAATGAACGCTGATAAGCAGGCATATAGGCAGGATCATTTGGAATGATATGAGCTCTAACCATTTCAAAGGTTAGCCTGTCTGCACATAGTGAACACATTCCATTTCTCAGAGCCTTCAACCCTTATATCGCCCTAGTCTGTGATGGTAATTTTTTAGCAGCCTCCTTATAAGTTTTGACTCTTTCCTCATGCATCACCAGGTTTGGAGTTGGGTTAGGCACCTTAGCTTTGGCTAAGCTGGCCCTATATGCTTCTAGCTCCATGGCATGTTATTCCATTTCTAAGACAACTAGTCTTTTGAGACTTAATTGTCTAGTTAGGAACCCTATGAAAACTTGGCACTGGTCTGTTGTATGTGACCCATTCATATGCCATCTGCACATATCTTCCAATCCCTCTTCACTGGTTATCCTTGGCATAACCAAGAATCCTTCATCAACCAATCTGTTGAAGAGTTGGTTACCTATTTCAGTAGCTTGAGATGCCTGCACGGTAACAGTAAAAACATTATTAGTTTCTATCATACCACAGAATAGTTCAAATGGTTCGTCCATTCTAACTACATTAACATCTTCATCATCTAGAAACATGATATTTTTCTTATCAAGTTCATCCTGGATTTTGTTTCTAAAGACAATACATTCATAAGTGTCATGGGTTACTGCATCATGCTATTTACAGGTATTTTTTACCCTTAACCTCCTCAGCAGTTCTTACTTTATGTCTCCTTACTAATTTTATCTTTTTGTTAGATAATAACCAGTCAAAGATAGAGTTAGATTTCCTGGCATCAAAATTAAATGTCCTCTTTTGTCCAGATTTCATATCCTTTGGCGCTAGAAACTCTTTCTTTTCTAAAGGAGAACATTTATAAGGTACTCCTTGAATGATTTCTGCCATGTCCACTTCTAGTGCAGTCTCAAAGTGGAAGGGCTCTTCATTCTGAGCAAAGAAGCTTTGGTGTCTTGCTGCACTTTCAGCTTGTATGTTCCTGTCATGCCTTACAGCCAATTATGCTAATTCAACAAAATAGCCAAAGGCATGACCATCAAACCTTTTTCGAAACTAAATTAACATTCCCTCTTGAGCCATTTGTACAAACTCTCTTTCAGGAATGCTAACATGACACCTGATCTTAGCCATTTTGAATCTAGATAGGTAGTCTTCTAATACTCTCCTAACTTCTGTTGGATTCTTGCCAGATCACTTAGGGTCACTCCTGGTTTAGTGTGTGCAAAATGATTTGTAAATTGCACTTGCATGTCTTGCCAGGAGTGAATGGGTTTGGTGGTAATTTAGTGTACCACCAAAAAGCAGTCTCAGTAAGGGACATGGAAAACATTCTAAGTTTTAAGAAGTCATTGTCAGCTGCTTCCCTACACTGACAATTGAACCTAACTAAATGCTCTTCAGCGGAAACTCTATCATTTCCGGGGAACAAAGTAAAGTCAGGTATCTTAAACGTTCTAGGAAACGGATTTGGTCTATCAATCCACTCAGGGCAAAATTTTTGACCTATTTGCCTCCGATTTCTCCTAGAGGTATCACCCACTAACTTTTGGACTAGTGCCTCAGCCTGCGTTGCCAAAGGATCCTGCCTTCCCAGGTATCCCATGTTCCCAAATCCCATGTTTCCCGCATAATCATACGCAGGGTTAGGATTAGGATTGAAAGGTTGATTTTGATAACCTCCCATAGGGATCTCCTGGTTGTGCATGAAGGTAGGATTGGCTGCTCCTTGCGCCATTTGTGGTGGAAATGTATGTCCGTTTGTGGCATCCCCTGATGGTAAGCACCATTTGCCCTGACCAAATCCTGAAATATTTCCATAATGAGGCGTACCAGCCATATTTGGTTGGTTAGGAGGTACATAAACATAAGGTGTAGAAGGAAAACCAACCATATTTGGTTGGTTATGAGGCATATATGCATATGGTGTACTATTGTTGTTTGCAATGAAAGTACCTTGCTCGTGTCCTCCTTGTGATGATCCAGATTGGTGTGTGTTGTCACCAACTTGTCCACCACACATGGAAAACGAAGGTTGATGATGTCCTAACGCCTGGTGCCAGCCTGGCTCCACACTCGCTGCCATTCCATCACTTCTCCTAAGATTTCCATGATTACCGTCTCCGTGGCTCATGGGGAATGCCCTTGTGTAATGCACATGGGAGGAAGTTTGTGGATCGCCTAAGATAGATGGATCTCTAGTTTCAGGATGGGAGAAATGTACCCTTGGAGGATAACCTAGTTGAGGAACATTTGGCTCTGCGCCAGAATTTTCGCTTGCTCTATTCAACGGGGCCTCTTCTAAGGCCTTAACTTGTTTCTCATTTAACTGATAGTGTTTTTCGACTAATGGTTCTAGACGAGTAACTACTTTAGTGGCGAGAGATTTTGACATTGCCGTAAAAGTTGCACTCATAGTATCATTGATATTTACAAGTATCCTATCAATCTGCCTAGAGTTAATCTCTCTATTCTCTTCACTTATCCGTTGGAGGATGTCTGTGAAGACTCTGGCAGACTCATGGGCTAGAGTGCTGTAGTTGGAGTCAAATTGTTGTCTCTAACTCTCTCTGGCTTGTAACAATAAATTCTTTACTATTTCTGTGAACTTTCCATACATTTGTTGTATAAGTCCACGACCAGTACTACCGGCAGATGAGCCTTCCCTTTGTGGGGTCTCTCCATTTGATTATTCATGACTTCGGTGAATTGGTTCACCATTGTTACCATGCGCCCTAGTTTCTGGAGGGGATGAAGAACTCGTTTCCATGTTTTGGATACTTGATTCCTCTTGAGCAACTTCCTTATTCTTTTTAGAACGTATGTTCGATATTTTAGTAAAAACAACCGTTTTTTACAGTTAGTTTTTCGAAAGTACGAAGAAGAAATTTCACATTTTTTATCAATCTTCTTCTCCCATTGTGGTCGCCAAAAAATTTGTTGGTGCAAAATCAGTTGGTTAGCTTTGTGCACAAGTTGATGCACACCCAATAGTTTGATACTGAATGTCTTGGGGGACTTAACCCCTGGGGGTTACCGGTTTTAATTAGATAAAACCTTGCTAACGTACTTTGTTGCAATTTAATTAAAAATTAAATTACAACGCCTAATAAATTCAGGCGAAATGCAATAAATAGAGAAAGCAATAATTGATCTATTAATTAAAGCACAACATTCCCATATATGCCACAAACATCGAGAAAGATTTTACAGCATATAAATGGATAAGCCAGGCTGGACAACTAAAGGGAAGACACGAAGGCTGTTACCTCCATGGTTTCTTGCTTCAATCGGAGAATTAGAGATCTCGTCGCCTGAACATGTTCTACGTCTAAGGAACTAAACAATAACCCTAGAAAGGGGTTGGCTAGGCTAAGGCTAAGGCTAGGCTACGCTAAGAAAAGAAGTAATGCAATTTGATGTGTGTTTGTTTGTTGTTTCTGTACTTGATGATCATTCCTCTATTTATAGAGAAACGTTGTGTGTAACTTCCGTGCGTGCTTGCTTGGAGGGGAAACATTTGAATCATATTCGTTCTAATCTCAACCGTCTTCTGGCGCTGAATAACTGCAGTCTTGCACGTTCTTCCTTATATCATGATTGCTCTTTAACCGTATGTCCTTTTACCATTCTTGACTTTCATCTCCTGATGGTCTTCTTTTATTGACTTTGACTTCTGTTGACTTCTCCGATGGGCTTTATACTTGCGTTGGGCTTTTACATTAAATCGAAACTAAACCTTTTGAGGTTCAATTCAATGTACCATAATAAATGTAACTGGATATCTAAAAATGGTGGTAACAACTGTTAAGCATATTCTAATAAACTTTTTGTTTAAATAAGGCAGACCAGAAACTTTGTGTATTAGAAATGGTAGCCCCTCATGTGTGCTATTAAATACTTCATTCCTTATGATGTTAGTGAAGGGATGGGCAAGGGTCGGGTCCAGCTGGACCCTAGACCCGGACCCTAAATTTTTTTGTGGACCCAGACTCGGACCCGGGCCCTAAAGGTCTGGGAAAATTGGACCCAGATCCTTAGGGTCTATAGGGTCTAGGGTCCAAGCCTATTTCTTTATTTTTACCAAATTTTCAGCATTATTAATATTTCATGACCAAAAATGATCATCTAGAAAAAAGACCCATAAATAAGAAAAATATAAACAACAAGAATAATTATGTAAAGAGCAATTTATACTATTTAGGACAATACAATTAATGTCTTGGAAGAGTAATATCCAAAAACAAGGACAAAAAAGTTAAAACTTATATATTAAATATTTTACTTTTTAGGATCTAAGGGTGGGATTTGGGTCGAGTCCGAGTCCAAAATATCAAAACCCGAACCCTAAAAAAATTATTTGGACCCAGATCCAGACCCTTAGGGTCTGAAAATGTTGGACCCAGACCCTTAAATTAGGGTCGGGTCCAGTAACCCATGCCCATCCACATGTTACTATATATTTCATCTGTACTGCTTTCATTTGTTTTAATTATAATAAGCATCAGAAAATGATTTTGCTACCAGTTGGCGCAACATAGTTCCACCTATGACTGCTAGGCCAAAAGCAAGTTGACTAGTGAAAGAAGGCCCATAAGTACTTCTTTATACCCTTTATCTTATCTTCTGTGGTTCTGCTGCACTTTACCTGGCAGTTGGCTCCTATATGGACTATATTTTGCTGGCCATATTTTGCTGGCCTTTTCTACCCCTTTATCTACTTTTCAGTAAAATGTGGATGTTACTTACGATTTCTCCAAAATGTTGATCGTACGAAAAATTGAGAAAATAAAAGTATGACTCATGTCAAAATTCATAATTTATATGTAATTTGGAGTCTTAATATATAGAGAAGAAAGTAAAGTGTCATCTCATTTAGTTTAATTGATAAAATTCTAAAATAAGTATAATGCTTAATATATAGGATCGAATTTCGTCTATATTAAATTATTAAATCTTTTTAAAGATTTCATCTACATAATTATTATTATTTTTTAAAAGAAGGAAACACTAATGACTTGTGATTGGATACAAGGCTACCACTCAATTTATTTTGGGTGACTTTTGTTTCTTCAAAACAAATGTGCTTTTACAATTTAAAAGCAAAGTCATGACATAATTTTCTAATATATCACCCTTATCTCCGATATTCTCATTCATTTTCTTTTTTCTTTTATACACCTTTCTTAACCCCAAATCTTTAGTCACTAGTACAGCTTAATAAAACTATGCCCATTTTCTTTTAAATGCAACACTTTAAGTTTTGCACTATTAGCTTATGTTCTTTTAGACTGAACATAACTTAATTTGTCTAAACTAAACTGGACTTAATTTGTCTGAACTGAATTGAATTGTACTGAACTGAATTAAAATTGTGAGAGAAAATTAACTGAATTTTTCTGAACTGAACTGAATTTTCCTAAACTGAACTGGACTGATTTTTCATTAATGCAACCAAAACAACATAGCCTTATTAATTAATCTTAGTTTTACTCCCTTTATATTTTTTTAGTTTGCCTGTTTTATTGTGTGTGTTTACCAATACTATTCTTTGACCTTAAATATCTTTTATTATAAATTAGCAAAAAATTATAAATATTGAATAATAATAAAGTACTCATAAAGACTAATCAAACAAGACCTAGCATGATTATACTTTTTTCTTGCATATTAAGAAGAATTTAGAAGATTATCTCTAATTGCGGATAGTATCAAGATTCCAAGTGAGCAGACCAAAGAAATAGATTGGGAATACTTATTTTTCATTAATGTGTGGAAATAAATGTTGGCATATACGATGTCGTTCTATTTATCTCAATATATATATTTGGAATTTCAACCTTTCATAATTCATATTTATAAATATTTATTTGGTGAGAATAAATGTATATATTCTGGGTGTTTGGCTTCTTAGATCAATCTCACATGTATATGAGTTTTGATTTCAGAATAGGTATATTGCAGGATGCGTGGATGTCCAACGTGAAAGATGCTATGATAGTGAAACATTTTCATGGTGACAATAATGCCATAATATGAAAGCCAAACTCAAATATGTATTCATTTAGATGCTTCGGAAAAGAAAATTGTTTGATGTCTTAGATTTGTTCTTTTAGGAAGAACATTGAATGTAGATATTGCTCATATAGTTCTAGTTCAATAGAAAAAGTTAATGTTCAATTAAGAAGATATAAAGGATATTCATTCTACACAAAATATTATATGAGATGACAATAATGTATCTTTTAAGTGAGGATTTCTATTATAATGGGTGATTTTCTACTATCTATAAAGATAACTTTTAACATCTCACAATAAGTTATTATAAATCTATCTACCTCACCTACAATTTATTGTTCAAAATTCATTTTGTGTCCATCACTGTTGTAAGTCTCTCATAATTGGGCCATTGCCTTCCACTACAAAGATTATAGCAATCTTGTAGTTGATCTTAGAAGGATAGAAGTAGATTTTAGTGACATTCATTTGGTGCATATCTATCATTTATCAACGCAACCTAACTGATTGCTTGAACATATATTTCATCAATATGATATGAATTGCTTGTCTTATCTTTGTACACCACACCGTTATTGTATGCATTGTGGTTACAATCATGGAAGCAAATGAGAAACCGTAGTAAAAGTATATTAACTACATTAATGTATTAGTTAGTGGGCAAACCTTTCTGGTACAATGGTAAAGTAAAAGCTAATAATGGGGCAAAAGTATACTTTGAGGAGTATTTGTTTAGTGCAATCTCATATATTCGTAGTCACATGGCCTGGAGAACCTAAACATTAACGCTTTTTAATAACAATAATTTATAATCTACAATCACAAGAGACGTGTCTTCACTCGTCGTGACTAAAACCTATCCATTAAGTGATTCAGCTTACCATTGGCCACAGACATTGTTGCCTGGATTTAGTTCGGCCCGTTTAGTAAGAGGGCACAAATGGTGGGAATGATAATGCATTATAGTGTAAATTTGTACTAGAATTCCAATGTCATTACCTATGGTAATGCTACTTCATCATAAGATATCTACTTTCTTCCTAAAATCTCATTACCATCCATTACCACTTGGGAAGGTGGTATTGGATGGTAATGGAAATTTATAAAGGGAATCTATGTTTTGTGATAAAGTTTTATTCCCATGGTCGTTGACATGAGAACTTCCTTACAAATTTACACTAAATTTCATTACCATTACTATTATTATTTATGACCACTAAACAAACGGACCGACAAGGTTTGGAGTTTGGACAACCTTACATGACTATTCTCCTTTGATAGAAGGATGTCCTAACCTTCCTCATGTACCAAAAAAAAACTTACATGAGTCATGACTATTGACTATGAAAAAATTAAAATCTATAACCACCTTGAAACTAAAAAGCGAATACGATTTTTTTTCCAAAATTACCTAATGAAATGTCCCTGTCGTAATAACTACCTAATATAATGTTTTTTATAAACGAAATTACCTTATAAAACTGAAAAATTTTAATAGAAATACCATTTGACGGAATCCATTACTAAATATCGTCAATGAGCTTAATCATAATTAAATATGCTCCACTAATAACATACCAAGTAAAAAAAAAAAAGCAGTCATCAAATTAAAATGCATGACTACGGAAACCCAATTTGCATCCTTTAGTCCCAATTGGAACACAAAATCCTTAATTACAAACTTTAATATTAGTTGTGAGCCCTACTATCTCCATTTTAAAATCCTAACTGCGGATTTTAAACTCTAAACCTTCTAATTGTGATAATTTTAACACCAATCATCTTAAATGTAGACAATCATGTGTTAATTTGTCACTTATCTTAATTACAAACCCCCCATTTAATTACATCCCTAATGAGTAGGATAGAATTTTAGTTAATCTAATTACAAACCCCTATTTGCATCCTACTCATTAAGGATATAATTTTTTTCCTCTCCATTCTCATCCTTCCTCCTTATACCACCCCCTCCTACACATGAATTTGTGGAGAACCGGGGATATCCCTAACCGTATCCACCCCCCATTCAATCCCCTCCCTCTTAAACAAAAGAAACTCTACACGATCAGATAGAACAGGGTCGAGTGCATAAATCATAATTCTATCTCCTATGGTTGTTCATATAGATTCCGCCTCTATTCCTTTTTGTTAAGTGCAAGTGCATCCATAAAAATTTTTTTTTTATCATTCTTAATATCCTCTACCTAAGTTGTATTTGGCCTCTCCCAACCTCTTCTAAATCTCCATATCCTAATTTTGTATGTCCCATACCGGTTTATTATTTAGTCGATGTTTCGCTCACATGCCAAATCATCATCATTGTTTCTCTCTTATCTTATCCTTAATAAGAACAACTCCAACCTCGTTCCGAATATCTTTGTTATGAATCATACCCCTTCAAAATATTCGCACATCCATCTCAATATTTGCATCTGTACAAACTATTTCCATATTATAATATGATCATTCCTCCAATATAATTGGCCCCATGTAGTAATGTTAGTCAATCATACATCTTATTAGGGGTGTTCATAAATATCTGATCTGGTCGATCCTATCCGTGATCGGCCGATCCGATTCGGTTTTTCGTATATCCGGTCTCGCTTTTTAGCTTTCGGATATTTCGGATTCGATATCTGAAAATTTCCCGATAGGATACGAATTGGAAATTTTCATTTTCGGATATCCGAAACTATCCGAAACATGGGAATTTTAAGTATATTTTCGGATATCCGATCCGAAATATACAAAAATATCCGTTTTCATGACCGGATATCCGAAATATCCGATGATCTGATCCGATCCAAAACTTATTTTATGAATTTTTCCTTTGAAAAATTCAACTTTTTAGTTTTCGGATATCCGATCCGAAATTTCGGATATCCGAAATTTTCAGATCGGGTTCGGATCGCATTTTTCCTGATCCTAAATTTCTGATCGGATATCCGAAATGAACACCCCTACATCTTATAGGTTTTTCCTTTTTACCTTACTTTACATTGTGTTTGGGCTCAATTAATCAGCAGCCCAATAAGGAGCATAAAAACCTCCTAAAGCATGGGACAGGTGGCAGCAGTAGGTCCCACCTGAAAGTTGACCTAATCACCAGTATTTGGGAAACCTCTAAAAGGGTGAAATAATCATTGCCTAAAAAGGTAACATACACATTGGTACCAAAATGGCCCATCTAAACAATGTTTCCAGTCTGGGAAATCCCCAACACTATAAAAACCAACTGCCTCATCAATGAACAAGTATTCAATTCTCACCTAACAAACTAGAGCATCTCTCTCTAGACTCTCTCTCTTTACCTCAATCCCATCTGACTTGAGCGTCATAGTGGCGATCCCGGAGCCACCCCCGGGTAGTCCAACCTTGTTTTGCAGGATTCCGGCGTACGGATATCGGAGCTCAAGCGACCGCTCTTGGGGCCCACATCACATCTTCCAACCAATTACAATCCTTAATTACTTAGCAGAAACGGTTTGGCGCCGTCTGTGGGGAAGTTACAATCAAAGTCTCTTCGCCACCACTCATTAAGATCCACTCCGCAATGGCCCCGGCCAAGAGCACTCGCACCCGACAGACCTCAGCACAGGCTCAGAGATCCGAAAGGGATCCGTCTCCATCTCTTCAACGAAGGTCTGAACGGCCTAAAACACTGACCGTTCAAACCCTCGACAATGGAGAATAAGAACAGTCCATAGAAAACAGACAGGACCCCTCACAGCAGCTGCAGCATGCTGATCCCCATCCTATATCCACATCGGATATAAACATGATAGCCGCTCAGCTCCGGCAAACCTTGCAGCAGAGCCTGATAGACATGTTGGCCAACCTACAGCAGGGACGCCCCCTTCAGCCCCCTAAAGACCAAGCCTTGGTTCCTTCCCTTCGGGCGGAGAACCAGGGTCAGCCTAGCCGGCAGCAGTCCGGGGCAAGGGAATACAGTCAGCCGGGTCGGCGACGATCCAAGCAAGGGGAGAAAGAGCGACACGGATCTAAAGGAAGATCAGCTAGGAATGGAGAAGAGACTCACATATCTAAGTCCCCTCGAGGCGATGTGGGACCTAAGCGCAACGATGCCCGACACTTCCTCAACGAGAAGTGCCTCAGCAAAGGTTATGATGCGAGGCATATACTAAACAAAAAAGCGGCTCAGCGCGAGGGCCATGGTGATTCTACTCAATCGAACCCCGTTCGAATCAGCAGTGGGGCGCTCAAGTTCATGGTCCCATTCAGTCAGGCCATACTTGAGGCGCCCAGCCCGGGAAAGGTCAAAACACCAACTATCGAGCCGTTCACGGGTCTGACAGACCCAGACGATCACATGGCTACATACAAAGCTCAAATGAGTGTTCAAACTAGCTGCGAGGCCACCTGGTGCCGTTTCTTTCCCACAACACTCAAAGGTCTGGCCCTGAACTGGTTCCAAGAGCTTCCTGTGGGGATCATAACTGATTTCTCGGTGCTCGAAGACCTATTCATTCACCAGTTTGTTGCTGGGAAAAGACAAAAGAAAACAAGTCTATATTTGATGGGAGTCAGGCAGGAGAAGAATGAAAGCTTGGCCGATTACATCAAAAGGTTCAATGAGGAGTCATTAAAGATCTCAGATCTACAAGATGTTGTGGCGTTCGCCGCCTTAATGTCTGGACTTCAACCCGGTCAACTAAGATGGTCCTTGGCGGAAAACGAAGTCAAAACCTTCTCCGAGGCAATGACTGGGGCTCAAAGATTCATCCAAGCGACACACATATGTCGTCACTCAGACGACGGAAGCAAGAAGAGGAAGGAAGAAGGAAATCACAAGGACCAATTGAAGCAACAGAAAACAGGAGGTCGGTCAGACAGGTTTAACGACCATGGCATCGACCCCCGATTCAGCAAGAACAGAAGAGAAATCTAGTTAGACATAAAGGACAAATTCATGCTCCCCCGACCGCCACCCATCAGGACGTCAGCTGCTCGGAGAGATAAGAGCCAATAGTGCGAATACCATAAGGAGTGCGGGCACACCACGAAAGATTGTTGGGAACTCAAGAAATCCCTGGACAACCTAGCTGACCAGGGGAAGCTGAACCGATACCTCAAGCATTCTAGTGAGGAGAAAGGCCAGCAGAAGGTTGGTCAATCCAACAGTGGAGACACGGAGGGGTTCATCGGAGTCATAGCGGGTGGCTTCGCGTCTGGAGGCCTAACCGGCCGATCACGCAAAGCACACCTCCAAAATCTTAAGCATCAAGTACTCGATGTCAACCACCCCCGCCTCGATTGCCCCGTCATGACATTCGGGGAAGCCAGTCAGGATTTACATACACCTCATGACGACCCTCTGGTCATTAAGCTCAAGGTGGCCAATGCAAGAGTAAAAAGGGTGCTGGTGGATAGTGGATCCTCAGCCGACATAATCACACTGGAGTGCCTCAGGAAGCTGAAATATGATGAAAGGGATGTAACCCCCCTCAATCAGCCGCTCATAGGCTTCGGTGGAAATTCTGTCCATCCTGTCGGATCTATAAAACTGCCTACTCGGATGGGAGAGAAGGCCAGGGGAAGAAGCCTACCGATCGACTTCCTAGTGGTGGACATCCCTCCGCCATACAATATCATAATGGGAAGACCAACTCTGAACAAGGTCAAGGCAGCGATTTCCATTTAGCAACTCCTCATGCAGTTTGAAACCGATGAAGGTAAAGTCGGAAACATCCAGGGAGACCAGCAATCAGCCAGAGAATGTTACGTTAATAGCTTGAAAAGCAAGGTCGACGTCTTAGAAGACTCGAAAAAGGAGAAAGCGAGAAGAGGGTCAGCCCTCAAGTGGCTTCGGGGTTTACATCACAGAAAACCCCAAGCAGTACGAGCGCCCTTAGCCAGCCGAGGATGACGAAGAAGTCATCATTGACGAGGGAATCGGTCGGACATTGAGAGTGGGCAAGGCCATGGATCCTCAAACAAGAAAGGAAATCATTCAGGTACTCACGGTGTACAGAGACGTCTTTGCATATGAAGCCACAGAAATGCCGGGACTCGACCCCAAAGTCATGTGTAACGAACTCAACATTAAAGAGGGGTTCAAGCCAGTCAAGCAAAAGTTCAGACATCAGGTCCCCAAAAGAAACATGGCGACGTCAACAGAAGTCAAGAAATTGCTCGAAGCGGGGTTCATAGAAGAATGTCAGTACTCAGAGTGGCTGGCCAATGTTGTGCTGGTCAGAATGTCAAGTGGGGCATGGAGAATATGTGTGGATTTCACAGACCTGAACAAGGCCTGTCCAAAAGATAACCAGCCTCTGCCCAAGATTGATAGGCTGGTCGACTCAACTGCAGGTCACGCCCTCCTAAGCTTCATGGACGCAAATGTGGGGTATTACCAAATCCTTATGGCTGAGCAGGATCGAGTCCACACTGCATTCCTCACTAACCAAGGAGTGTATTGCTAATAAATGATGCCCTTCGGGCTCAAGAACGCAGGGGCTACGTATCAGCGTACGGTCAACAAAATCTTCAACGACCAACTGGGTCGGAATACTGAAGTATACGTCGATGATATGATCGTCAAAAGCAAGGTTCAGGGTGATCACTCCTCAGACTTAAAAGAGACCCTCAGCACGCTAAGGCGATTCCGTATGATGTTGAACCCCAAGAAGTGCGTCTTCAGAGTAAAGGGGGGAAAGTACCTCGGATTCCTAGTAGATGAAAGGGGAATCGAAACAAATCCTGACAAAGTCAAGGCCGTAATGGAGATGAAATCTCCTCGGAATGTAAGAGAAGTACAACGCCTAACCGGCTGTTTGGATGCCCTCGGCCGCTTCCTGTCCCAGTCAACAGATAAGACTTTGCACTTATTCAAAGCTCTGAAAAGAAAAGAATTCACCAGGGATGATGAAGCTGAGCAGGCTTTCACCTCCCTCAAAGCCCATCTACCGGCACTCCCCAAATTAATTTCCCCCTTGCCGGGAGAAACATTGTTCATCTATTTGGCGGTTTCATAATACGCGCTCCGCGCGGTTCTGATAGCCGAAAGACAAGAAAAACAGCACCCAGTCTACTTCATAAGTCACGTATTCCGAGGAGCCGAGGCCAAATACAGCGAAGTCGGAAAAATGGTCTTTGCCTTAGTGATGGTCAGTCGGAAACTCAAGCCTTACTTCCAGGCCCATCAAATTAAAATGCTCACATGTCAGCCGCTCATGAAGCTCATCGAAAGCAGGAATCACTCTAGTCGGATTACCGACTTGGCGGATCAGCTAGCTGACTTTGGGTTGGAATTTGAGCAGAGAAGGGCGATTAAAGCCCAGGCCTTGGCCGATTTCATAACATAATGTACATCCGGGCACCCAGTCGGCGGGCAAGATAGCTAGGAGTTGCAAGTAGCTGACTCGTCCACCAAGACAGGGTGTGGAGCCGGATTGGTCAAACCCCCGATCGGAGAAAAGATGGAATACGCCATCAAATTTGAGTTCTTGGGCTCCAACAATGAAGCTGAATACGACGCTCTGATCCTTGGATTATAGTTGTGTATCCTGGCCGGAGCCACCATAATTAATGCTATATCTGATTCACAGCTAATAGTGGGTCAGATATCAGGCGAGTACGAAGCCAAAGAAGATAACGTTAGAATGTATTTGGCCAAGGCCCAAGACATCATCAAACGATTATCTCAGTTCAAAATCACTCACATACCCCGATCAGAGAATCAGCAGGCAGATGCCTTAGCTCAGATGGCCAGCTCAGAGGAAGGGTCAGCTCCTCGGACAATTATGTGGGAAGTCCTTCGACAGCCTAGCATCAATGTCAAGGAACAACTCATATTGAATCGGACATCTACCTGGATGGAAGAGTTAGTAGGATATTTAAGAGATGGGAAGCGGCTTGAAGATCACAAAGAAGCCGAGCGAGTCAAGCACAAATCTGGATGGTTCCTATGGCACGAGAACCAGCTCTACAAAAAGTCCTTCACCCACCCCTTGCTCAAATGTGTCACTCCTGGGGAAGGGAATTACATCCTCAGGGAAATTCACCAAGGGGCTTGTGGAAGCCATCAAGGAGGAAGAACCATAGCCGGAGAAGCCCTCAGAGCTGGATATTACTGGCCTACCCTGAAATCAGATGCTCATGAGCTGGTTAAGAGGTGTTCATCCTGTCAGATCCACTCGGACATCTCAAGAGCCCTAACCACCCCCTTGACAACGATTCAAGCAGTCTTGCCATTCGATAAGTGGGCTATGGACCTACTCGGACCATTTCCCCCAGCCTCAGGTCTAAGAAAGTTCATCATAGTCGCCATCGACTACTTCACCAAATGGACTGAGGCCGAACCACTCTCCTCAATAACAGATAAACAGGTTCAAACGTTCATTTGGAGGAACATCATCACCAGGTTCGGAGTTCCTAGGGTACTGATTTCCGACAATGGACGCCAATTCAACAGCGGTCCTACTCGTGAATATTGTGCCCGTTTCGGAATATGTACCAAATTCTCCGCAGTCTCCATGCCACAAACGAACGGGCAAGCTCAGTCGGCTAATAATGTAGTCCTTAAAGGAATCAAGAAATCTTTGGAGGCTGCCAAAGGAGCATGGGTCGATGACATACTAGGGGTCCTTTGGTCGGCTCGAACTACTGCCAAGGAGGCAACGGGGCACTCGCCATTCAGCCTTGTGTACTGAAGCGAGGCGGTCCTACCAGTTGAAATTGGCATCCCATCACCTCGAATGACTTTCTATGAATTCGAGAAGAACGAGGAAGAAAAACCGGTCAACTTAGACTTGTTGCCAGAAACAAGGGGCAATGCGCTGCTAAAATCCATTCAGTACAAACAAAGAGTTACTAGGATGTTTAATCGCCGAGTGAGGTCCCGACCAATCCAACTCGGCGATTGGGTCATTCGAAAAGTCGAGGCCACTGGGCTCTCACACTTAAAGGGAAAGCTAGGACGTAACTGGGATGGTCCATACAAAGTAACAGAAATCATCAAGCCCGGCACATTCCGACTAGAGTCCGCTGAGGGCGTCCCCTTGGCCCGACCATGGAATGCAGACAACCTAAAAAAATACTTTGTATAAAGTTTGTCACTTGCAATAGGGGCATATATTGTAATAGATGTAATCATAGCCGGTCGGCACTTTTGTAGCAAAGCCAGCCTTCTGGAGTTGGCTCTTTTTGTAGTAATAGCCAAAGCTTAGCCGGTCGGCATATTTTATATCATAGCCAGCCTATTAGACTTAACCAGTCGAAATAGTTGGCATCTTTTCTGGAAATTATAGCTGGTTGACATTTTTACAACAGAGTCAGCCCATTAACTAGTGGGCATTGTTCAGCTAATAAGATATCCGATTCGGCAAACGAAATCAGATAAAAAAACGACACCCATTCGGGAAAGGCTTAACCAGTCAAGAATCAGAAAATGGATCAACTTTTTCAACACACGCCGATTGGTTCGTAAATAAGTCAGTCAGAGTCAATAAAGTTAAATCAGACAAAATTGCAATCAACAAAACAAGGAAATGGAGGCCAAAAGATAAGTTTCATTAAGCAGGTCGAGCATTACAGCAAAAGAAGAGTCATTACAAAAAATAAATGTGAGAAAAGCGGCTAAGTACAAAGTCGTAAGCCCTAAGAGCTAGAGGGAGGGGGGTCGGTCATGCTCTCAGCATTAGGCTCGGTGTTATCACCGACCAGCTCCTCGCCCCGACCAGCACCTGTGGTCTCATCGACCTTATCATCATCATCATCGCCGTCGACGACATTGACTTCTACTCGGCCCTCATCTTCCTCATCATCATCATCATCGGAGCCAGCCCACTCCGCCTTCAGCCGAGCCAGGATCGCAGCGTTGTCAGTGCAATCAACATCTGATAACTCGACCAGATGTCGTCAGTGTCAATCGACATCTGATAACCCGACCAGATGTCTGCCCAGATCAAGTTAGGATGGTACTCGGCCATGACCTTCTGCAACCGATCAAGGGCCTCGTCCTCCCCTATCTTGTGCGCCGCGCTGCCTACCTCATTGGCATAGACCTCGGCCGCCTCAGATTTCTCCCAGTCGGAGAACCACTGCTCCTCAGTCTTGACCTTGCCCTCCAACTCGGTCAATTTGGCCTCAAGGTCAGTCACCTTCTGCTCGGCCGCTCCCAGCTTGACACGAGCATCATCCTTAGCCGTTTTCGCCGAGTCGCGGGCAAGGATGAGGTCGGCCCTCTCCTTCTCTCATTTGGCCCGCTCAACGGCGAAGTCTTCCTAATCCTTTTTTATGGCGTTCTCAACATCAGTAAGCTTCGACTCGGCAATCCGCTTATCCTCCGTGGCCCGGTAGACCTCATCGAAATGCTTCTTGGCTTTCTCTTTGAGGTCGGCCACTTCCTTGCCCAGGCTCACCCGATTCTGAGCCACATTGGCCATCCGAGCGGAGAACTGAAACGAAGGAAGACGGTCAGAAAATTAAACAAAGGAAAATAAAGGCGAATCAAAAGGAGATAGGCTTACATCGTGCCAAGAGCGAAAAAGCTCAATGGTCTCGTTCCGACCGTGAGTAACTTCAACATACTCCCGGTCGGCGGGAGTATATATGTGTTCCAGGGCCTTAGTCCTACGCCCATCTTTTTCCGCCCGACTAAGTCCAGTGAACGGCACTAAGAGCGCCGCACCTTCACTCGGGCTACCCCCAATCTGACCGGAGAACGGAGACATGGGAGTATATTGGGGACTCCCAATTGGCCGGAAATTCGAGGAGTGGAAGGAAAGGGCGCCGCCATCAGTAGGCTGTGGTGACCCCCTCGGGCTGATCACCTCAACGGATTTGGCCTTTTTGGCCTCCTTCTCCCGATCGGCTCTCTCCCGATCAGCCTTAGCTCTTGCGAGCGCCTTCTCGGTCAGAGCGACTTTGTCGGATGATCGCTCCTTTCTCTTCTTAGTCTTAGGCTTGGCATGATCCTGAAGACAAGGCATACAACAGTTAGCAAAAAAGAGATGTATCATTAGCTACTCGGCCAAAAAGGAAGCAGAAAGAAGATGGAATTTCACCTTGGGTGGGGCGGGGACCTTCATGGTCTTGGCCGTGATTTCAGCCTTCAGCCGAGCGGCTCTCATCGCTGCAACGTTTAATTTATCGGCCATTGTTGGGTCGGTTTCGTCAATGTACGCTCGGGCAGGTTCTGCAACAAGGCAAAACAAAAAGTTTGTCAAAAAGCAAGGACTTGGGAGTTTATCATACCAACCACCTAGACTAACTCCCCGGCAAATTACCCTTCGCAAAGGTCGAGCTGAGACCCATGGCCGAAAGGAAATGCTCGTCCTTGAAGAGCTTGCAGTCGGGAAGCCACTGGCCGGGTACAAATATTTCACCCCCGTCCACAATTTCGGACTCAATCTGCATATAGCAGGCCACCGCACCCTCCTCGTCATCAAGTTCACGCACTCGAAAATTTAGGGCGACGAGGGGCTCGGTCCGGGGAGGAACAAGGGGAATCCCCCAATCTCCGCCAAAGTAAACGAAAGCAAATTCTCTCCGAAACCCCTTCTGCGAGGAGGGCAGGTTGAGAACAGTTCGATATCCTGGTCGGACCTGAAAGCTCCACCAACCAGGACCATTCGTTGCGGCCATAACCTCGACCAGCTTGTACATATGCCCCCATAATTTGATGGTCAGTCGGATTTGAATCAAGTCGCAGAGCACCTGGAAGGCGATGATTCCGCCCCAGGAGTTAGGAGAAATTTGGCAAATTGCCAAATTATAGGCATTCAACAATTCCTTGACGAAGGGGGTCAGCGGAAAGCGGAGCCCCAACTCCATTGACTTATAATATACAGCCACGCACCCGGGAGGATGGTTGAGCACCGTATGATGGGCCTCTGGTCGGACCAAATAGAAAGGATCCTTAATCTGAAACCTCGTGGCCGTCCCTCGGAGATCGTCCATCAGAGATTTAATCAAACTAGGCTCGGGGAAGAACGTTCCACGACCCCCTTTCGGATCCAGATTAGGGTATTCAAGCTCCCGACCCGAAGTGGACGCTTCTCCAGCTCCCCTCGGCATGGCCACCCGCACTACATCATGAGACAAGTATTTGTCTTAGTAACTCCTCGAGGGGGGATAGGCTAAAGACACCTCCCAAGGGTACGGGATGAGGCCCTCGGCCTCCTCCTCCACCGAAGAAGACGGGCTCGGAAGAGCAACCGCGTCGGGTACAGCTGAGGGGTCGAGACAACTTATTACAGTCGACACCAACGTTATTCCCATCCCCCTCACCTCCTCGGATAAATTATAGGGAGGTGAGGTCGAGGGTGTCGACGACTCGGACGAATCTCCCATTATTTATGGACAAGGGAGTCGGCCGAAATTATTCGAAAGAAAAGAAAGAAAAAAAAAAAGAAAACTTAAAAGAGCAAGAGCGTACCTGGTCGGACGAAGAAGCTGGAGGAAGAACTTTGGAAAGTTAGAGAGGATTTGAAGATTTTTGAGAGAGAGAGAATGAGGAAATGAGCATATGACCTTGAAATTCTCTCTCCTCTCATGCATATATATATAGGAGCGCCTTGGGGGATGTGCAACGCAAACCACCCCCCCCCGCGTCTCTCTAATGGGCTTCTAATAGAGGCCCAACTAGACCTGTTCAGTCCATTCCATGAGGAGTCCAGGAAAATCAAGCAAAAACATCCTAAACCCGAGGTATTTGAAGCGTCAAAGTTCCTTAGAGCGCCTCGTCAGCTCGACCCATAACAAGGGCCCCGATATCCCAAGTATCAAACACGTCCATGTGGCATTTCAGGTCGGACATATCCGGTCGGGAAAAATAGTCGCAGCTCCACCATCCGAAACACGAAATCCACTCGGACCAACTTGGGGCTCATTAGCCCCTCATCCAAGCGGCCTTGTACTCTACTCGGCCACACAGGGGTTCCACTCCTTTGTCGAGTTGCTTCTATACTTGGTCAGTTTGGCCAAGTATCAACTAGCACCCATTCGGACCATCTTAGAGCTCTTTAGCCCCTCATCCGAGCGGCCTTGTACCCTACTCGGCCACACAGGAGCTCCTATCCTTTGTCGAGTCGCTTCTATGCTTGGTCAAGTATGGCCAAGTATCAGCTAGCTCCTACTAGGACCATCTAGGGGCTCATTAGCCCCTCGCCCGAGCGGCTCTATACCCTACTCGGCCATACAGGAGCTCCTCTCCTTTGCCGAGTCGCTTCTATCCTTGATCAAGTATGGCCAAGTATCAGCTAGCACCCACTCGGACCATCTTGGGGATCATTAGCCCCTCATCCGAGCAGCCTTGTACCCTACTCGGCCACACAGGAGCTCCTCTCCTTTGTCGAGTCGCTTCTATGCTTGGTCAAGTATGGCCAAGTATCAGCTAGCTCCTACTAGGACCATCTAGGGGCTCATTAGCCCCTCGCCCGAGCGGCTCTATACCCTACTCGGCCATACAGGAGCTCCTCTCCTTTGCCGAGTCGCTTCTATCCTTGATCAAGTATGGCCAAGTATCAGCTAGCACCCACTCGGACCATCTTGGGGATCATTAGCCCCTCATCCGAAGCGACCTTGTACCCTACTCGGCCACACGGGAGCTCCTCTCCTTTGTCGAGTCGCTTCTATGCTTGGTCAAGTATGGCTAAGTATCAGCTAGAACCTACTCGGAACATCTTGGGGCTCATTAGCCCCTCGCCCGAGCGGCTCTATAACCTACTCGGCCACACAGGAGCTCCTCTCCTTTGCCGAGTCGCTTCTATACTTGGTCAAGTATGGCCAAGTATCAGCTAGCACCCACTCGGACCATCTTGGGGATCATTAGCCCCTCACCCGGGTGGGTCTGAACCCTACTCGGCCACACAGGAGCTTCTATCCTCTGCCGAGTCGCTTCTATAAATGGTCTGCAGGAAGTGACCTGGTCGGCCCTCTCCATCTTCAAAGAAAGGTGACCGGGTCGGCGTTCTTCCTTCAACAGGAAGTGACCCGGTCCGCCTTCTCCTCCTTCAATAAGAGATGACCAGGTCGGCATTCTCCCTTCAACAAGGAGTGACCCGGTCGGCCCTCTCCTCCTTCAATAAGAGGAGACCGGGTCGGCATTCTCCCTTCAACAGGGAGTGACCCGGTCGGCCATCTCCTCCTTCAATAAGAGGTGACCGGGTCGGCGTTCTCCCTTCAACAGGAAGTGACCCGGTCGGCCCTCTCCTCCTTCAATAAGAGGAGACCGGGTCGGCATTCTCCCTTCAACAGGGAGTGACCCGGTCGGCCCTCTCCCCATTCAATGAGAGGTGACCGGGTCGGCATCTTTCCTTCAACAGGAAGGGAACCCGGTCGGCGTTCCTCCTTCTAGCAGGAGGTAAGCCGGTCTGCATGAACCTCCTCTGCAGGGATGAACTCGGTCGGCGCCATGGTCTATTCCACCTGCCTACTCGAGCCTGACGCAAACCAGTCAGAAATAAGACGGCTGTTATTCCGCCACAAACAGGCATCCCTCCAGTCAGGTTTCCGTGATCCCCCGTCTATGGCATGGGGCTAATTGTTTGGGCTCAATTAATCAGCAGCCCAATAAGGAGCATAAAAGCCTCCTAAAGCATGGGACAGGTGGCAGCAGTGAGTCCCACCTGAAAGTTGACGTAATCACCAGTATTTGGGAAACCTCTAAAAGGGTGAAATAATCATTGCCTAAAAAGGTAACATGCCCATTGGTACCAAAAAGGCCCATCTGAACAATGTTTCCTGTCTGGGAAATCCCCAACACTATAAAAACCAACTGCCTCATTAATGAACAGGTATTCAATTCTCACCTAACAAACTAGAGCATCTCTCTCTACCTCAATCTCATCTGACTTGAGCGTCGGAGGGGCGATCCCGGAGCCACCCCCGGGGTAGTCTAACCTTGTTTTGCAGGATTTCGACGTACGGATATCGGAGCTCAGGCGACCGCTCTTGGGGCCCATATCACATCTCCCAACCAATTACAATCCTTAATTTCTTAGCAGAAGCACAGTGCATAAAATCTTGGTTGCTCATCTTCATTGTAGACAACCTGAGTAATTGAGTATATCTTATGAGTCACTTCTTGGATAATATCTACGTCCCTTGGTCAAACTGACTCAAGGTTTACATTGAAATGCTCACTTACGAGGAACTCCTTACCATCTAATTTTAATACATCCTTGATTGACTCCTTCTCATTGCTAAAATTACATTTCATGCACTCAGTTGGCCTCTGACTTTGCCTAAACCTTTGAGATTCTAATGTATGCCTCCCACTCTCTAATTCAGTATAAACCCCATCTATAGTGTCGTCCACCAACACCATATTTTTCACAAGTAAAGTACACCTACAATATTTCATCGTGGATAGGTCATGATATTTCATGTCATATTTGCACTCAATGGAGATGCCTGATGTAGTATCATAATAGGGATCTATGACAAAATCATGCTTTTTTTTTTGACAACGTGGAAAACTTACAAGAAGTAAAAACAAATAAATAAAACCAGTCATCTAATGGTAAATGAAAGGAAAACTAGCATCTCTGCAGGATTTCGCAAGATCATGGGCGGGAGCAACTTCTTGGCGACTAACCTTCAAAATTCTGCACCATTGAAAGTTGGCTGCAATACGCTGAATATCCTGAATGTGGTATGGTTTACCGATATATCTCTTGTTGTAGTCAAACTCAAAAGTCTCACAAGAATCTCTGAATCAGTATAAACCAATATACAAGTTAAAGCAGTTGACCTAGCCCAAAGAAGGGCAAATAAGCAAGCCTTGGCTTCAACCTGGAGTGTTGAGGATGCTCTTAACCTTTGTCCCTCACTCATGGAAGTATTTGAGGACACTATGTTTGCAACCCAAGCAGCTACAACCAGATGTGAACGTTTATTCCAAGCCCATCTACTCTCAGTATTACTTCCGGCGACGCTTGAGAAATATTACCAAAATGCGGAATAAGAACCCCCGGTGGCGGACCATTTCGGAGGAGAGTATTTGAATTCCTGGGATCATCCTAAGAAAAAATTAAGTGTTGTTTCTGACTTTCATAAAAATTGTGCTTGAGAGCCTCGATTGTTGCACGAGAGTATCTGAAAATCTGATCATTCCTGGTTCTCCAAATAGCCCATAAAATACCAACAAACACTGGCAGATGTGTACCATTCAGTCCCTCCTTTTCCCTGAAGAAAACTATCTGATGAACCAACCAATATGTGAAATGGCTTTGCTGATTCAAAGAGAAAAGGGGGCCAAAATTCCCGAATTTCCAAGCTTCTAAAGCAAGGGGACATTGTCTAAAGTGATGGTGACAATCTTCATCCTCTTCTAGACAGATAGGGAAATCATCAGCAATTCCAATGTCGCGCCGAAAAAGATAAGCAGAATTAAGTTGCCAGACTATTATGCCATACTTTCCATAGAAAGAGCTTCCATTTTGGCATGATGTTTAAGCTCCAAAGAATACGAAAAAATCGTTGCTTCTCTGGACTTGTCATACTACAAAATTCTTTTTGCTGTTGTTGTAAGACAAGGTAATAACATGTCTTAGTAAAATAATCTCCTGACTTCGTAAAAGGCCAATAACGGACATCCTCATGACAGGGATGCTCCAGAAGTTCTAGGTTAATAATCAACCGAGCACTAGCAGGAATAAAGAGCCTATTAATTTTTCTCACATCCCAACCTTGTCCTTGTGGATAAATGAGACCAGCCACTCACTAGTAGAAAAATGCGAATTTGCGTCTCCGAATTTGCGTCGAACATTTAAGAAGTCGACGTAGATGGTCAAGGACAGATCATTTGCGTCGGGTAAGCGACAGATCCGATGCAAATCTTAAGTAATGTGCGTCGGACGTTGCCCCCCATCCGACGCAAATCGCTATTGCAAATGGGGGAAAAATGATTTGCATCGGATACTGATACGCATGCGACGCAAATGCTGAAGGAACAAAACAGTTTTGGGCCATGATTTGCGTCGGATGGGCCATAGACGCGACGCAAATCATGTTTACAAAACAATTTGCATCAGTTCTTATTCCAATGCGACGCAGATGAGTTATGACTTATTTCCCCAAACCCTAATAAATTTAATAGTCGTTATTCTCTCTCCCCACCCAACTCTCCACACCAGATATCTTCCTCTCTTCCTTCTTCGGCGACCCTTCCTCACCAAACCAGATCTGCTCGCCTATTCTCATTCTCTCTCTCTCTTCTCATTTCTATTTTTTCCTTCGAATCCTAAAATTTACTAACCAACTTTCATCATTCTTTTCTCTCTCTCTTTTTTCTGGGTTAGTTTTCTCTCACATGAAAACAGAAACCCGTTATAATTAGTCTCAGAACAATTTTATAAAATATTGTTGAATTCTACATTAAAATTTCATTTAACCAAAATCTCCTGAATTCGTTAACAAGCATTACTTTTGTTCATCTGGGTATTTCGGGAAGACGAACAGATTTGTCCAAGCCTCCAACTCACCGGATC
Organism: Beta lomatogona; assembly: GCA_947646795.1. Taxonomy (NCBI): domain Eukaryota; kingdom Viridiplantae; phylum Streptophyta; class Magnoliopsida; order Caryophyllales; family Amaranthaceae; genus Beta; species Beta lomatogona. The sequence goes on from CANSNZ010000377.1 coordinate 159,129, forward strand.
TCCTCTTCGAAACCCTAACAATGGAGGAAGCACTGTAATTTACCAACTTCACCAACTTCTGGAAGCTTGATCTCGTCAGCCATCTCTGCATTCGATAATGTCAAAACTCAGAAACTGAGTACTTCTCTTCCCTTCTCTAGCATTTCTCTGATTTGTTTTGGAGTTATTCGTTTTTTATTTAGTCGTTTGAGATCTAGATTTTCCAGTTTCAATTGTGTGGTAAAATATGTGATTTCTTCATATGATTTATGTTCAGTGAAAAGGTCTTTTTTTGGGTTTTATTTTGTATAATGCAGTTCAATTTTTGGTTTTATTTTTATGGGTTCACTCGATATGTTAGATTTTTGTACTCTCTTTGAATCTTAACGAGATTCTTTTTTTTTTTTGTATAATTTTGTGCGAGTTTTGAATTTGTTGGCTCTTCTTGATCTTTCCTTTTTTTGTATTATTTTGTGCGAGCTTTGTGTTCAAAGTTCTTTTTTTTTTTAATAATTCAGGAGTCTTCATCTGGTGGCGATTTGTCTGCCTTTTCTTTCAAGCCAATTGAACAGCACAATATCATGTTGTAAATTCAAGGATGAATAAAAAGTCAAGTAGATGTGCAGTTAGTAGAGGATTTGATGTTGCATCGCATATAGAATTTCCCATAAGTTATTTATGTGCTCTTGTCCACTACAAACTAGTAATTTTATTGCTGGTTGTAACCAAATAATTTCTTGCACGCTGTTCTGTAACATTAAGATATAAATGTTTTCAGTTGATGATCTTGTTATCACACTGCACCTGATTTGTGCTTTGGATTCTTTTTGTATGCTCATGATTTGGACAATTTCAGTGCCATAGTATTTGTTCTCCTATGGGTTCACCTACAGCCTAGTGAAGGAAATTATTTTTTTTAATAAAAATTTGTCATTTGCGTCGGACAGTGTAAACAACACGATGCAAATGATTTTTTTTAAATGAAAAGTGGCCATTTGCGTCATACTGTGCACATTGTCCGACGCAAATGACAAATCATGCTGGTAGAACTTGGATGCATGGAGCTGGTGTGCAATACTCATTTCCGTCGGACCCAGCAGCACATCCGACGTAAATGGTGCGTCAATTGCTTTGGCTCCCTAACCGACACAGATCATATCTAATAAATTTCCGTCGAGATCTATGCCGTCGGACCCTCATGCGACGCAAATGAGGGTCCCAGATCGACGCAAATCATCATTTCTGTACTAGTGACTGTTAGGTTGGTTGCCTCCAACAGTGAAATTTCATCCCTCATGATTGGAGTTTGACCATGCACCCACTTTTCTTTGGCCGTCATAATGCTAAGACCATTCCCCACTTTCCACACACACTATCGATAGGGAATAGTTGTTGCCTGCAGCAAACCCCGAGCACCCCAAGACAGGTTCCGAGCGCGGGCTATTCGAACCGGAGAATGAAGACTAACCCTTTTATAAACCTGAGAAAGGAGTAGTTGGGGATTATGCTTGATCCGCCAGGCCTTATTGAGAAAAAGAGCTTCATTCATAGCTAGCAATGGGCATGGGTCCGGGACCCTACCTGGACCCTACTGGACCCGACCCTAATTTAAGGGTTTGGGTCCAACTTTTTCAGACCCTAAGGGTCTGGGTCCGGGTCTGGGTCCAAGTAATTTTTTTAGGGTCTGGGTCCGGGTCTTGATATTTTGGACCCGGACCCGATCCTTAGACCCTAAAAATATTTAATATATAAGTTTTAACATTTTTTAATATTCTTATTTTTTTTCCTTGTTTTTGGATATTAGTCTTCGAAGACATTATTTGTATTGTCCTAAATAGTATAAGTTGCTCTAGACATAATTCTTATTGTAGTTTATATTTTTCTTATTTATGGGTCTTTTTTCTAAATAATCATTTTTGGTCATGAAATATTAATAATGCTGAAAATTTGGCAAAAATAAAGAAATAGGCCTGGACTCTAGACCCGAACCCTAGACCCTAAGGATTTGGGTCCAGGTCCAATTTTTCCAGACGCTTAGGGTCCGGGTCTGGGTCCGTAAAATAATTTAGGGTCCGGGTCTAGGGTCCGGGTGACCCAGACCTGACCTTGCCCATCCCTATTCATAGCACTTATGTTGCGACTTCCAAGCCCACCTAAATCTCTGAGTCGATGAAGGATGGTTTTCTTTCTTCAATGAATACCACTTGCCTGTTGGCTGGTCCAGAAGAAACGAGCTAGCATACCATCAATTTTATTTGCAATAGTAGCTGGAATACGAAAAACCGCCATGTAGTGCATGATAGAGACCACTAGGATTGAGTTAATGATGATGAGCTTTGTGGGCTGATTAAGAGAATTGTGCCTCCATTGAGCAATCTTGGTCGAAATTGTATCAAGAAGAGGAGTAAAATGATGAACTTTGGTGTCTCGGATATCCACTAAAACGCCTAGATAGACTCCCATTGAATCTTTTGAGTCCATTCTTAGGAGGGCTTTGTACTGATTTTGCTGATCCCTAGGGACGTTTGGACTGAATTTAATGAAAGACTTTTGTAGATTCAGAATCTGCCCAGAGATGGAGCAAAAATGTTCAATCATTGTTTTGAGAGCATTACATGCTTCTTCTGAAACCCGGAAGAAGAAGAGTGAATCATCAGCAAAAAATAGATGCGAAATGGAAGGAACTTGCTTTCGCAACTGAATCTCCTGAAAACTTCGAATATCCACAGCTAGCGATTTTATGACAAATCATGCATATTGATCAATATTATCAATGCTTAGTTATAACTTAACATTTTGTACTTTTATCTTCCTATTAAATGCAGTGTTGTGTATAATAATATATCTTTTTTACTTTATGAGTGTTATTACTCATTCAACATTTTTCTAGGCACCACTTTTTGTTTTGTTTAATCACATACAATAGTTTCCGGTGCACACTGGTGTAAACTGAATTCAATAACTTATTTTATTATTACCTCTAAAATTTAAGCAACTTAGCTACTTTTCTTTTATTTGGTTTGCTTTGAAATATATGGACTCATGTTCAGCTCTATATCAGTTGCAAATTGCGATTAAAAGTACCAGTTCTGCTGGCAAAATTAGCCTTTGCAGGAATTCGTACCCCAATTAGCATCCGATTTTCTTACAATCAATAATAAAAGGGCCCAAATCCTGTGGTGGTATACATATTCTTTCTTCTTGAATATGCAAGTGGATTATTCTTCTTTGTTCTTCAAAATGAAAAGGGGATGCTAGTGGATTACTTTTCTATGAAAGGAAAATATGATCAATTCTATGTCTTAATAAGCTTTTAGGTCTCCGTAATTCATCTGGACTACTTGTAGCTTCTATATATGGTCCCCCATATATATTGTCGATGGATACTATTACTTTTACAGGCAATTTGCAAATAAGAAGTCCAAAAGCAACATAAGTTAGGTTTTGGGGATAGCTTATTGTTTTTTTTTAAAGAGAAATTTAATTAATTAATTGAAGGTCAAACGGTGTCTACAATAGGTATTAAAGAAAAACAAGATACAATCAAACAACGTTAAATCAAATTCGTCTTTGAAAAAACTACAATGAACCAGATCGAGCAATACAACGCAGTCTCCTTGTATTTGCTGAATCAAGCAGCTATTGATGAGGAATTTTATCATTCTGACATAGTTTGGGAAGAACATTCTTGATCGAGCCATGTTGACCGCATTCGAGATTCCAATACCTTCATGTTGACCCTCAAACTTAAATCAATGAGAACAATTTCTCATACCTAAAGACAAAAAAACCATACTCATAACTTCCATAGGGGAGAAGAAAATCTCCACAACAGAGACTAAAATCCCCATAACAGGGTTTGAAAAAATCTCATAAAGAGCGACTAGTTTTATTCAACAAAACAAGAAAATGAACTAAAAACTGAAAATAAAATGGAAAAAGGGGATTGCCATGGATGAAATCATCTATGGCAGCCCCTAACTGATGAAGAAGGAGTAGGGGAGGCTAGAGTTTGAGAGAGAAAAGAGAGAGAGGGCGGCTAGGTTTTATAGCTTATTGTTTAATACTTCTATAAAACTAACGAAAAAAAACTGAAATTTAAAACTTGATGACCATAATGAAAAGACTCTTAGGTTTTTAGATAAATACTAAAGGTTTTCAGACTTATAACTTAATACTTCCTTCATTTTATATATAAGTGGAAAAGTTCGTTTGCTTTTCCTAGTTCTAATGTACAATTTCGCTCACTAAAAAGTGAATAGATAGTCACAAGTTGAAAAATTTATCCTCGAAAATGAAAGAGTTAAAACTTTTTTCCGGAATAGAGTATCCATATCCATCTCTTGTTTGCTGATGATATCCTTCTCTTTGGGAAGGCTTATGTCAAAACTGCGGATGCCATGCTGAGCACCCTGGATCAGTTCCATGATAAATCAGGTCTAGAGGTGATCAAATGGCGGGCCAACCCGCCTAAAGATTCAGTACACATGCCGGGTTGGGCCAAAATTGGGGCTAGAGATGTCAATCCAGTCCGGATCCGATCCGCTACGAGGAAAAAAATTCGAGCCGACTCCGAGAAAAAAAAAATTCCGCATCCGACTCCGAGTCGGAGTCGGATTTCATAAAAAATCCGACTCATCCGATCTGACTCTGACTTTGAGGCAATTTGTCTTATTTTTTATATTACTGTTTTACGTATGTATACTCTAACTTTGATTTTAACTTTCAAGGCAATTGGTCTTATTTTATATTAATATTATTTTTATGTATATGCTATATAAAATGTATGTGGCAAAAGATATATATAGCCATCAGCCAGACACAATACTCATATCATGTCATTTATAATAATTAGTTTTAGTTAATTATATACTTTGGAAGATAATTAACCATCATTTGAAATATATACAAGTTCTTTTTTTTATAATATAAAACCGTGCAAAAAAAAAAAATCGGAGTCGGATGTTTGGATTTTAAGTCGGATTCGGATTATCGGAGTCAGGTCGGAGTCGGATGTTCAGATTTTAAGTCGGATGTCGGAGTCGGAGTCGGGGTCAGATTTAAAATCCGACTTCTTGGAGGGTCGGAGTCGGATTATGCATAATCAGGTTCAAGTCCGACCCGCTTCCATTCCTGCTTGGGGCCGATTTTTTTGCCCAAAACCTCCTATTTCTGGCCAAATCTAACGAGCTTTTCGAGCCAAAATTAGGACGAGCAAATTAACTAACAAAATCATTTTCAGTTGCCCAAAACTTGTCCAAAAAAATAAATTCAGGTTGGACCTAAAACCGAGCCCAGAAAATTGCCCAATCTCGTGCATTTTTCGGGCCTACCGGGTCATACTTGCGCAGCTCTATTATAATCTTATCAGCTCTACTCTAACCCTTAATTTTGTACAATTAAATCATATACATAAATGTTTATAAAGTAAATTCTTTTAAACATTTTCTTAAGAAGAAATTTAGAAATTGATGACAACTCAATGTAAAAGTTAAAAAGTTTCTAGAATAAAACTATTACTAATTTGTTCTAAGCATCAAACATAGCAAACACTATACTCTTATTGTATATGCGTAATGATAAAACTAAATTTGAATTAAATGAATTTTTACCCTCACAATTATACCTAACAGGTCGTCTAAAATGGTGTGCAATATAACCTACAAGGCTACAACACGTACTCTATCATCTTAAGAGGGTTAGGGGGCCTCAAAATATAATGGGAAATTTGTTAGTTGTTGTAGTCATGTTGTTTCTAACTTTCATATACTTTAATATTACTTTATATCTAAAATATCTAATCTTAATCTGATAAATTTATCATATTTTATATTATAAAAGTATGCATAATACCAAAATTCATAAGACTTATCCTGATGACTATTCCTAATTTCACTACAGGTTATATAACTTTAATTGTAATGAAAGCGCCTTTTCTACAAGCTTAAAGCTTGCCTTTAACCTGACAATGAGTTCACGTTTCCTTTTCATTTGTCCTGTTAATAAAAAAAGCAATAAAAGAGAGAATATATCACAGAATTAAACTCCTAAAATCGAAAGCACTGATCAGGTACCATACTCGCGTACGGGTTCCATATAGAAAATAACTTTCGAGCCTTCCATTGTGATTCTGCATGTCCAATGAACACTTATTAACATGAGAAAACAATGACAAAAGGACGAAATTTTATTCTTTTCGGGGGAAAAAATTGGTGAGCGTCAAAAGTATGTGTTTATGACGGAAAGGAAATGATACACATGTGCTGAAATTAGTGTGTTTAGTAACTCTAGATTAAACTGAGGGGGCGTTTGATTGGGGGTTTTCTGTAAAGGGTAATAGAATCAAGTTACTTGATTCAGTTACTTGTTGTTTGTTTGCTTCATGTAATGAATGATACCATTTACCCTCGCCTTATCCCCAAAGTCCCTCTACTCTCATACCCCCACCCCCCACCCCTAAGGTTTCACTTACCTTTTCTTTGACTCACATTGACCATCTCCTTGACCATACAACCATCACTTGACCTAACCACTCAACCACCAGCCCTCCCATTCAACCACCGCAACCTAACTACCACCTGAACACTCCACCCCAACAACCAACACCACTCGACCAGCCACGAAGGCAGTATATTAATTAAAAAATATGGATAAAATAGTGTAAAATGTAAATAATTTCAAAAGTCAATATTGAACAACTAATAGCAAAATAGGAAGAGTATTAATAAGTACAATGGTATAAGGGCAAATAATTAAGTCATTTATTATCACTCCGCGACCAATTTAATGCCCGCAATGATGACACTCTCTCTGTCCCATTCTAGTTATCATACTTTCGGAATATAAAAAAAATAAGGGAACATCATTTATTGGATAAGTTCAAAGTTGTATTGGATAAAACTCGGGCATAGTACAGGATTATAAACAAGTTGGTATACAAAAAATCAAACCCAATATTTCATCCGTTTTTCAATAGATGCTCCATTTTAATTTGTATATTTGTTAATATACAACTTTGACCACTAATATCTCTAATTAACCATTAATAATAAAAAAAATTGAAAATATAATTTTAGACAAATTCAACAACATTTTGTATGCTAACATTGGTTTTTATACATGTATAGAAAAAGATGGTCAAAGTAGAGTCTACAAGCATAGGGAGTATGATTATATTAATAAACAACGGGCCAAACAGAAGCCCACTCTAGAGAAGAGTTTAATCAAATACAAACCTAATAGGATACCATCATAAAATCAAATGGTAATAAGTAGACTTATATATTAGTCATCCACATCCTTCTCTTTTTTTTTTATCCATTGGAGCCACGAAGGCTGTACAAAGAAGGGGAGAGGGGATTCGAACATGTGACATATCGTTCACAACACCTCAATCTTAACCACTGGGCCAAGACATCTTTGATTACCTCCTTCTTCAGTGTGGGAATCACACGTGGGTTCTCCCTTTACATGCATTCATGCATGCATGCACGCATCTTGGCTAGTTGCTAGACAAAAGGTCAAATATAGTATGATTTACACAGTGAATATATCATATTTCATGTATGCGATGGCTTTTCTTTTAACTTTTTTGTACTAAATATAGTATTTGCTACTAAAAAGATTGTCAAGTTGTCAACTGCCATATGGGTTGTTCGTTTCATGTGGATGGAAATTGTACATAGTCCACAAAACTTTTAATTGTGTTGCTGAAAAGTACAATATTTGAATCATATAGGATGTCACTTACTGCCATTCTAGTGCTTCCCATAGACACATGAATGAGTGTGTTTTCTTGAGTCAATTAATGCTGATCGCCCTTGGTGGGTTTGACATGTTATATTTGGCTGTCCAGAATCTCTGGAAAAAGGTGAGGCGTAAAGGAAGAGCAATATTGTAGCTAGAACTCGACTTTCTTAATTCACTATAAGGAACAACGGTTTTAGTCACTCGTGAATTGGCAAATTACCATTAAACAAACAGCAAATCAGCATGGTTGAAAGTTGCTAAGAGAATTTATCACTTATGAATTAGGACTAGTTGTCATTTGCCCAAATTGAAGAAGAAAATATATGATATAAAACAAGTTAGGATACTTAACTTAGTGCCGATTGGTTTTACGATGAAACTCCACTAGGTTATTATATAGGTCGGATTAGTCTCTTCTTCATCGAAGACCTGTATATGCAGGCCTATAGACAGAGATCTTGTAAGCCGAATGTAGAAAGATATACATGTGGGGGATATGTTAAGAGAAAGTCTCACATGTGAAACCGGATTATTGTTGTCCAAACTTGTATATGCACATTGCACAACTATCAAGTGACTGTTTATTGATGAAGATAGCAAGAGTTGCATTAGGTAAAATTTGTTTCATTAAAGCTATATGTGTACGCATTGATCAAATTGCCAAATTGGTATAGAAAGATAAATAATTGATGTATGTTATAAAAACATTTCCAGTGACATATTGGTCTAAAATATAATTAGGTCATTTGGAATTGAAACAGTTATGATATCATTGGAATAGACGGAAATGATAGCACATAGGAAGTTTAATATGACGTGTTACATTTCACCCAGGTTTTTGAATTAAATGTAATTAAAAAGTTGAATAAAAAGTGAGAACCAAATATAATTCACATGAAGTATATGTCATTCCCTCCCCCCCCCAATATTATGGTCATGATTGATGACCAAATTTTTTAGTTGATCAGCAAAGGCTGCAATGAAAATAATGGCGTTATAGCTTTTATCAATTAAATGTCATTTTTCCCTATCGTAGAGTTAAGAAGATTATAATTATATGGTTTTTTAATTAGATGAGGCTTTGGGATTAAATATAGCCTATATATTATATTTCGTCTATTTTTCTTTTATTTACAAAGTTGTAAAAGTGCACAAAAATTTAGGATAAGAGATAGAGGCCAGCCTAAAACATCCTTGTGGATGATAAGAGAAAAATCAATATAATATGGAGGAAACCAATACAAGTGGGAAGGGTAGTCGTGGGTCTTCCCAGCCATTGTAAAAAATGTTAATGCTGCAAGTAATATGCGACTTCCTAAAATGGAAAATGTTACAAGTAATAATTATGGAGGAAGTATTTATTAAAGTATACTTCCTCCATTTAGAAATAGTTAGTTGCACCATTTGCATAGTGTTTACTATTCACATCTTACATGAAAGAGTTTGAATGCTTACCTTTCTCATTAACATATGTGAGAATATATACAATATACAAGAGGATAATTAGCCTAAGATTAAGGTAACTGACAAGCTATAATTAGGCACTAAAGATATACTTTACAAACAAAGATATATACATAAAATCAGAATATATTATCATATATTTTAATATTCTAACACTCCCCCGCAGTCGAAGCGGGAGGATCATGAACGCTAAGGCTGTCCCGAAAATCGTCAAATAATATACGCGGAAGACCTTTGGTAAAGATGTCGGCAATTTGATATCGAGAGGGAACATGGAGGACTCGGACTTCGCCTTTAGCAACTTTTTCACGTACAAAGTAAATGTCAATTTCAATATGCTTGGTGCGTTGATGTTGCACCGGATTGCCGGATATATAAATGGCACTCATATTGTCACGATAAACCAGGTTAGCTTTGTGAATTGGACAATGTAGTTCAAGTAACAGGTTATAGAGCCAACATGAATCAGATACGACATAGCTACCCCCTGGTACTCAGCTTTAGCACTAGAGCGTGACAATGTTGGTTGTCTTTTAGACGACCAAGAAAGTAAGTTGTCACCAAGAAAAACACAATAACCTGAAGTAGATCGTTTATTTTCTGGCCATCCTCCCCAATCAGCATCAATATAAGAGATGAGCTTATTAAGAGAGGATTTATATAAGTGAAGACCATACGATAATGTCCCTTGCAGATAGCGTAAAATACGCTTAAGAGCACTCATATGCTCGTTCCTTGGATTATGCATGTGAAGACAAACCTGTTGAACTGCATAAAAAAGTCAGGTCGAGTGAATGTAAGATACTGTAGAGCACCAGCAAGACTACGATACTTAGTGGGATCCTCATAAGGTGAGTTCTTAGAGGCACTAAGTTTAGGTTTAATGTCAACAAGTGTGGGACAAGAGCTACAGTTAGTCATGCCAGCTCGCTCAATGATCTCTATCGGTAGCATACTGTTTCTGAGACAAGAACATGCCAGTAGCATTGCGGGTCACAGCAATCCCCAGAAAGAAACTTAGAGGACCCGGATCTTTCATAGCAAATTCAGTACCCAACAGAGCCAAAAAATGGATCAGACGATGTTGTAAGAATTATATCATCAAAATATAACAGAAAATAAGCCATGTCTGAGCCCTGTCTGTAAATTAACAATGAATGATCAGATAGACTGAGAAAAACCAATAGTGGCAACAAAATCTGCAAATCGCTGATACCAGGCCCGAGGAGCCTATTTTAGGCTGTATAGGGATTTCTTCAGTAATCACACATGATCAGGGGGACTTGGGTCGCGAAAACCCATGGGCTGATGCATATATACAGTGTCATTGAGATAGCCATGTAAGAAAGCATTCTTTACATCCAACTGATGAATAGGCCAAGATTTAGAAAGAGTAATGCTAAGAACAGTACGAATAGTGGCCGATTTGACAACCGAACTAAATGTATCATCACAATCAACACCCTGTTGTTGAGTCTTCCCATCACCTACAAGATGGGCTTTATGACGCTCAAAAGAACCATCAGATTTTCGTTTATGACGAAAAATCCACATAGACCTAATGACATTCACATCCTGTGGCCGAGGTACCAATTCCCATGTTTTATTATCAATAAGAGTATTAAATTCATCTAACATTGCATTTTTCCAATTTGGGTCACGAATAGCACTAACAGGATCCTTTGGAAGAGGGGATATGTTAGGGGTAGTCATGGTGTGGAAATTGAAAGAATATTTTGGGTTGGGTTTGAAGATGCCATTTTTAGCTCTTGTGGACATTTGGTGGGGTGTGGGACCTGGTCGTGAGATGTAAGAGGATGGAGGGGGGTCATGGGCTGATGGGGAGGTTGGGAGAGAGGCTAGCCCAGTCCGCATGGGGGAAGAGAAAGGCGAACTGGGCTGCTGGGCAGGGTCACTAAGAGTGACAGTACCGGTGGATAAAGACATCGGGTTAGCGGGCCCAGCATATTCCAATGACCCAAGAGAATGAGTTGGGTCAGTGGGCTGCTCTACAGTGTCAAGGGAGATATATGCTACTTTGGTGATGTAAGTAGTGGAGAAATGGATTGTGATCCAAGAAATTATAGTCATCTTTGTGAGGTGTGTGAAGCTTAGAGAACGGGAATTCAGTTTCAACAAATTTTACATGACGACAAATAATTATTTTTCCACTCGACATATCATAGCATTTAGAACCCCGATGATTTGGGGCCGCCCCAAGATAGACACAAGGAATATACCTTTCTTGCAATTTGTGTATAGAAGTGGAGGGAAAAAGAGGAAAACATAGACAATCAAATACATGTAAATCCGAATATATAGGATCACATTGATATAGAATTTGAGTTGGGGATTTAAATCCTAGAACTTTGGTTGGAAGAATGTTTAAGAGATATCTGGCCATTGCTAAAGCATGGTGCCAAAAAGATAAGGGCAAAGAAGCATGAGCAAATAAGGTCCGAATGATGTTATTTATTGATTGAATGTGTCGTTCAGCTTTTTCGTTTTGAGGAGAAGTGTGGGGACAAGAGAGACGAAAAACATGCCATGGTGATCAAAGAAATCTTGAAGTGTGCCACTAATATATTCTGTGCCATTGTCACATTGAAAAGTTTTAATGTTACGTTCAAATTGAGTATGGACAAGAGTGTGAAATGATTTAAACAAGTGTTTGACTTGGGATTTCTTTGCAATAGCAAATGTCCACAAAAATTTGATGTAATCATCAAGAAATAGAACATAATAACAGTGGCCAGAAGAACTTATAACAGGCGATGTCCAAAGATCATTATGAATAATATAAAAAGGAAGAGTAGTGTTCGACACAGAATCATAATAAAGGTAATTTAGAGTGTTTCCCGAGGGGACACGAAGAACAATAAGAATTACAAGCCTTATTACAATCAATAAAAAATTTCCTACTTAACGATCTAAGAAGAGCAGCACCAGGATGTCCTAAGCGATTATGCCAAAGATCTGAGGAAGTAGAAATGAAAGCAAAATTATTGACTGGAGAAGTGGCTTGAGTGTTTGAAAAAATAGGATAAAGGTCATCGTACTGTCACATCTCATTAGTCTGGCTCCCGTCTGTAAATCATTCACAGAATAATCAAAGGGATCAAATTCAAGGGAAACTGAATTATCAGTGGTGAATTTACGGACGTATATTAAATTTTTAACCAATTTGGGAGCATGTAACACATTGTTCAAGGTAAACGGAGGATATGGGGAGAGTAAGGTAGTACTACCGTGATCAACAATTGGAATTAAATGACCACTACCAACAACAATGTTATTATTTTTAATGCTCGAATTGACATAAGAAGAAAGAATACCTGGGTCCGCAATCATATGAGATGTAGCACCAGTGTCCATGTAATAATTCCAATCCGGTTGCGAAAGAGTGAGAGTATGCATAGCGGCTTCAATATCTGTGGGAGTGTAACTGTAGGAGGGAGCCACGACATTATATGCTTGCGGACGAGCACCTAAAATTCCTGGTCCAGTGGGACTAGAATTTGCGTTCTGAACAGCAGGCTTCGAGGCCCAAGAAGCAGTAGGATAGGGGCATGGTGGTGGCGTGGGCCACTGAGGAAGCCACAGAGCCCAAGAGGCCCAAGGCTGCTGCTGCCAGGAAAGGGTGTTGGGCCTAGTTTGAGTTTAAACTCCATGCCCAGAATTGTTGCGCCCTTTTCCAGGAGTCTTGGAGTGAGACTTCTTGGATTTATTATTTTTGGAGTGCTGGCGCGATGATGAAGCTGATACAGTGGTGTTGTCCGGACTGTTGCCGCCGGAGCTGGTGATGAGGGCGGTGTTAGAGCGGGTGCCCAAACCTTCTTCCTTGGCTAGCCGATTTTTAATAGCATGAAAGAGTTTGCATGCTTACCTCTCTCATTAACATATGTGAGAATATATACAATATACAAGAGGATAATTAGCCTAAGATTAAGGTAACTGACTAGCTATAATTAGGCACTAAAGATATATTTTACAAACAAAGATATATACATAAAAGCAGAATATATTATCATATATTCTAATATTCTAACATTATACTTTGATTGTCTTTGGTGATTTTTACGAAAAACATAGTCATATGGAATCTTACTGGATTTGCTCGATGTATATTTTTTAATACCAACTTTTTATATTACTTATTGATGATTAAAGATATTAGCGTTTGAAATTATGAATCGGTAAGTGTGAAAACATAGAATATTGCAACTATTTATAACGGATCGGTTGAGGTATTAATTTGGGCAATAATGTTTAGAGCATAGGATAAGGAAAAAGTTGTACATTCAAAACTCATTGTCCCTCTTTTTTTAGAATAAGGAGACATACCAAGCAAATGGCATAACAATATAACATGTCTGCCAAAACCACAAAAACCATGACATGACACCATCTTATTATGAAGGAAAGTTTCATCATGGTAAAGTCTTGAGTGAAGCTACACTAGTTTAAAGAATGATATAAGATGATACGAATACTTTTTCTATACCAATATGTCAAAGAGAGAAAGAATCCTATTTTTTTTTGTACCAATCTGATAATTAATTAACTTTTATCAACTACACATAAGCTTGAATTCAAGAATTGCAAAAGTAGAACTGAAGGTTTACATCAAGTTTCAAACCAAGCTTGCAAAATTATGACATAACTACTGATAATAGTGAAAGTCTGAACTCTGAACCAAATATGGTGAAAATTTCCGAAGATGTATAAAAAATATAGCAAAACTTAAAAGGACACCAGGGACCATTAAAATTAAATTACTAACAAGATAAAAAAAATATGAGCGAATAAATTAAATTATATCCAGCTCCCATGCATAATTATTAGCTATATTTTTGTCGTGACTCGTGATTATGTTGTTAATCTTCAATAAAAAGCTGGATTTCTCTTCACGAATCTGGGCGCAACCCATCAAGCGCACGAAGAGTCGCGCAATTTAGAGACCTCATAATTGATATCTTGGCAATCCACCCTTCTACATCCACGAAAGCTAAATTTATGTATTCATTTAATTATATTAATCTAATGTACAAAAGTTGAAAACAAACCTTAGTTATGTGAACATGCATGCAACATTTTTAATTTCTAATCAAGTACAATACTGCAGTTCTAACTAAATCAGAGATATATGGCAATAATGGCAGATAGAAACGAAAAAAGTTACAAGGACCCTAGTTGTATGTTTTATGAAATCAACGATGGATAACATTAGTGATAACTCAAAACTTTATTTGTGGATTGACGGTGAATTGAATGCGTCATATATTTCAAACCCTAGTTGTAGCGTCTAAGTAAGGCTGGTTTTTGAAAAAAAAAAAGGGAAATTCTACATGGTGGCCTCGTACTTTCGGTTTTTCTACTTGGTGGCAGGCCAAAAAAAGTTTTATATCAAATGACCTCCTACTTTGACCAATTATACTTCATGGCCTTAATTCACTTAAAACCTAACTAACCCATCATTTAAAGTGAATTTACTAACCTATCCCTCTAGTTAATTATAATTTTAATAAAAACCCTTCCATTCTTGATTAAAACACCTGCTTTTCTTTCCTTCTCTGTTCTTTTCCTCTTCTCCCTCTCACTTCTAGGGTTCCATGTAAACACAAGTAAATTGCAGGAACACCTGCCAAAGAAGAGAGTAGCATCTTGACACAAGCACTGCAATCAAGTTTTCGTCTCTTCGACGAACATATCGGCATAGACCACAATCCAGACAGTTAGAAATTTTGGCAGTTCAACTGAACAATCTTAGTCAAAAACACATATCTCTAAAAGTGAAATGTAAGGTTTCCTACAGATATGTGTTCAGCACATATTCTAGGGCATTCAAAGTCATTTAAACCTCTATTTTGGATAACAGATGAAGAAAGGTTCTGCAACTTAGTTTCTGTCATATGAAAATTTTGGCAACTTTAATAGCTCAAGCTCATTAATATTGTAATTAGATATGTCAGATTTTGCAAAACTCGCACAAACATTACACTAATCAATGACATGTAGCCCTACTCCATATATACCAAAATAATGCAGATAAATTTTGATTCACATCAAAAAGTTTCAGTAGTAAATTCTCCTTAGAAGCCAAACTAATCCAACTTCCGCGGATCTACTCAAACACATAATTAAGGACGTGAAAGAATGCCACACCAAACATTCATAACAGGATAATACAAAGAGGAGAATTGTCTCATATGACCTCCAACTGGTGCTTCCAAGACAAAGAAAGCTTAGAGATCTGACATGGAAGAACAACACTGCGCAGTGTCATAAGATGATTATCCTAGAAATTACGTACATAAGAGCGTAAAATGGTTTCGAGAGCTAGAACACAAATCGCTTTAAGAGTTTGAGAGTGATTCCTACATGCATGTGTACACAACATTATATAGACATGATCTGGAATATTTCAATTTTGATTGGAATTCATCCATAACTTTGCGAGCATGGCGATTCATTTTGTTCTGCAACACTAAGATAATCGGTCCAAGTTCTCTTCGTTAGTGATTTGATTTGATTCATTTTTTTTAAGAGAAGAGAAAAATGAAGTTTTGAATTAGGGTAATTAACTAAGGGGTTAGGTTAGTAAATTTACTTTAAATGATGGATTAACTAGGTTTTAAGTGAATTAAGGCCACTAAGTATAATTAACCAAAGTAGGAGGTCACTTAGTATAAAAATTTATTTTGCCTGCCACTAAGTAGAAAAACCCAAAGTAGGAGGCCACCATGTAGAATTTCCAAAAAAAAAAATTTAGTGATGGTCTTGTTTCTTACTAAGTTGAGTTTCCAAATGTCTAATTTGTTTCATATATAATGGAGTATGATCAAAACTAGTCTAGCCTATTAATAATAGGGGTATGAGATGGAGGGTGGGGGATGGGGAGAAGATTATAGTGTGGAAGGATGCTTGGATCCCAGGTTTTCAGTCGAGAAAAGTTCTCTCTCCGAGGGGTGAAGCCAATGTTGAGTTGGAGGTTGGCACGTTGATTGATCCGATTACAAAATCATGGAATGAGGTACTTCTTTCTCAACTTTTTCTCCCTTTTGAAGTCCAAAGAATTTTGAGTATTCCCTTGAGTCACCGGCTTCCGGAGGATACATTATGTTGGGACTTGGAAAAGAATGGAGTTTATTCGGTAAAGTCGGCTTATCATGCTATTGTTAATGATGTGTGGTATTTGAGAGAGGAGTCAACATCTTCAATTCCTGATTTTTGGAAAGTTATTTGGGGTGCGGATGTCTTGTCTAAAGTCAAAATTTTTGCATGGAGAACTTGCTTGGAAGCATTACCTACTCGCCTTGGGCTTAGCCGTCGTCTACAGCATATATCTCCTGAGTGTATTATTTGTGGTGCTACTACCGAGTTTGGTTACATGCCCTTTTCAACTGTGGATTGGCGCAAGGGATTTGGGCAGAAAGCGGAAGTGAGATCGAAGTTCCGGGGGTTGCACTTTGGTTGCGGAGTGGTGGACCTACCGCTTTAAAGAGATGAGTGAAGAAGAGATTGAAATGTTTCCAATTATGTGTTGGGCTGTATGGAGTGCTCGTTGCAAAGCCATGATGGAGTCGGAGTTTGTAGCGACTGCTGCCACATGCATCTATGCTTTGAGATCGTGGAAATAAGCGAAGGAAAATAAGTTAAATGCGAGTGTTAAACCGCTGGTCCCTCATTCTGAGACATGGAGTTTGCCGGATGCGAGTTGGTCTAAGTGCAACATTGATGTTGGGGTTGTTGGCGCGGAGGGTGTGGACGTGAGTGCGGTGTGTAGTGATGACGAAGGGGAGATATAGGGGTGCGCTGTTAATTTTGCAGCAAAGAGTGGGTTGGGAGACGCAAGTAGCTGAAGCCCGTGCTGTTTTGGAAGGTGTTCGATTGGCGAAGCGGCTGGATGTTCGTAAGCTTGTGGTTGAGAGTGATTGTCTCCAAGTAATCAATGCTCTCAAGTTAAAGTCTACTGGCTCTAGTGAAATTTATTTGCTTATTGATGATATTTTAGCCTATGCTAATCATTTTGATGTAGTAGTTTGGTCAATTGTCAAACGTTCGGTATGTATACATGTATGTATATATATACAGAAAGGTGACACTAATTGTCAAACTTCCTCCCCCCCCCTCCATGTTTTTCAAAGTTTGGTACTATATATTATTGTTGGACTGAATCACTCAGATTCAGTCCCTATTACTTGCCAGCACATTAGCTCAGTTCATAAAAATTAGCTCAGCTTGTTTAATTTGTTAGCAGCTAGTTAGTTTGTTCTAACTACTTTGCCACATCAGCAACTAATCTGTTATCTTATTCTCTGAATAGTAGTTATAGTTTAGCTGTATATATACTAATGTATAAGTTCTTTTCATTCTCTAATAATACAATACAACTAATCATTTCTAATTGGGTTTTTCTACATAGTGCCCCTATGTTTTACGAAATTTTATATTGTACCCGACCTTTTTGAAATTTCTACATTGTACCCCTAGGCTTTCTAAATGTCACACAAAATACCCTTATACAAGATATCAAACTATAGATTTTGGGACTTTCTTATCCTGTGGGCATAGAGTAGGATTTTTCAGCCTTGTTAGTTGAATGAGGTTTAGGATATGATCTGATAAATTGAAGGATAAGTGAGGTATGGGGTAGGATATTATATTAGTAAGAGTATTTTGTGTGACGTTTAGAAAGTTTAGGGGTACAATATGGAAAGTTCAAAAAGGTTGGGTACAATGTAGAATTTCGTAAAACACGGGGGCACTACGTAGAAAATCACTTTCTTTCCTCTTTCTAAATGGAGAAAATTTTTCTCTCGTGTTCATAGTCTGTATTGCTGAACATCTGAATAAGATGATATGAAATTGATGATTTCATCAATCACGCAGATTCAGTCCCTATTACTTGCCAGCACATCAGCTTAGCTCATAAAAGTTAGCTCAACTTGTTTGTTAGCAGCTAGTTAGTTTGTTCTAACTACTTTGCCACATCAGCAACATTTTTGTTATTTCATTCTCTAATAATACAATACAATTAATCATTTCATTCCTCTCTCTAAATGGAGATAATTTTTCTCTCATGTTCATATTCTGTATTGCTGAACATCTGAATAATATGATCTGAAATTGATGATTTCATCATGGTGCCAGAGCTTACTGAAAATATCTTAGATCCGTTGCTGTAGAAGATCTAAAGCAAATATGAGGTCTGTTCTTCGTAATTCTTGCAATTTTGCAACTAATTGAGTTTATTTTCTCAACAATCTGCTGAAATTGTTGTTCTGATCTTGAAACTGTTGATTGTTTGATCTTGAAATTTGTTTGAAAATTCATCTTGATTTCCTTTCTATTCTAAATCATCTTCTGCAATTATATTGTTTGATTAATTGATTAGCTGAATTCTTCTTCTCATTCATAGTTCTGAAATATGTTCATTTTTTCTGAATCTTTTCTGTGATATTTCCTTAAATTGAAACCTCAAACCTGAAAACCTAACCTCTCAAACCTGAATTTCTAAACCTAGAAGCTTAAACATCTGAAAACAACAATGTTAGACAAACTTCTGAAACCAGACTTTTACCTAATCAAGATCCTACAAGTCCTTTTTATCTGCATCCTTCTGATAATTTTGCTTCACAACTTATTTCACTCAAGTTCAATGGTGAAGGTTATGGTGATTGGAAAAGGAGAATGATCATAGGCTTTGTTGATGGTTCTATTGAAGAACATGCCTCAACTTCTCATCTTTACACAGCCTGGTCCAGATGCAATGATTTAATCATTCCTATGTTACTTTTCAATCTTGATATAACAATTGCTAGAAGCGTTTTGTTTCAAACTGCAAGAGAAATTTGGATTGATCTGGAGGAAAGATATGGATATGTATCTGATCCACAAGTATTCTCTCTGGAACAACAGATTGCTACTCATACTCAGGGTACTCATTCTATTTCAGAGTTTTTCACGGAACTCAAAGCTCTTTGGGACAAACTTAGTATGGCTAATCCATTGCCTACTTGCATCTGCAATAGTTGTACTTGTAATCTTACTCAGAAGATCTATAGGTTGCAACAAGATGATAGCTTAGTGCAATTTCTCATCAAGCTTGGAGATCAGTTTACAACTGATGCTAGAGGAAATATTTTTAATGTTGAATCCTCTTCTTACACTCTCTCATGCCTACAGATTACTGGTACAAGAAGAGAGGCACAAAGAACTTAGTGCTTTTTCACATTCCACTAATGATGTTATTGCTTTAGAAGCTGATAGAAAGAGATATCCATATCAAAATAAGTCTTACAAGTCTTTCTCTCGCAATCATTCATATAATGGTGGTCAAAATAGAATGACAGGTGCTAAGAGAGCTTCCATGTATTTTGTTGGAGTTTATAGTAGAAACTTTAAGTTTGCTTCAAAAGAATATGAAGAGTCATTTTTACCTTTTGTCCCGCATTGAAAGAATATAAGGGAAGAGTAAGATTTATAACCATTACTCTTCCTCTACCCTTTGATTTGAGTAGCAATGAGGCTTTATGTGGGTATGTGGTGATGTGTGGTTGCCACACGCGCGCCGCCGCCGCCCGCACGGACCGTTTTTATCAGTCTTAAGTTACCGTTTTCCCCCTAATCTCTCTCTTAATGCCGTTTTTCCCCCTAATCTCTCTCCTGATTTACTGCCATTATACTCCCCATTAAGTGACCGCTTTTCCCACGATTTCAGCCATATTATGATCTCGTTCTCTCCCTTTAAATACTAGTGGTCTGCAATTCTTTGGGATACACAGAAACACACAATTACATCTTCTTCTAACTTTCTTTCTATTCTATTCTTCTGGGCAATATTC
The DNA here is from genome assembly GCA_947646795.1 of Beta lomatogona. Taxonomy (NCBI): domain Eukaryota; kingdom Viridiplantae; phylum Streptophyta; class Magnoliopsida; order Caryophyllales; family Amaranthaceae; genus Beta; species Beta lomatogona. The sequence continues at coordinate 179,168 of CANSNZ010000377.1, forward strand.
AAGATTGTTCTCAATTTGCTTTTCTGTCAACATCGAAAACGCAGAAACCGTGTATCCCTGGAGGTTGATTGCTGTGAATCCGTGTGTTGTTGCGGGGCAAATTCAACTTTAGAATGTAGGAACGTAAACTGGTAACAACTAAACAAACTTATCTGAAAGAGAAGGCATATTCGCTTAAGGCATGCCATAGTTAGAAATTTAGTTAAAAATAATGTGTTGTCACTCGAGTATGTAAAGTCAGAGAGGAATATTACTGATCCTCTCACCAAAGGCCTTTGTAGAAAAATGGTGCTGGAGTCAGCACAAGGAATGGGTTTCAAACCTATTGTGGAGTGAATTGTGATGGATACCCTTCTTAGGAATTCCTAAGTTCAAAGGGTCAAACGAAATCACAAAAGAACTCAAGTTGTTGATACTACTACCATTCCTATTAATAAAAGTGATGTAGTATTTTGTTTCATTATACTGTTATATGTGTAAGGTTGAGCTTATAGCTCTTAATAAGTTCATAGCCTTACTTAAGGTGGTTTGTGACAGTACAAACTTGATGAACTTACCTATGTGAATGTGGGGGTTACGCCCAATCCCCTATGAGAGCATTCATGAGAATCCAGGTTAATTGTGGGGCACCGATATTACAATTACGAGAACATTTCTTGATTTGAAAAAGGTTGAGTGCGCATCTATGGTTTGCTAACCTCGTGAAAGGTTCAAAGATAAATCTACCAATTACGACAGTAAGACATATTTGTATGCATTGAGTGTCAATTCAAGTCCATAAGACATTAAAACTTCAAAATCTAGTATCTATTGCCCATATCATCTTTTTCAGCCCCGTTTCTTTCTGTTTTCTTCTTTTGAATCATGTGGGGGATTGTTGGAGTTTATAGTAGAAACTCTAAGTTTGCTTCAAAAGAATATGAAGAGTCATTTTCACCTTTTGTCCCACACTGAAAGAATATAAGGGAAGAGTTATAACCATTACTCTTCCTCTACCCTTTGAGTTGAGTAGCAATGAGGCTTTTAGTGGGTATGTGGTGATGTATGGTTGCCACACGCGCGCCGCCGCCGCGCGCCCGGACCGGGCCAGGGCCATGGGCCTTGGGCTTTGGGATTTGGGGAATAACTTAACATAACTATCTTTTTGGGTCAAAAATCTGTCAGATTTAATGACCGTTTTTATCAGTCTTAAGTTACCGTTTTCCCCTAATCTCTCTCTTAATGCCGTTTTTCCCCCTAATCTCTCTCCTTATTTACTGCCATTATACTCCCCATTAAGTGACCGTTTTTCCCACGATTTCAGCCATATTCTGATCTCGTTCTCTCCCTTTAAATACTAGTGTTCTGCAATTCTTTGGGATATACAGAAACACACAACTACATCTTCTTCTAACTTTCTTTCTATTCTATTATTCTGGGCAATATTCAAGATCGTTCTCAATCTGCTTTTCTGTCAACACCGGAAACGCAGAAGCCGTGTATCCCTGGAGGTTGATTGATGTGAGTCCGTGTGTTTTTGCGGGGTAAATTCAACTTTAGGGCAGTGATCTTCTCACGCCACGATTATCAGATAAGTTTGTTTTGTTGTTACTAGTTTACGTTCCTACATATTTTTGTGATCATTGCAAGAACCCTGGTTACAGCAAAGAACGTTGCTTCAGACTTCATGGTTTTCCTCCTGGCTGGAATGGTTTTAAAGACAAAGGCAAAATTAGATAGATGTTGTTGTTCATACTGAAGAACAATCTGTTTACAAAACCTCAGAACAATCTCCTATGATTATTGTGGATCAATATCAACATTTATTAAATCTTATTGAAAAGACTCAACAACAATCATCATCTTCTCAACCTGAATCTCTGGATCCTTCTTGTCATGCTTTAATGGCAGGTATATCTTATTGCTTTCTATCTTGTTCAAACTGTAGCTGGATATTGGACAGTGGTGCTTCAGATCACATGTGTTATAACCTGCTCATGTTTGATACATATATCTCTATAAAGCACAAAGAGACTTAGATTACTGTTTCTGATGGTAGAAAGATCTTGATACATAATATTGGTACTTCCTCCGTCCCAGAATACTCTTTACACTTTTCTTTTTCATCTGTCCCAGAATACTCTTTACACTTTTTATTTTTGGATATGACCCACTATTATTTTAATTCTTGTACCTTTTTAAGTTGGCCCACACTCTCTCTCCTCCAAATAAAATAATACCACTCCTACCACCCACCAACTCTAACCATGGCCCACACTCTCTCTCCTTAAAATAAAATAATACTACTTTTACTAACTACTAACTCCTATCACATCTACTTTTCAATAAAATAACACAATTGATAACCAAACAACAACTTATCATCTAAAACTACGTGCATTGATAAGTGTCAAGAGTATTCTGGGACGGAGAGAGTACTATTTCTCTTACTGATAGCATCAAGCTTCATAATTTGCTACATGTTCCTGATTTCCAATACAACACTACAAGAAAATCACAAAATAACGACGGCCTATCAGCGACGGCAAGGAAAACCGTCGGTAAATCCATATTGAGCGACGGCTTTATGCCGTCGTTGATTACCGTCTGCTTTTATATCATATAACGACGGTGTAGCTGTCGTTGATAAGTAACGACGGCTAAAAGCGGTCGTTGTATTTGCGGAATTAAACCAGAATGTTTTTTTTCTTGGGCGACGGTTAGAAACGGTCGTTGATTGCAGAAGGGGGGGTTAATTGAATCTGGTGTTTCATCGGGTTTTATTTTCAAAAAAAAAAAAAGGAGGGAAAGACTTTGGGCGAGCACAGCAGCGACGGAACCACCTCCACCTGCCTTTCCTCCTTCCTCCAGCCACCGGCAGCGACGAAACCCACCTCCACCTCACTTCGCCGGCGGTAAGCTTTACTTTCTCCTTTTTTTTTAAAATTTTTGTACTCATGAACCCTAACAATTGGGTTTTGTTACTCGTGAGAGAAGTGAACTTCAGGCGACGACCTTGGGCGACGAAGTTGCATCGACTCTTGCCGGACCTACATTTCGCCGGTGGTAAGCAGTGCCAATATCTTTTTTTTTTTTTTTTAATAATTTGTGTACTCATGAAACTAAACCCAGAAAATTTGGTTTTTGCTAATTCTTGTTATTTCTCCTAAAAATTCGAATCTTGTTTTTGTCAGTTTTTTACTCACATTTTGTTAGTCTTGCTTTATTTTATGTATATTTCTTCATTTAAGTGTTTGATCTTATATTAAATCATTTCTTTAATCAAAGTTCATACTACTTATTATTTTTTCATATAATTTCATAGTCAGATTTTAGTGATTTGGTGTTGCTCGTTTAGTAGAAATTGACGCTTAATCAAAGATTTTAGTGATTTCTTTAATCAAAGTTCATAGTTCATTTTAGTTACTTATTATTGGAGTTGCTCGTTTAGTAGAAATTGACGCTTAAAGGTGCCGTTGAATAATTGATTTTCTACATGATGTAGGATTACGTAGCACTTTGGTGTTTCTCTTTGGCTTAATTGTAAGGTTAGTAGCAATTTTTTACCATATTTTGTCTTCAATTTATATTGTTTTCGTTCATGTACATTCTAAATTTTAATTTTTGTGTAAGTTTTTCATCATGAAATATAATGTATTAAAAAAACGTTTGTTTAGAGAATGTTAAAAACTATATAATTTTTTAGTTTATATTACTTTGAAGATTAAGTTACTTTAATTGTATAAGTTTAAGTTACTATATAATTATCACAATAGTTTTTATAGTGGTTCATTTATTAAAGGTTATAAAAGTTAAAAACTATATAATTATGACAATAATTTAGTTATTGCACATTCCTTTATCTAGTTTACACTATTTAAATTGTTTATATTGTTTTTGACATATTTGTTTTCGTGGAAATAGTTTGGATGAGGTTATAAATTAAAGTTAAGTGTTTAAATAAATATGTTTGCATCATCATATGCCTAGATACCCGTTCAAGGTATACTCATTAGGAGTATATCTTGAATAGTCCCCGATTGGGACTGTTCTTCGACGTTTGACCTCACTTAGGTGGTGAATGTATGCCTTTTGTTCTATTCTATGTAATTTCCGGTGATGTTGTTTCTCTATGTTGTTCTCTGGGTACATATGTAAGCTTTTACGAAGGCGACATTGTGTACTTGGAGAACTCATGGGAAATCTTTGCCCGGAATTTACGTAGAAGCGAATAATTGGCATACATTCACTAGTGGGGTTAGACGTCGAAGAATGGGTTAGGTTGGAGTGATAAGGACCTTTGGACATCATTTTAGGCCCTATATGTATTTCACAAATATGTTTTAATTGTACGTATGTTGGTTGTTAATGAGTATTGTCATTGAAATGGTTTAGAATTGTAGAATTGGTCACCATGAAACGGAAGGAGCGTTGGTGGATGTATGATAGATATGACAATGTGCGTAACTTGAGGCCCGAGTTCTTGAGGGGGTTGATGAATTCATTGATTTTTGCAAAGTCAATCCCGAAACCCCGGGTAAGGATGAAGTTAGGTGTCCGTGTCCGAAATGCAAGAACAGGACGTATGCATGACGCAGACACGGTTAAAGTGCATTTGTATAGCAAGGGCTTTATACCGATTACTACGGTTGGTATTCTCATGGTGAAGAGTTACCTCAACCCGCGAAGAAGAGCTATCTAATCCGATCTTGTGAAATGGTTTTCGATGCTCTTGGGAATAACCCGGAACCGTCCCTTGTTGAAGAGCCTAGTGGAATGGAGGAGGAGCCTAATCCTCAAGCAAAGGTGTTTCTTGACCTATTAAAGGCTTCGAGGAACCATTGTACGACGGGAGCTCCATGTACGTGTTGGAAATGGCATCTAGAATCGTATCTTTGAAGTGTGAGTACAATTTGCCACATAGGTGTGTTGATGCTTTTGCTTCATTAATGAAAGAAGCAATACCTAGCAACAACAACATGAGTAACACATTTTACGATACGAAGAAGATCTTGGAGGGATTAGAGCTTCCCCACGAGAAGATTCATGCTTGCCCCAAAGGTTGTATCTTTGTTTTGGAGAACCGATGCACACTTGGACGGATGTAGAGTGTGCGATAGCGACAGATACAAGAGGACTTCTAAGGGGTCTTTAGTTCCAATGAAAGTTTTGATTTATTTCCCAATCACACCGAGATTGCAGAGGTTGTATGCAACAAAGAACGTTCTTTGAAGAAATGACATGGCATGCCAAAAATCCAAGAGTCGAAGACAAAATGGCTCACCCTAGCGATAGTGAAGCTTGGAAGCATTTGGATGGATCATTTGGCGAATTTGCATCGAGCCTAGGAATGTTCGGCTCGGTTTGTGTACCGATGGGTTTGGTCCACATGGAAAGTTTGGGGGTCAATATTCATGTTGGCCGGTCATCTTAACCCCGTACAACTTGCCGCCATCGATGTGCATGAAATAACCCTTCATGTTCCTTTCGTTGCTCGTTCCTGGTCCTAAAAATCCGAAGGGAAACTTGGATGTGTACATGCAACCCTTAATCGAGGAATTGAAGCAATTATGGGATGTTGGAGCAACTACTTATGATATTTCTAGGAAACAAAATTTCAATATGCGTGCCGCCATTCTTTGGACAATAAATGATTTTCCTGCTTACGGTATGCTATCTGGCTGGTCTACCGGGAAAAAGGCTTGTCCTTATTGTATGGATAAATCCAAAGCTTTTTGGCTCGAGCATGGGGGTAAAGTTTCTTGGTTTGATTGTCACCGTCAATTTCTTCCCTGAAGATCATCCTTTTCGTAAAAACAAAGTAGCTTTTTGCGAAATAAGGTTGAAAAAGGGTCTCCACCACACATCATGTCCGGGGAAGAGTTGTGGTCATGTGTTAAAGACTTGCCAAAGGCTACGAGATGGACCGGATGCACTTAACGCTTTGAAAAAGTTGAAAAATGGGTGGTTCAAACAAAGCTGTCTTTGGGAGCTCCCATACTTGGAAAGATCTGCATCTTCGTCACAACCTTGACGTCATGCACATTGAGAAAAACTTCTTCGACCAACTCATTCACACAGTTATGGATGTGAAAAAACAGACAGCAGACACCGTTGCATCTAGAAAAGACATTGCTAAATTGTGCAAAAGGCCTCAACTTCATGTCACCAAGGATGCGAACGGAAAAGAAACTCCACCAAAAGCACCTTTCGCACTTGGACAAGTCCCAAAGGAAAGTATTATGCAACCGGGTCGGAGATTTGAAATTTCCCGATGGCTATGCTTCCGACTTAACAAGATGTGTGGACATGCAGTCCGGTAAATTTTGCCACAGTATGAAAAGCCATGACTGTCATGTCTTCATGGAAAGATTATTGCCGATTGCATTAAAGGAGTTGCTTCGGTTCATGTGTGGAAAGTTGTCACCGAGATTAGCCTTTTTTCCGTGATTTGTGTTGCTCCACCATCACAGTAAGTGACATGGAAAGGTTGGAAAAGGACATAGCCGAGATCCTTTGTAAACTCGAAAAGATTTTCCCACCATCATTCTTCAATTCCATGGAACACTTACCAGTTCACCTTCCACGCAAAGCTAGGCTATGTGGTCCCGTGCAATACCGTTGGATGTATCCCTTTGAAAGGTACCTTATCCTTCATTTTCATATATCCTTTTTTATTGTTGTTCGCAATTGTGTAACTCTTTTTTATAACCACCTTCTTAGGTTCCTCAATCATTTGAAACGCAAAATTGGTAACAAGGCTTGTGTGAAGAGATTGCAAACTTCTGTTCAAACTACTTTCAGCAAGGAGTGGATACTAAGACACGAGATTTAGGCCGTAATGTAAATGATGAACTTGATAGGATGCTCGACGAAACCGTCCCCCGAGCTATTCGGGGTTAATTGTGGTCGGCCGTCTAATGCGGGAGGAACACGATTTTTAAGCGAAGTGGAACTACAACGTGCACACCTATATGTGTTAGCAAATACGGGCATCTTACAAGAATTTGAGAAGTAAAACACTTGTTATTAATCATATTATTTATAAATTTAACTTTCATTTTAAATTTAGACATTAACAATTGTTATGTTTGTAAGGGATTTCGAGGACCACATTCTTCAAATTCGACCTACTCTACGTAGGGAAGATGTGTGGGTGCAACATGAAGCAGAATACCTTGATTGGTTTAGATCGAAAGTGAGTTTGTGTGACTATAGGTTATTCAATAGGTTATTAAAGAAATGTTAATGTATTAACAATATGAATGAATTTCAATAGGTTATTCAAGACAAACCCAATGATGATGTATTGTTTGCTTTGGCAATGGGTCCTTCGACATTAGTTCGCACTTGGAATAGATACTATGTTAATGGATACAATTTCCAAACAAAAGCATCAAGCAACCACAAATCCACCATGAATTATGGAGTGTGTGTGTCTAATGACTGTGGGAGTGATTTCTTTGGGATTCTAGATGATGTTATAGAATTGAAGTTTACCGGTGCTCGTAGTCAATATAGCACTTTGTTTTGTTCAAGTGCAATTGGATGGACAATGTGAGGGGAATGAACATCGATCAATACAAGCTAGTTGAAGTCAACCACACCAAGAAATACCCCAAGTTTGATCCCTTTGTGCTATCATACCAGGTTAGCCAAGTATATTTCGCACCGTACCCAAGCTTGAAAAGAGATCGTGCTCAATGGTGGGCTGTGTTTAGGACAAAGGCAAGGTCGTGATTGATGCTCCGGTTGACTTCGACTTCCTTCGAGAGACAAGTGTTGGGACTCCAACGCTTTGTGATCCAAACGATATTCCCGATTATGAAGGTGGTAATGATGTCGAGTGTGGTGAAGGAGATGACGAAGAAATTTTGTTTGAAGCCCCATCAGGTGATGATGAAGAAGAGTCTAGTTTCGAGTCCGGAGAAAGCGAGGATGATGACGATGACGATGATGGTTTTTGGGATGACGATAGTGATGATGAACTAAGCGAGGATGGGAATTCACTTTGATTTGTTTGAGTATATCATAGCTTGTATTAAGGACAACATTTCAATAAAAATATAGGACTTTTGTAATGAAATGTTGAAGATTACTTGTTATGACATTTCCATCTATAGTTTTTCTTACTGTTGTTGAGTAACATGATCCATTCTGCATTAATATTTATGTTTCCTCTGCCTTGCTTTCTCCCCACTTCAAACCTAATTGTAATCTATTTCATGTAATTATACAAGTATCAATGCAAATTGTAATATATATCAAAATTGCATATTTTTGTAATTGAATGCGATGGAGGAACAGCTTTAGTGTGGTCCACAAGCATGCAGCTGTGCTGGTACAGGTTTAATTATTGGTAACAACAAAAATATTCTAAATAATATTATTTCAAAAAAACAACGACGGCTAAACATTAAATCAACGACGGCTAGGCAGTCGTTGCAAGGTATACCATGGACCCAAGGAATTCCTCTTCAACGACGGCTTTTACATAATAGCGACGGTTTATAACAGACGTTGATGTGGCCCATACAACGACTGTTTATAACCGTTGGGGAAATTACCGACGGTTTGAAACTGTCGCTAAATCAACGACGGTTTCAAACCGTCGTTGATTTAACGACTGTTCAAAAAAGTCGTTGGTTTGGTGCCAGCGTCGGTTTTTTTGAACGGTCGCTGATTACAAGTAAGCCGTCGGTATTTTACTCACCGACGGCTCAGCGGTCGTTGATTCTAAATTCAGCGACCACCCTCGCACCGACGGCCTGTTAACGACGGTCTAGCGGTCGTTGATGTTTCACCGACGGTTTTCCTAATATTTCCGACGGCTTTTAGCCGTCGTTAAATTCAACCTTTCTTGTAGTGCAACTTGTTATCTGAAAACAAGTTGTGCTCAGATTTGAAATGTTAGTATCATTATCAGCCACTCAATGTTTTATTCATGGCCCTTATAACGTGGAAGCTGGTCTATACAAAGTGCAGTCTTCAGAAGCATCTACTACATCTAGTAAATCTTCTCAGGCTTATTTTTCTGCTTTTGAACAAGCTCAACTTTGGCATCTCAGATTGGGACATTTTCCTTTCTCTCATCTATTTGCAATAAAATCTGATTTGACTCTCTCATCATGTAAATATGACACTATATGTCAGGTATGTCCTCCTGCAAGACAAACTAGACAATATTTTCCCATCAATAGCATCAAGACTGTTAGGAAATTTCAGATGATTCATTTGGATACTTAGGTACCATATATAAGCATCTGACTTATAATGGTTGTAGTATGTTCCTTATACTTGTTGATGATTTTACTCGGGCAACATGGACTTTTATGATGCATAATAAAACTGAAGTAATTGGTATTCTCATCTCTTTTATACAATATGTCAAGACTCAATTTGATTCTTCTATTGCATGTGTGCATTCTAATAATGCTTTAGAATTAATTGAAGGAGACATGAAGAAGATATATCTTAATAATGGCATCGTACATCAGACTAGCTGCCTTGATACTCCACAACATAATGGTGTTGTGGAGAGAAAGCATATACATCTCTTGGAAACAACAAGAGCCTTACAATTTCAATCCAAACTACCTGGCCTGTTAAGTATTAAAGTGAGTGCATACTATGTGCTACTTACCTCATTAACAGGATGCCTCTTACTAGCCTTAACTTGCTTACTCCTTATGAAAAACTCTATGGTCATAAACCTTCCTATGATCATTTAAGGTCATTTGGATGTCTATGCTTTGTTAACACATCCAAAGTTCACATAACCAAATTTGATGCTCGAGATTCCCCATCTGTTTTCATCATTGGATATTCTCCTACTCAAAAAGGTTACAAAGTTCTTAACCTTAAAACTTTCACTATCACTGTATCCAGAGATGTTTATTTTCATGAACATCATTTTCCCTTCCATTTTCATACGCCAACTTCCACCACTACTTTTCCTACTAAAATTTTCTTTTTTTTTTTGTTTTGTTAAGTAAGACAGAATTTTATTGCACCATAAACAAGGTTACAACCAAGCTACCTCAAGGATAAGTAAACCAACTAGGTTGGACTCCAAAGCCAAGAAGAGTAAACAAAGAACACCACAATTGCTAAATCAGCTCTAGACACTTTTTGAGGCATAACAACACTAATTCTTTGTTTAACGACCTATTTTAGATGCTTAAACATATGACTAGTTGTAAGAAGATGTTGATCCCAATAAGCAGTGTTCCTACACTGCTAGATAAAGTAGATCACAGCAACAACACCTGCAAACCACACACTTTTCTTGAATTTAGTCTTCCAGCTCTGCCTTACCCACTGCATCAGACGAGCTAGATCATCAGTTGTAGCTGTGATACCCAGCCACCCTTTAACAACTTGCAAAAATCTCTTACTGAAGCAGCATTTGAAAAATAAATGCTCAGGAATTTCTGAAAAATCACCACAAATAATACATAAACCTGAGGGAGCCACACCAAATTTTGCCAAATTTGCAGTTGTGTGAAGCCTAGATTGCACAGCCAACCAAGCAATAAACATATGCTTTGGTGTATATATTCTATTCCACACCATATGGTCCCAGTGCACATGATCCATATCACCAAGCAGCTTATGATACACCTGCTTGATTGAGTATTTTGTCATAGCATAGAATTCCTCCCTGCTGTGATGCTGTTGCAACCGATGCTTTATTTCACAAATTTTTCTCCAATACCAGCTGCCACTAGTCCTTGGAGTATAATCCCACCAGTCAACATCCATCAGGTTCACAGCATTGATCCACTTAACCTAGAGATTCTCCTGATTTGTTGCTAGAGCCTACACATACTTGCCCATGCTTGCAACATTCCATACATGAACATTTCTAAACCCTAAGCAACCCTGAGTTTTGCCACAACACAACCTTTCCCAAGCAATGTTGCCTGATTTAGTTGTATACACATTTTCAAACCAAAGAAAAGCTCTACACATTTTCTCAATACCTTGTAAAACTTGCTTAGGCAACACATAATACTACTCCTTCTCCACTACTACTCCTTCTCCACTATCTTTTGATGATCTTCCTGATATTTTCCAAACACCTTTCTCTCCATCTCCTGCTACATCCTACAATCATGTTTCAGATTCTCCACCTTCAAAGTCTTCTCCTTCTCCACAAACATCCACTCACACTCCTTCTCCACCTCCAGTTTCTCCCTCTCATGTTACTTCTCCTGCTATAATTCCTACTAGAAAATCTACTAGAGCTTCTAAACTTCCTGCTTATTTAGATGATTATACATATTCTCTTGGCAAGCATTGGTGTAATTTGGTTCATTATCAATCTTTGCCATCATCTCACACAGCTTTGATTGCTTCTGTTTCTAATATCAAATAACATGCATCTTATAAACAAGCTTCTCTTTAACCCATTTGGGTAGAAGCTATGCAGAAGGAGATTCAAACCTTAAATGATAATCACACATGGTCTTTTGTCACTCTCCCTCCTAGTAAAAAGCCTATTGGCTGTAAATAGGTCTTCAAAGTTAAGTTGAAAGCTGATGGAACCTTAGAAAGGTGTAAGGCTAGACTAGTTGCTCAGGGTTTTACTCAAAAATATAGAGTAGACTTTGAAGAGACATTCTCTCTTGTTGTCAAAATGTCTACCATCAGATGTATTCTTGTTATTGCAGCTAGCAAAGGTTGGTCATTTTCCAACTATATGTAAATAATGCTTTGGTGCATGGTTAACTTCAAGAAGAAGTTTATATGAAGATGCCTGCTGGTATTCCTAATCCTGACAATAAGGTTTACAGACTTACAAAGTCACTTTATGGCTTGAAACAAGCTAGTAGACAGTGCTAGGCTTCTTATTGAGCTACAAAAGCAAGGCTTTCAACAGTTTAAAAATGACTCTTCTTTATCTATTAAGCATCAAGGTTCAGACATCACCATATATAACAACTGTCTATGTTGATGACATCTTGCTTACTAGCACTGATAGAACTGATATTGATGCCTTAAAATCTCATCTTCATATGGTCTTCAGCATCAAGGATTTAGGTCCAGTGCATTATTTTTTTGGGGATGGAGATCTCTACTGTTCCTTCAGGGATTATAATGACTCAGAAAAAAATTACTCAAAGTTTGCTACAAGACAATGGTTCTGATCTTTCTAAGGGTGCTACCACTCCCTTTCCATTCAATAACTCAATACCAAACTTCATATAGATGTTGTAGATCCTTAATCTGAGCCAGAACTTTATAGATCTTTGGTTGGCAAGCTCAACTTCCTCACACATACAAGGTCATATCTTTCATTTGTTGTTCAGACTCTCAGCCAATTCATGCATCAACCTAGGCTTCCACATGTTGAGGCCCTTAAACATGTCCTTTGCTATGTATCTTCTACTGCAGGGCAGTGTATTTTGCTATAAGCTACCCCTTCTCTCACTCTTTAAGCCTTCTCTGACAGTGATTGGGCTGCTTGCCCAAACACTAGAAAATCTGTCACATGTTCCATTCTTCTCTTGGGTCAATCTCCTATATCTTGGAAGTCCAATAAACAAAGAACCATCTCTAAAAGCTCTTCTGAGGCAGAATATAGATTCATGGCCTCTGCAGCAGCTGAAGTCACATGGCTAGTCAGGTTGCTAAATGAGTTAGGGGTGGATAAGTTGAGTCATGTTACTTTACAATGTGATAATCAGTCATCCCTACACATCGCAAAGAATCCAATCTTCCATGAGAGGACTAAACATATAGAGATTGACCGTCATTTCACTCGTGACAAGGTCATGGAAGGTCTGATCCAACTTTCCTATCTTCCTACTACATCACAGCTTGCTGATGTCTTTACCAAGATCTTGCCTGGTCCTAAACATCAAGAACTCATGTACAAGCTTGGTGTTGTTTCACCCTCCTCAAGCTTGAGGGTGGGTGTTGGAGTAAATCACTCATATTAATCCCTATTACTACAGCACATCAGCTCAGCTCATAAAAGTTAGCTCGGCTTGTTTGTTAGCAGCTAGTTAGTTTGTTCTAACTACTTTGCCACATCAGTAACTTTTTTGTTATTTCATTCTCTGAATAGTAGTTATAGTTTAATTGTATATATATTGATGTATAAGTTCTTTTCATTCTCTAATATTACAATACAACTAATCATTTCTTTCCTCTTTGTAAATGGAGATAATTTTTCTCTCATGTTCATATTTTGTATTGTTGAGCATCTGAATAATATGATCTGAAATTGATGATTTCATCAATTATATATTACAATTATATTATTTTTCCATGGGTGCATGGAAATTATTAACTGTCGCTCCCCATGAATATTGTCGGGCTTGGACTCTGTAATACAACAAGAATATAAAGAAACAAACTATTGACATATTTGCCCTCACAGCAAGAATATAAAGAAACGAACTATTGACATATATTTGCCCTCTCTCTTTATGAATCAATACCACTTCATTTGAAAGCAGAAGTTTCTCGAACCACTTATAAGCTCTTGTGTTTCTAATACGAGTTTTGTGCATACTATGGTGATCCTAATCAACCAATCTTCATTATTACCGTCTCACCTTAACATAAACATGATTTAGTTTGATCACATATTAGTTACATACAGAGCAGGGCCGGCTATGGGCCTGTGCAAACAGACCCATAGCACAGGGCCTCAGGGCCCCGTATTCCTGATCCATTTTTCTAGTTTCTCTAACAATGGTTCCTTTCTCCTTCTCCCGCCAAAGCCAATATCTGTCATTAGTACTCATTAAATTCTTTTCATCTTCTCTGCGGTTTTTCCTTAATAATTCCTACCATTATACATTTTCCCAAAAACAAAATGGAAACTTTCCAAGTTCTTTCGTGATTCTCTAATTTTTCATTGATTTTCCTTCTTTAACCAAACCTTCCATTTAACCCTCTTATCTTCCTCTGTCAATTGACAAGTGTAATTTAATTTATAACCTTCCTCAAGCCTTGAGATACTACCAAAGTATCAATGGCAAAATTAGCCAATTTCTCCTCAATAAATCATCTATTAACACCTAAAATTTTATCCCCTTAAATATTTCTACCCAATTTGAACCTATATATGAAAAATCAAAGATTTCAATTTTAAGATTGTTTTTAGACAAAACAAATCAGATTCATTTGGATTTGGGAAAGAACTTTTGGTTTTGCAAGGTTGCTGCCCTTGTTGAGAATTTGGCAGTAGTTGGGAAAGGAGTATTGTTGGAATTTGATATTTGCCTAAGAAGAACCGAAGAATTTGCGGCCACAATTTACAGGTTCTTAGGTTCAGCTACTTAATTTAGTAAAATGTTAATGTTATCTTTGTAACCAGAAGATTAATAATAGTTTGGTTTTGTATTGAGTTATTATATAAAATTTCAAATTAGTTTGTGGTTTTGGTTTTTGATTTGCAAGAATATAAATATATAATTGCAAAAAAAAAAAAAAAAAAAAAAAAAAATCATTCAGAGCATCGACATTCAAGCAAAAAAAATAATAAATTACCTTTTATATATAGTAACATTTCATGTATTTTGCGCAACTTTAAATATTTTCTTATATTACTAATAGATAGTCTAACAATATCAATCTACCTAACATAAGAATTTGTGAATTTCAATACCAACTTAACAAAGTCTAACTAAGTGCCCACCTCATTAGTTGATCACACTCAGGTAGAATAATCGACGACCCATTTGATATTAACATTACACTTCGACCCAAATTTAGATGATTCTCTTCATTTCTTTTCATTTAAGCAATTTGCAATGATAATAGTATCAACACATTTTTTGTGTGGCCGAGTACGTCAACTCATTTTCAAAAGGTCATATCTCACTTATTTTTCATCGGCATTGAGCTTTTGACCAGGCGTTAGAAAGCTATTAAGCCAAATTTTCATCTCCAACTTGATCTTCCCAAAATATTGAGTATGCTTTGAGAAACTTCTATTGGAAGTTGATCCAATTCTTCTTAAGAGTAAACTGCTTAGTTTCTTTTTGCTATAAAAGTAACCTCATTTGTTTATAAGAGTTACTTTTATAGCAGAAGGAAACTACTCAGTTTACACTTATGAACTATTGGGTTAACTTCAAAATGGACATCTCTCACAGCAAACTCAACATTTTGGGAAGATTCAAGTTGAAGATGAAAATTAGGCTTGATAGCTTTCCAACACCCGGCCAAAAGCTCAATTCCAATGAAAAAGAGTGAGATATAACCTTTTGAAAATTAGCTGACGAAGCTTATGCACACACACGCGGCCCCATATAAGATTTTGTGTAATAGTATAGACCACAGTTTGAAGTTTGAACTACCAAGGACCCTTGTGTCTAATGGTATGACTTCCTATCTCCCACATGGGAGACCAATGTTCAAATATAGGTAGAAGCAAAATTTCAATATTGTTGGGGGAGGGGGGTTTGAGGCTTGTTGGGCCTCTACAGGTGAGTGGCGCATGCGAGGGCGGCCGAGGAAATTCATCTTACTACGTGTTCCGAAAGAAAGCCCAAAAAAAAAAAAAAAAAAAAAGAAGTTTGAAGTTTGAACTAACTCTTAATGATACATTTGGCCCACTACATGATGGTCAAATTTTTTTTTTCAAGCAACAAACACATCAGCCCAAAAACCACTTGTAACTTGTATGTATGTTGTAACCCAATTACTAAACTCCAAAATTTCCCTTTCATCGTAAAACGTCAAAAAAGAAAAATCAATCGACAACCAAATATAGTTAGGGTTTTACCGACTAAATTAAAATTCCGCCGTCGAGTGTGGAATTCCTCCATTGTTAGGGTTTCTCAAGCTTCCATAACAATGGTTTGTGTTTCTCAAATCTCTCTTAATCTTTTTCTCTTTCTTAAAAAAAAAAAATTAATTTCATCTTTTTTCTTGATTTTTATATCTCTTCTTCTGTGTTTTGATCAGACTTTCAAGAGGAGAAATGGAGGTCGCAACAAACACGGACGTGGTCATGTCAATTTCATTCGTTGCTCCAATTGCGGAAAATGTTGTCCCAAGGTATTTTGAAATTAAATTCTCTCTCAATTTTGCTAAAAATTTTGATGGTCATATCATATTTATGGTTCTTTTTAATTGATTATCAATGTTGTTTGTGAATTTTCACTCAGCTTTCATGTGATTGTTAATGATTTTTTTTAAATGCGATGTTTTGGAGAAATGTTAAGATTATCAAGGTGAATTTTTGCAGTCTAATTTGGTTTCTTTGATCGAAAAATGTAGTATTTTGGTGGAAATTATAGTTTGAGAACCCTAGATGAGATTAAAAATTAGTCCTTGAACATTAGTAACATTTTTTCATGTGAAAAGAATTGATGTCTGTAAAAATTGGTTGACCTGATGAAAATTTTCTTGTCAGTAGAACTAATAAGAATTTTAGTTATGGTAAATTGTGTTTTGCTTAGTTCATAATGTATATGAACAATATTTGTTCGTAACGTTTTCTGAAATGGATTTTTCATAGAAAATGTTGTGTATATTAAATTACAAATGTTATATAAAAGAAATCAAAATTACACTGTCTCAATGTAGCCTATAGATAAATTGAGACCTTAAATTGCTTAGATAACATTTGTGATTCTGCATAGTATAATACGACTCGATATGCAATATTATTTGTCTGATGTACAATCACAAAATGTTCTGAACGAAAAAAGGTTCATAACCCTTGTGAATTAGAATTTTCTTGTAATGCTTACCTGGGTAGCTTCAATCAGCAATCAATTTGTAGAGTACTTAAGCTATGCGAGTAAGTTGATCATGCCTTGATAGTAATTCCTTTTTGAATTTGTTTCCTTTTTTTCTAAAGGACAAGGCCATCAAGAGGTTTCTTGTGAGGAACATTGTGGAGCAAGCTGCAGTTAGGGATGTTCAGGAAGCTTGCGTTTATGATGGTAAGTTGTAACAATTTTGCGTCAAGTTTTTATCTTTTGGTTTCATCTCTTTGCAAGATATATTACTCGCAAAGGAATGGTTTTCTTAATGTGACGTATCTCTTCTAGGTTACGTACTTCCTAAGCTTTACACCAAGATGCAATACTGTGTCTCCTGTGCCATCCACTCACATGTTGTTAGGGTTCGCTCAACTGAGAATAGAAGGGTTCGTGAGCCACCACAGCGTTTCAAGCGTCGGGTATTTATTTAACCGAGTCTTTAGCTTTTGAGTTGTTTAAAATCGCTGCAATTTGCTTGAGTTGTGTTTCTGTGATTTTGTGTATGATGCGCAATCGCTTTTCCAATTTTGGCCTACTGATCTTATGGTTTCTTATTAGTATTGATGCATCATCTTTATTATATCTACATGATACTATGTCTGACTCTGACCTTAGCTACCACATAGTCCCTGTACTGAGCTCATACCCTAGTTTGGCTAGTTAACAAGTCCTTGAAAATTGAAATACTATTCTCCTAACATCTTCAATTACTCCCTCCGTCCCAATTTAGTTGCTACATTTGCTTTTTCACAGTTTACGAGATGCAACTTCAAACGCCAATATCTTGAGTTACATATAGGAAAAAATTATAAAAATTATATATTTGGAAAATACAAATTGGGACGAATCAAACAAGATCCCACAAGACTATGTTTTTTCTTATGTATATAAACTAAAAGACAGTCAAAGTTATGACGTGAATATTGCCAATGGTCAAAATGTAGCAACTAATATGGGACGGAGGTAGTACTATCTACTTTATGGCCTGTACCAATATTGCTTTTTCTATATGTAAAAATGATTCGAAAGTCTTGTAATTTTATCTTTTTAAACCACTATCAACTCTAGCTCACAAGTCCCACCAAACTCTCTCCAAATACTTTGGGCCAAACCAAATGGGTGTAGTAGTATGATATTGGAGGGAGCACTTTTTTTTCCCGAAGCTAAATAGGCAACTGTAAAATAGGAGAGTGTAGGAAATGGATGATTAATATATCTCTCTTTTGATTAGTGAAGCTGTTACTCCCTCCGTTTCTTTTAATTGTTACACTTACACTTTTCACGTATACCATTGCAAAACTTTGAAAATATACGAAGTATATCACTAGTTTTGTATTTATAAAAATTATAAAAAGTACATATTAATAAAATACATACTAAGACGAATCTAATAAGATCCCACGTGACTATATTTTTATTTACGTATAAATCACAAACGAGGGTCAAAGTGCAATTTGTAAATAGTGTAAAATGTCAAAGTGTAACAATTAAAAAGAAACGGAGGTAGTATATAATAATCACATTTCTCATACCTCAATGAAATCCTTGTGTTCTTATAAATTGTGGAAGGGTTTCACCCACATCTTCATAATTCGAGAGAACCATTTATTTTGCTATGCGTCTTTATATGTTTGCTGGAAGGAGGCTATACATCATTCCTGGCACTTTAAATTAGCTATTCATGTAGGGTTTATGAAATAACACATGTATCTTTTTATTGATCAGGAGGACACGAAGACTGGTCAAGCGCCTCGCCCTGGTGCTACCGGTGGTGCACCCCCTGCTAGAACTTGAGCAGTTAAAAGTGTTATAAGTGAACAGCTGCCTCTAGGAAATATATATTCTAATGCAAGTTATGAAGCTTCCATGCTGTTAGTTCAAAACATGCTATGGGCTGAAATTATTTTAAGGGTCATCGATTTTTCTATTAACTTTGGCTCTATACCAAATTTTTGTGTATTAGAAGCACTATATACATTTTTTTGTTCTCCTGACGCGTACTACATCCTACAAAGCAGTATTAGTACCATGATTTTCCGACTCGGCATAATCAATCTATCACTAGATACAAATATTTGTCTTTGTGTGATTGGTGCAATCCATTGGTGCAATCCAATGAATGGGGAGCTCTAACTCTTTCTCTATTCCAGCATAGATTGGGCATCTATTTGACTTGAAGAGAGCCAAATATATCTGACTATAATTATTGTCGATAGTACAATATAAAACAAAATATTTGCTGATTATAATTATTGTCGATAGTACAATATAAAACAAAATAACTCCTTTTTCTTATACTTCTTTTGTTTCCGAAATAAGTGAAACACTTTTCTCTTTTATGTGAGAGTTTCTTTCTTGTTCTCTCTCTATCTCTCTCTCTAAGCCAAAATCCTCTGCCTTCTCTCTAAGCCAAAATCCTTTCTAACCCTAGGAACTCGCCAGAGTTCCGGCGCCGCGTTCATCTCTGGCGTGGTCTTCGGCGAGTTTCCGGCAGCTGTTTTTTTTTTTTTTTTCTTTTTCTTCAGCTTTTTTCGCTTTTTTCGCTTTTCTATTTCGTTTTCCCCCTCTTTCTTTACCGTTTTGGGGTTTTTCTCCACCGTTTTGCTCTGTTTCTTTTGCTTTTAGAAGCCGTTTCCACCAGGCTGTGGTTGCTCTGATCTCTGTTTCCCTCCCCTGGTTAGCGGGCGTTCGATTATTTCAGTTTCGTTTTCGCCGGCGAGACCTCTTGTTTAAAGTGTACTCTTCGCCGGAAAGGTCCGCCGTCGCCCTGTGCCGCGCAGTTTCGTGTCTAGAAATGTGCCCGTTGGTGTGCGACGGTGGTTTGTAGTCCTGTTTGCTTAGTTTTTCGTTAAGTTGGCTTGTTGCCGTTTTTTGTTTTTTTAGCTTGTTCCAATTAAGTCCATCTTTGTGATGGTTTTCTACCCCTGTATGGGGTCTGTTTCTACCCCCTTTCTGGTGGGTTTGCTCTCAACACATCTGTGTTGGGTTGCTGTATCTTGGTTCCAGGATACTTTTTACGTCCGTATGAGAAATTGCTTGCCTCGGTTGCGGTCAAGGGATTCACATTGCGGGACCGGAATCTCATATATGGTCCACAAAGATCGATTACGAACGCTCTTCATAACCTACTTCATAATGATAGACTTCCTCAACCATAGCCGCATGTTTCAGCCAAAACAAGAAGGGGCTCATTTGTAATGCGTTATCTGGTTCATTGTAGGCTCTCCGAAGACAACTTCGATTTATCTTTGTTTGATTGTACCTTGGGTTTCTTTATTTCCTGTTGTAAGTGCCGTTTGGCTATCTATTAATGCAATTGTCTCTTTCAAAAAAAAAAAATGTGAGAGTTTCTTGAGAGAAGTGTTGAACTTGTTTCAGAATGGAGGAAGTAGTTTATGGATCGCTCGTCATATTATATATACTACCTCTGTCCCTGAATAGTCTAAACACTTTCCTTTTATGTTTGTCCCAAATTAGTTTAAACACTTCTTTTTTTGGCATGGTCCTACCATTAATATATTATTTCTTTTACACATCTTTGGCCCACATTATACCTTTTATCCATGAAAAGTTACCCAAGTTTTTCACTCCTCTAATTAAAAATACCCCACCAACTCCTATCACATCTACTTTTTAAATAAAATAACATTTGATAACTACACTATAACTTATCACCTTAAACTACGTGTCTTACTAAGTGTTCAGATCATTCTGGGACGGAGTGAGTAGTAATGACTGGAGACAACATATATCTCATGAGAAGACAAAATAAAGTAGCTCTATATAACACTTCCTCGCAATGGATGATAGAAGTATAATTTATTACTTTTTAGTTTCTAATTTGCATTATTAGGTTTCCTACAATTCGATCGTATCTCGCCATCATTCCCAGTCAAAGGATTGATATTGCCCATCTTGATCATTGAATGAGCAAAATGATCAAAGAAAATATTTTGGTTACGGCTGTAAATCTTGACAAGATCTACAGAAAGAGAATCAGGAGTTGAATATAAATCTTGATCTGAGATTAGGAGGCCTTTATTATGCACAAGATTGATGAAATAACTATTATCAAATGTTGTGGGGGTTCTGAGATCAAGGCCTATGACACGATTAACATCGCTGTATTGTGGGCAGATTTCTTGCAACTTTGCTAAATATGATGAATTTAGTTCAGGGCTTCCAGAAGGAGCAAAATTGTAGAGTCGAGATTTGATTGTGGAGCAATGAGCAACTCCAATCGTATGACCACCTACACATTCAAAAGTGAAAAAAAAAGTTAGCAATAAAACATATGAAAAGGATTGGATTGTGACTTGTGACAAATATGTGTTGGGGTCTCAAGTTAATAGTTGCTTTCTTTCGTCACTTACCTAACCCGTTTACTCGATAAATTTGACAAATCTAACTCTCCAACCGAACCATTTTATTAAATGATTCATAACCTGGGAGGCGGAAATGAGTGTGTAGCTTAATTAACCACTTAACTTGTGTGAAAGTCATGTCCACTTGTATCATATATGACAACCAAAGAATAAAATTACGTTAACAACATAAAAACTTTATACTATTACAAGTCACGTGATGTTGATAATAGTTTAGCAAGTAAACGACTTTTATAGTTTCGGGTTTGTGTTTGATAAATTGATCGTAACCTAACCTATTTAATAACTAGTTCATATTGGATAACTTGCTTACTTTTAAATCGTGTCAGTTTCTACCACCTTCATTGTATACTAACAGCCTTTTTGTCACAAATCTTACCATAGACTAGCTTTCTTTCTCAATACATTGAACATCAGAAATTTTGCATTGTGTATATACTTTTGACTGCGTTAGTTTATTTGTATATGAAAAACAAATTTTATCATGTAATATCTTGCTAGGTTAGTCTTATTGTGTATTGTCAAAATATCAAATACTATCTTTTTTTAATCAGAAACTGAATATTTATAATTAAAGTGGAGCATTGATATATGTGAACGTCCATCATATGACCCGGTTTCTTGCCATATCTAGGACAGCTTTCATTGTGATAATTGACTCCATCAAACATCCAAGTTTATTATCGTGGTTTAACTTACTATGAACTACTTGTGTTGAGTAACATTTTGAGGTGGCTTGCTTATGACTAAATTACTATAAACTTACCAGAAATTACTATAAACTTACCAGACAATGCAACGAGGTCGGTGAGATTGAGGCCCTTATCAAGGAACTTGGAAGAGAGAGTGGTAAAGTTAGAGAAAGAAGCAGGGAGACTTGTGTTGGCTTCGGCTTGATACGCTGTCGTACTGTCCCTTCTTCCTAACATCGCTTTCCATGAAGGCCCTCCTGACTGCAATAGCTAAATTAGTTCCTTCCCTTAGACGGTTCATTGTCAGTAAGTTCGGTTTGTTTCAGTGGAAGTTGAGGGTGCCAATTAAGTGGAGTTTGTTTTGCACCCCCGTGTCGGGTTCAAGAAGGTGTCTTCGGTTGTGCCTAGGGAGAAGGCTCTTTTGCCGCGGCGGAGCTTCCACTTGTGTTATTTTGTGCCCCTTTCTCTTCTTTATGGTTACTTGTTATTTGTAACTTGTAACATCCTCCGGGATGTTTTAGGTGGTGTTTCATTGTAGAGACACCTCCTAGTTTTCTCTCCCGAAAAAAAAAAAAAAAAAAAAAAAAAAAATAGCCAAAACCTTTTCACTCAGTCACTCTCACTCTCAAAACCTATCCACTCTCAAAACCTATTCATGGTGAAAGACACAATTTAATTGTAGAGTGATATAAGTGACAATCTTTTTCTAGGCCCGTCATAAAATATATAGCAATGGTGATTATTCTTTACAACGTACCGAGGGTTGGAACATTTGTAGTTTTACTTCTGTTCTAAAGTAATAAATCACTTACTAATGATAAGTAAGATTTTAAGTTGTCTCATATTTCTCTTAACAATTATCCACATGGAAAATTCAACGAATGACTATATTAAGTAGTATGGTAGAGATGTAGAGCTTTAAACATTGAAGACTCTTGTTTTTGGAAGAAAAGACTAAAAGAGTAAGAAAATCATATATGCAGTAGTAATACCAAGGAGACCGAACTCTCGGCTGCAAGAGCAATAATATCAGCGCAAGAGACAACTCCGGGACAAGAAGCCTCAATGGCATACTTGATCTTGTCAATAACATCGTAATTTTTCCCGAATTTCATTGTTATCGAATCTTTCTCACTTTGTATGGTGGCACTATTGTCCAGCAGAAGTGAAGCATCACATCCCTACAACAAGAACAAGAACATGCAATACGTAATTTGACCAACAAAACATTTATGTACTTCCAAAAAGATTGTAAAAGGAGAGAGCAGAAGTGCATGAACATACATTAACAAAACAATCATGATATTGCTGTCTAAGGAGACCTCCTGCAACGGTAGGATCAGATAACATAACCTCTTGTACCACATTTCGAACTATAGTTTCAACGTGTGGGCAAGAAGTAGCATAAAAATCTGGCCGCAGTTGAGCCATTGAAGAAGGTAGTTTGGTAAGTAACATGATCGTCAACACCAACATGTTGATAGAAACAATCGTTATGTAATTGCATGAAGTCCACATCTTTAAAATTGCCTGTATATTAAGATTATTGTATGTTGAAATTTGAGGATTAATGTTTCCTACATATTTATAGTTAATTGGATTAGTTAAAGTTTGGACGTTTGTGCTGGTAGAGAACAAAATTATTTGGTGGGTTAACTGATGATATTTCACGTTTTAAGTGCATGCAATGCTTGTTCTGGCCTATGTATAAACATCTTGGTGGTAGCCCCATAATGAGTGTATCTCCTATATGTATTGGGTTGTCTCTATCTGCTAATTCCACTACGCCAAACTTCTTGGAAATTTGGAAGACATGTATGATTAAGTAGACCTAGTAAATTTGTGGAATATGCTACATTGCTATCTGACCACGAAAAACAGAATCCTTCAGAATACCTCCTTTTTTTATAAATAATAAAAATATACTAGGTTATAGACATCGACACTATATAGAATTGATACACGAGCAGCAAATCCTTAGATCGAGTCTCTCCTTTTGCAAGAGAGGGATCAGAGTCTTATTACTTTGTTCCATGCCTAAATCATCCAACTTCTCACCCTGGTTCGAGTCTCATGGTCCTTTTGTTTACCTTCATGTTAAAATGAAAAAAAAAACCAAACACGTCATCTTTATGTAGGTTTAGCAAGATGCAAAACTGGAACGCGTAAGTGTGGTGAGAGGTTAGGTATATATTAGCGCGTCACACGTGTAAATAATTTATTTATAGTAGGTTCATATAGGCTCAACAACGCCAAATACATCTGGATCCCACAACAACCTTTCTAATTTCTTTATTTTATTAATACCATTATTTAGTGAAGAAATATATAATACAATGAATAATTTCAGTTAATCGAATCCTCATCCCAACAATATGTTGGGGCATTCTCTTGTGGTGGCAATGGGCCTTTAGGCATGTTGTCATCTAGGTTGTTTAGCCTTGTACCCAAGTTGTGAGTTTGTGTGCCCTACACGCTAGTAGCCTACCAGAGGTTGGTCTTCGGACCAATTATCTTTTCTAATAATAAAAAAAAAAACAGTTGATCAAATTCCCAAATGATCATTTCCGGTGAAACACAATTCCGCATGATCATCCATTTCTGTGCACACTTGACAAACCATCGACTAGTACAACTGTACAAGAACTCAAGAAGGCCTTATGCTTTGCTCCACATCTTTAACGCAAGAGAAGATATAATAATCTAATTCGTACACCATTGACTTTTGTCATGCCTCGTTCATTTCTCTAATTTTATATATGTATTGCCCTTTGTCACAATGGTTAAATAGCTTATAATGCCCCTATTTAAATAGACTCCCGATGGATTCATTATTTTGAGTAACGAATGTCCACTTATCACAAAATTATGCCAATGTGTGTAGCCCGATACTCATATTAAGTCACAAAAGAAAAACAGTGCGTTTTTTGTAACACAGGCCACACGGATGGAAACCGTGCGGCTGCGCGTGTCACAAAAAGGAAACCGAAGTGCGCGTTTGCTTCTCCATCTTCCTACAACACTCTTCGCTCCTCTTATGGCTTTCTCTGTCTCAAAACCCTAAACCTCGATCTTCTCCCAATATCAATGTCGAAACCAGCACTGAATTCAATAAAAAAAAATAAACGAAAATACAGAAAATTTGAACATCAAAACAAGAAACTACTACCTGCTGAATTTCGGACAATTGTAGATCCTTTTGGACCACCATGAGTGAAAATTATGATTTTAGGCATGCTTATTGAGCTAAAAATAATTAAGAGAAGAGCAATCTAAAATGAAAATTGAAGAAGAAACATTCAAATGAAGCAAAAACGAAGAAAATTAGAAAAAAAAAAGGAGAAATGAAGCATTTTAGGAGAGAGAGAAAAATGGAGGTCATCTGGGTAAACTTCCACACAAGTGGTAGAGAAGAAAGAGAAATGAATAAGATGCCAAAAAGTAATTCATTGGGCTTATTATATTAAACAACAAAATGCAACTTAAAGAAACCACTAACTCTAACCCCTAGAAAACATTAAGGAAAAGTAACTCCTACAAAACATTAAGTACTAAAAGTTCAAAAAGTAACCAATAGCAAAGTAACTGCTATCTTATTATAAAGTAACCCCTTAAAATTACAAAAAGTAACCCCTAATTTCTAGAAAAAGTAACTCCTAGCTTCAGAAAAGTAACCCCTAGTTTCAGTAAAAGTAACTCTTTATAATTACAAAATTAACTCCTTCTAATTAAAAAAAGTAACCCCTAACTATAGTAGAAGTAACCCCCTATAATTACAAAATGTAACCCATACTTTCAGTAAAAGTAACCCCTTACCATTATAAAAAGTAATCCCTAGTTTCAGTAAAGTAACCCCTTAGCATTTGAAAAAGTAACCATTAATTTCACTAAAAGTAACACCTTAGCATTGGAAAGCAACGCGTTTCACTTTTTATGAATAAATGAGATTACTTTAAATATATAATAGGGTTACTTTTTATAAACTAAGGGGTTACTTGTACCTTTATTATGGTTACTTTTTATAAATATTTCAAGCTATTATATACTAATTGGGGTTACTTTTCTGAACATATGAGGTAACCCGAACAAATAAATAAGGTTGCTCATACATTTGATTAGGGTTACTTTTATTAACTAATGAGGTTACTATTATAATATAATGGGTCATTTGAAAAAATATATGAGGGTTACTTGTAGTAATAAATGGGTTACTCGTATGATAAAATAAGGGTACAAATAATAACCGTTACTTATTATGAAATAATGGGTTCCTCATATGATAAAATAAGGTTACAAATAATAAGGGTTACACGTACGTTCAAATAGGGTTACTTTTTATGAACTAAGGGGTTACTTGTACCTTTAATTAGGGTTACTTTTTCTAAATATTTCAAGCTAATTATACAATAATTGGGGTTGCTTTTGTGAACATATAAGGTTACTCGAACAAATAAATGAGGTTACTCATACATTTAATTAGGGTTACTTTTATGAACTAATGATGTTACTTTTATAATATGATGGGTCATTCGAAAAAATATATGAGGGCTACTTGTAGTAATAAATAGGTTACTCGTATGATAAAAATAAGGTCACAAATAATAATCATTACTTATTATGAAGTAATGGGTTCCTCGTATGATAAAATAAGGTTACAAATAATAAGAGTTACACGTACATTCAAATAGGGTTACTTTTCATGAACTAAGGGGTTACTTGTACCTTTTATTAGGGTTACTTTCTATAAACATTTCAAGCTAATTATATAATAATTGAGGTTATTTTTGTGAACATATGAGTTTACTCGAACAAATAAATGAGGTTACTCATACATATAATTAGGGTTACTTTTATGAACTAATGAGGTTACTTTTATAATATAATGGGCTATTCGAAAAAAATATATGAGGGTTACTTGTAATAATAGATGGGTTACTTGTAGTAATAAATGGGTTACTCGTATGTTAAAATAAGGTTACAAATAATAAGGGTTACTTATTATGAAGTATGGGTTACTCATTTTGAAAAAAAAAGTAATGGATTACTCGTATGATAAAATAAGGTTACAAATAATAAGGGTTACACGTACGTTCAGATATGATTACTTTTTATGAACTAAGGGGTTATTCGTACCTTTTATTATGGCTACTTTTTATAAACATTTCAACCTAATTATATAATAATTGGGGCTAGTTTTTATGAACATATGAGGTTACCCGAACAAATAGATGAGGTTACCCATACATTTAATTAGAATTACATTTTATGAAAAAATGGATAAATACTCATAAAAAAACACTTCTTAAAACTATTAAATAATGAAAATCAATTGATTAATTCAAAGAAAGCTATGATGAAGAACTAATACTCACAAGTTGTGTTTATGTTATAGATAAAACTAAACACTATAAACACGGAAGGTTAAAACATGCTAGTCATGGTGAGAAACGTGAACATGTAGTAAGAAACCTGATAAAACACGAGAAATAAAGGGATAAAACTAAAATTATACAAAAGCTGCTTGGTAAATCGTCAACAACAACTTGCTTGTACATCCGACAACCAGATGATTAATTGAAATTAGTATTTAGGTCAACTAAGTAGTTCTAAAGTTGGAGATGAGTTAATTTCTTTAAAAGCACTAAAATTGTAAATAAGTAAGAGAACATATAAAACATAGAAATATAATAAATAATTTTTTTTCTTGAGAATGAGGAAATAAAGCATTCATATAACAGGATAAGCCCATGGGAAAAAAAGTTTGTCGTCACAATACATCAAAATAGGGGGAACAACGATTCCCAAAAACCACACAACCATTACTAGCTCCAATTCATATGCTAACTTGCATCCGACACAAATACGATTAAAGTTCCTATGAACAAAAATATTTACGTTCTTCATTTCACAATGAAAAAATTTCTATCAACATTGGTTTTCTAACTCTGATAAATTCTCATGTTGCAGTTCGTCTTCTTTTTCTTTCTTTTTTCTTGTTTCTTCTTCTCTTCCTCTTCTCCTTCATGTTGTACAACTGATGCTACTATACTATAATTGATGCTACTATACTATCCCTATCTCTATTGAAATTTTCAATAGAAATAAGGATAAGGCTTCGAATTATGTTTAAGTTAGACAACTAATTATAGTTGCACAAATCTCACCATGATATACTTTGCGCTCCCTACCCTACAAACAGAAAAAAATTCATTTCAGGAGACAACTAATTACCTACAACTTTGAAAAAATCATTAAGGAAAAAAAAGAAAAAGAGAAACTAACCTTATAGAGCTTGCCAGTGTACAAACAACAATAATATAACATAAACACACCATAATCCAAGTTCGCAGTTCTAGATTTCCAATTAAAATAAATTTCTCTAACAAGGAAGCTATGGATCCACTCACTAGTTGCATGACCCTTCGTGTGCATGAAAGTAGATATATATTGTCTCTGTGACAGAGAAATTTAAATTCATTCAGAAAATAAAAAACAAAAAGAACTAAAATAATCAATAACACAAAGTAACCCCTTAATAAGATGAAAAGTAACCCATCTGAAAATAGTACTGTAACCCCCCAAACAAAATGCAAACAAGGGGCCTGTATACCTTGAGTAACCCCAAAATCTTAGTAACCCTTACAAAAAGCTATGTAACCACTGCATAAATTAAAAGTAACACATCCATAAATGTAAAGTAAACCCATATATTGCAAATAGAACAACCTATAACCATACATAGAGAAGAAACCCCTTAGCATGTGGTTTGTAACCACTGCGTAAATGTAAGGTAACCCCTTTATAAAATACACAGTAACCCTTTGTAACCTCTATAACAACTAACAATAATGAAGTATGAAAACCAAACATAACTCGGAACAAAAAAGGAAACATGATATATATCGTAGATAGCACATGACTAAGTAACAAAAATATTAAACAACAAAAAATGACCTTTAAAAGTAACCCCTCTTATTAAATCTAAATTCAACGCTCCAACAAATCTAAAGTAACCCCTGCAAAAAGCTATGTAACCATTGCATAAATCTAAAGTAACCCATCCATAAATGTAAAGTGATCCCATATATTGCAAATGGAACAACCTATAACCATACAAAGAGAAGTAGCCACTTAGCCATGTGGTTTGTAACCACTGCGTAAATGTAAAGTAACCCCTTTATAAAATACAGAACCCTTTGTAATCCCTATAACAACTAACAATAATAATGAAGTATGGAAACCAAACATAACTCAGAACAAAAAAGGAAACATGATATAGCACATACATAGCAGATGAATAAGTGACAAAAATATTAAAAAACAAAAAAATGACCTTTAAAAGCAAGCCCTTTTATCAAATCTAAATTAAATGTTCCAACAAATCTAAAGTAACCCCTGCAAAAGTTATATAACCACTACATAAATCTAAAGTAACTTATTAATAAATGTAAAGTAACCCCATATATTGCAAATAGAACAAACTATAACTATACATAGAGAAGTAACCCTTTAGCCATGTGGTTTGTAACCATTGCATAAATGTAAAATAACCCCTTTATAAAACTTCAAAGCTAAGGTTATTTCATATACACACGCATCATTATCCAACACTTCATTCTACGCCGCAATACCATTTCCAATTTAATGCCACCCAGAATAAACATAACAAGCTCAAATAATAGCTACTAAGACCAAATAAAGCAGACAACTCCAAAAAGATGATCAAATTCGTTATTTCATATAATGTACCACATATGTCAAACATAAAATTTCCAACAAATAAACGCAAGTACGTGATGGAAACTCAGTATGAATCAATATGAAATATGTGATTGGTTAAGACAGAAATGGAATTTCTTACAGGTATTTAATGTTCTGTACTGCTATATATATTACGTAACTGTAAACAGAAAATTATATTAATAATATATTACTGGTTCGCTGAGTGTTGTTTAATCTCTTACGAGGTCTTTTTTTCTTCATTGCTAGGCTTGTCGAGGTGCTGTCATCTTAAACATAATATCTATGTCTCTGAAGGTAGGTCTGCAATCTTGTTCACTCAGTTTATGTAGAATTGAGGTTCTGCTCACTAATAATTGATCTTCCAGTAAGAAGGAAAATCATTAGTTTAACGGGCACAACTCTATAGAACCCCCTACCCTCCCGAGAAAAGAAAAAGAAAAGGACTTGATCATATGACATGTAAAAGCATATTTTGATGATTTTTGATTGTCTGATTGGATATCAAAATTTAAATATCCACCCTTCCCTTCCCACAATATAAACACCAACTTTTTTTAGATTTGGAGAGAGGGAAAACGCACATGACTTGAGCTATCAATCTTTTGCAATTATAGATATTTTATGAAAGAATGGGTCACTGGAGAGCAACAACCCATTCCCAAGAATTAATATAAACTATACAACGATATTACAACAATGCATACAACATACATGGATGCAGAAAAGCAAAATGCTATCAATGTGTAAGTTTGCTTTGACTTCCTATGAAAATTTGTGTGTGAGCCGGTCATTCTCTTTTCCTTTTGTAGTATGCATAGTGTTCCTTGTAGATCTTTACATAAGCAGGCTCTTTCTTACTGGTATTTAATGTTACTAATCTATCAAAAACTAAACCAAGAGTTACTAATCACATAACAACATAAGAGACACAAAAACAAGATATGTTTACAAGACTTCAAACCTAGGGTTACTAACAAATCAAAACAAAGGTTACAAACAAATTAGCCAAAACAAAAAGAATAACTATCATCAATTCAACTCAAAAACAAAAGAATCAACTAAAATTCAACTAAACTTGCAAGTCTGCCAACAATCAACTATAAATTGAAACTGAAAAACTTATAAAATAGAAAAAAACAACAAAAAGCAATCGTAATTAAACAAAATAACCATAATTCCGCAAGAAAACAATGATAAAAAACAATGAAAAAACGCAAAATTACCTATTGAACCACAACCATCATCACTAGGACCACCATTGCTGCGACCACCATCACTCAGACCACCATCACTCGGACGACGACGAGCTGTAGTCTTTACTCTAGCCATAATTCCGCAAACAATTCGAACATGATAAAACAAGAATGAAAATCAAAACCAAACTCTTGATGATGATTGTTTGCAAAGTCGAATTTTAGTTTAGAATTGGAGGTTACGAACTGCCAAAAAAAGAAAGAAGAAAAAAAAAGAGAGAGAGAAATGGGCTCAACTTATCTTTTCTCGTGTCTTGTCTTGGGCTCCGTTATTATATCACTAGGCGGCTTGGTCTTTTATATTAGTTGGCCACACCATTTATTCAAGGTGTGGCCAGCCTCATATAAAAGTTTGTGAAAGAAAAATAATAATCTACTTAATGGCCCCACGTATGATACGTCCCCGTTTTTGTGAATGGAAATTGTAATTAGTTTGCCACTAACAAACACTAACTCAAATCCTTCCTTCTTTCCAAGGGTTAAGATAAAATAGAAAAGGGTTATTTCTTCTCTTTTTGTTACTTACACATTCAAGGGAATACCAAAAAAAAAAAAACTTGCATATGGATGCTGTTAGGGTTGTGAGTGCGTAGCGGAAGCAACTTAAAGATGTAGAGATTGAGAAAAATAAATAGAGTTGGAAATACGTGGCAAGAAAAATAGAAAAGATGAACACACAATATTTAACGTGGGAAAAATCCTCAAATAGAGGCAAAAAACCCACGGACGACGAGTACCCAAAATCCACTATATGAAAATAGGAGAGTACAAGAATCACCCGAAACTTATTAGGGTGAGTAGTACAAATAGAACTCTCACTATAATAGAAAACTCACAAAGGAGTATTACAAAAAATAGTGGATTAATAATACAAGGTGGATTATAAGGAAGGAGGGTTAGTATGGTAGGAAGGCTTAGTATGTATGTGGCTTCTTGTATGGATGTGTTGGTTATATTTTGGTTGATGATTTTTGGTTGATCAAATGAGTGTCCAAGCCCCCTTTTTATAGTTGAGGATGGCGGTGGAATAAGTCGGTTGACTTATTCATGAAATGTGTAGAATTCTCTACACATTAGCACATGCTCTCACATTTTTACTTGTGAGTTTTGTGCTCTCTAGGAGCTTCTAGTGCTGCCATTACATATTGCTAGAATTATCTAGCCACCTTTGAGAACTAAGCTTATTAAGGCTTAGAAATTTGGGCCAAAAACCCAACAATCTCCACGTTGGACCAAATTGTATGCACTCGTCGTATGAACCCCGAAGGGTATTAAGTAGATATGTCACCATGGCCCAATTTTAACTTATTAGACTTAGAATAATGTGACATGTTGGAACCCGTTTTATCAAGGCGCTGATGTTGAACCGGGATTAAGTAAGAAGAAGCCATAATAGAAGACCCTTGTAATACATAGAGATTTCTATGTCTGACGGCCTTCAAAAGTTCATGAGCACCTCTGGAGACTTTAAGTACTCCACCTTGAGCCGAAATTTTGCACCCTTTAGAATCTAAAGTGCCCAAAGAAATGATGTTCTGCTTCAGATCAGGAACATATTGAACATTAGACAGAGTCCTGATCTTACCATCATGTGTCTTGATCCGAACAGAGCTAATACCATGAACTTTGCAACGAGAACCATTGCCCATAGAGACGGATCTGTTCTTCACCGATTTATAGTCGATAAAGTGATCCTTTTGAGAACACACATGGTAGGTGCAACCGGAATCAAGCACCCAATTAGGAGTTGTACTTCTTCCATGAGAAGTAGCCAAAAGAACATCATCGGATTCTATTTCACCAAAATCGGCTTGTGCAGTTTCTGATGCTTTTTTCTCATTTTCTTCTCTTTCGAGTTGTTTCTTTAATTTTAAGCAATCAGAAACATCGTGCCCGTGTTTTTTACAATATTTGCATAAATTCTTAGATTTATGCCCATTAGATATGGCCCCATTTTTGGTACTTATTTTTCCGTGTGATCTCCCTCCTACGTTTAATCCTTCGGCATTATCATTGGAATGCACTTCAAGGTCAAATTTTTCTTTTGAGAGTAAATGAGATTTAACATCTTCAAAAGATAAGGTATCATTGTTACCATATAACATGATTTCCTTGAAGTGCTTGTACGAAGGAGGTAGGGAGACAATTAATAACACGGCTTTATCTTCATCTTCAATCTTGACATCCAAATTTTTAAGATCAATAATAATAGAATTAAATTCATTAAGATGAGATTGGATAGAAGTACCTTCGGCCATCCGAATAGTGTAAAGCCTTTCCTTGAGACGGAGTTTGTTAGCGAGACTTTTAGTCATGTAGAGGGACTCAAGCTTCAACCATAGCCCTGCAGCGGTCACCTCCTGTATAACCTCGCGTAGTACCTCCTTGGTTAAACATAGTTGGATCGTAGATAATGCTTTTTCATACAACTCTTGCCATTGCTCGTCGGACATAGTAGATGGCTTTTTCGGTTTGCCATCAAGTGCCCTTTTTAATCCGCTCTGTGTGAGAACGGCCTTCATCTGGACTTTCTAGATGCTAAAACTGATCTTGCATCAAACCTCTCAATCTCGAACTTTGTTACTGAAGACATCTTTAATATGAAAACACTCTAAACAACCTTGGGCTCTGATACCACTTGTTAGGGTTGTGAGTGCGTAGCGGAAGCAACTTAAAGATGTAGAGATTGAGAAAAATAAATAGAGTTGGAAATACGTGGCAAGAAAAGTAGAAAAGGTGAACACACAATATTTAACGTGGGAAAAATCCTCAAATAGAGGCAAAAAACCCACGGACGACGAGTACCCAAAATCCACTATATGTAAATAGGAGAGTACAAGAATCACCCGAAACTTATTAGGGTGAGTAGTACAAATAGAACTCTCACTATTGTAGGAACTCACAAAGGAGTATTACAAAAAATAGTGGATTAATAATACAAGGTGGATGAAGGAGGGTTAGTATGGTAGGAAGGCTTAGTATGTATGTGGCTTCTTGTATGGATGTGTTGGTTATATTTTGGTTGATGATTTTTGGTTGATCAAATGAGTGTCCAAGCCCCCTTTTTATAGTTGAGGATGGCGGTGGAATAAGTCGGTTGACTTATTCATGAAATGTGTAGAATTTTCTACACATTAGCACATGCTCTCACATTTTTACTTGTGAGTTTTGTGCTCTCTAGGAGCTTCTAGTCTTTGCCATTACATATTGCTAGAATTATCTAGCCACCTTTGAGAACTAAGCTTATTAATTAGGCTTAGAAATTTGGGCCAAAAACCCAACGAGATGCGATTAGCAAAATCCAAGACAAGGTGTGCGAAAGCAATGAGAGTTCAGTGAGTCGCAAGTAAACCAAGATGTCAAGGAGTATCAGCACGACAGCACATCAATAAACTCCTGACAAATGCTCATAAGATCTATTAATATTTTATCTGTTTCCTTTAAAAAAAATACCCTAATATTATGTCAACTAACAGGCTAAAGTCGTATCACCTTATCAAAAATAACCTAAGGTCCACTAACAAGTAGTCAGGGAAGTCAGGATCGAATCCACAGGAAGAAAGTTATACTATTGTATCTGAATTCTATGGGACATATGGTTGTTGAGGTTGAGGATTCAACACATTAGTGCTCCGATATGAGAGGTTGGGGTGATTTCTGTTCCCGGGGTTGTAAGTGTTAGAATATGGATTGAACTGACCCCTAGATTGTGACTGAAACGCATTAACCGCCTCACAGTTGCTCCCGACATTAGAAGATAGGAGCGCAGGGCACTCTTGACAGTTGTGCCCAGGTATCCCACAAGCATCACAAGTGGGAGCAATATAATTAGAAGCACTAGCCATCGCATTAACACTCATATGGGAGGAGTCATTACCTAGCTTCAAGGAATCAATCTTCTGGTTGAGAGCAGCTAGTTGCCCGGACAATAAAGAAATGGCCTCGACATCATGTTTCCCTCCCTTCTTCATGGAGGAACGAATGGTGGATGCTTGATTAGAAGCGAGTTTCTCCAGAAGTTCATACCCCTCATCAATGGCTTTATCCATGAAAAACCCACCGGATGCTCCATCAATTACTCTCCTTGTATCAGCATCAACTCTAGTGTAGAAAATCTGACACAAATACCACTGGTCTAAACCATGATGAGGACAAAGGCGTTGCATATCCTTGAACCTCTCCCAAGCTTCATATAATGATTCTCCAGGGTCTTGGGTGAAAGTTACTATGGCATGACGCATATCTGCAGTCTTTTGGTAAGGATACCACTTGATGAGGAAGATTTTGGATAGTTCTGCCCAAGTGGTGATGGTGGAAGGCAACTTATTATACCAAAATAGAGCTTTGTCGCGCAGAGAGAACCCAAATAGGACGAGTTTCATATCATCGGCAGTAACACCAGCTTGTTTCTGAGTAGCACAACATTGTAAAAACCGCTGCAGGTGTTGATTTGGGTCTTCAGATGGTAACCTGACAAAGCCGATTATTCTGAACCATATTCAGAACATGAGACTTGATTTCAAAGTTTGTAGCAGCAATGGTAGGCATCTGGACCCCAGTGGGTACATTGTCAGGCGAAGGTTGTGCATAATCTCTGAAGGTTGGTTTAGCTTCGTCGCCCATTATAGCAATAATAGGTGAAGATGGTGGAGTAGGTGTCTTTTGGGAAGGTATCCCTGCAGACAACTTCGCTTGCTTAGCTTGCTTTCTGAGTCTACGAGCAGTCTTTTCAATCTCCGGATCAAATGGAATGAGATTTGAGGATTTCAATTTCCTTCTCATACACCAAAAACACTAAAACAAACGTGAGATGCTCTAAAGAACAGGTGTTCTTCAGAGTAGAGGTTAGTGTAATACTATAATTCAGACAAAATAAAAATAAACCGTCTCCCCGGCAACGGCGCCAAAATTTGACAGGCTAAAGTCGTATCACCTTATCAAAAATAACCTAAGGTCCACTAACAAGTAGTCAGGGAAGTCAGGATCGAATCCACAGGGAGAAAGTTAAACTATTGTATCTGAATTCTAATATTATACTAACTAAATCAGATGAAAATGGGTGTGTGATTAAACTAATAGGCAAATGATAGAACTAAATATGAAGGTAAGAATCAATTAATAAAGAACTAGGACTATGGATCACTATGCATACAATTCGGGAAATCAGAGACGAATAATAATCACCCAATAAGTCAATTTATCTAGGGCACATGTAATTTCTCTCGAACATTACCTCCCTCAAAGATCACCTAGCCGCTCTCGCATGGTCAAGGATCACTATGCCTAATGATTGAAAGCCTATACGAAATCTCTCCTCTCGAAGCAGATTCAATATTGCGGTAGTAGAAATACAAATCAGGCCTAATTCATAAATCTAGCATGAACGACTCAATCACAGGAAACAATTGAAATAAAGGGTAATTATACTAATCTATCAATCCTTCATTGCATACATAGATCCCCACAATCCTAGAAATAAAACTACTCACTCATGCTTGAGAAAACAGTAACAAATTTCATATAAAAATCCATACTTTGAACTATTGCAAATAACTAAGAAACTAATCTAATCAATAATAGCAAAAGCAAATAATAATGAAGAGAACAAGGAAGAAGATTACCAAATTAATGAACTATATTAAACTTGCGAATAATCCAATGGTTCAATCTTGAATCACAATGAAAAGTATAAAAATTTAGGGTTCTTGAGAGAGTCTATGAGAAAATAAGAGCTAAAACAAAGATAAAACAAAGATGCCCAACTAAAAGTTCTTAATTCCCTATTTATACTAAGTGGCCCGAAATCATTAAATGAACGCGCGCGGAGAGAAGCCCGATCGGGCCAACTAAGCCCGATCAAGTCGGGCACCAAAAATAGTAGCAGCGCTCAAAGCAGACCACGCCCGATGCGGTCGGGCAGCCTCTCCCGATGAAGTTGGGCCATGCCGATGTTCAGCGCTCAGCTCAGCAGCTTCATGTGTATGCACGCTCTCCTAGCGCCCGATGCTGTCGGGCTGCCTCGCCCGATGAAGTCGGGCGTCAGACATTAGCGTGCGGAGACTCAGCGCAGCAGCTTCGAACACTCTCGCCCACGAACACGCCCGATGCTATCGGGCCATCTCGCCCGACGGGTGGACAACGAAACAACGACCGGGCAACGTCGCCCGATCGGGCCCGCAACAAACACTTTCTTGGCCATGATGGACGCCCGATCGGGCGTGTGGTGCCCGATCCAATCGGGCTCAGGTCTGATACTTCATTCTTTGGCTTCAAACGCCAAGGCTTTGCTTCTACTTATGTCCAGGGCCTCGGAAAGCATTCCCGGGACCTCGGAACTCATCAAATACGTCTTCGAACCTCTACAGTCCAGTGTAATGGTCAGATAGTGGTAGAAAATAGATAGATAACTCCCTAAAACCTGCAATCAGACACAGAACAGAAAACCACAACTAGATGGAGAGAGTTAGCATGAAACGGCCCCTAAGAGCACCATTGGTACACATTTTAGCTCAAATACAGGGGGAAAAACACTATATAAAAGCATCACATCAAACTCCCCCAAGCTAAACCTTTGCTTGTCCTCAAGCAAAGCACAACAGGAATAAGAATAGGATTGCTTCACCCCTCAGATGGAAAAGTTTAAACTCAATTATTTCCAACTCAAAATCATTCAAGCAAACAAAATTCAAGTTTAGTTGCTCAGATCACCTGACTACCAATCACTAAGTAAACCATCAAACGCAGCGGCCCTACATATCGTGCAAATCTTGAAATGGTGCTCACCGAGGTGTCACTCCTCTCAATTTTGTGGCAGGCAAAATATGTGCCCGATCGCTCACCAACCCAACCATAATAGCCCTTCCCACTCACACTCTCATGTGTTTAGAAAGGTATAATATCGCTCATCCTAATCGAGTCGACTCAAATAACGAGACTTAATCTTTAACTTTGGCATATTGACTCGAGTATTATTCCAATAAACAATCAAACATGTGCTCAAAAGGTCTTTTTCAGGGTTGTAATGGGGCTCGGGTAAAGGTACGGAAATTGTTTAGGAAATGTGGTGGAAAAGCCTAGAAAGGGGAGCAAAAAACACTAGTAGGACTAAGTGTGGTCGAAACAATCCCATGGCAACAACAACATAACCAAGATAATAACCAACTTTTGAAATTTCACGAACCAACCAACAATTGTCATTTTCAACATAATTTCCAACACTTTTGACAGTTAACGAATGAAGATCATAGAAATTTTTCAGATTTTCCACTATCAAATTTTTTCTTTCTTTCTTTCACTTTATTTTTCTTTTTTCTTTCTTTTCTTTGTACAACCATATCATTATTTTCCAACCGCCCTACGGAATCAACCACACAATATGATATAAACTTAACAAATGCTCCCCCAAGCTAGGCTTGGGACAATAGTCATTGCAAAGGCTCAAGGTGTGTAATGTGGTTTAATATAGATCCAAAAATAAGTCATTAGGCTCGGCGGGGCTGGGGGAAAATTCATTAAACAACTACGAGGCTCAAAATTAAACAAATGAACGCTTCTATCACAAAGACATGCCTAAAGTTACCGGAACTCAACGAGTACAATGCCAAAACCAAGATAAGTATGCTACGAGGAACTAACACACAAGAATAGATCGGATATAGAGAAAAATCCGAGGGCTAGAATGAATCCTCACAATCTAACCAATTCAAGCATGCAGTTAAAATAGGCGCTTTATCATCAAAATTCACTCAAGATCAAGGCAATCATAGATCACATCACAACATCCCAATCACAAATGCCCAACTATCCAGTATAATGAGTTAAATCATTTTTTTCAAAGCAAAGTTCGGGGCACAGGGAAGCAATCAAACTATTCGAATTCAGCTCGTATTTTTGTGTTTTTTTCAAGCAATATTTCATTTTTTTTTTTTCATTTTTTCAAAGCAATTAAACTAACTTAACTAACCTAAAAAGCAAGTAAAACATAAAGAAAAACACTAAAAATAAAAAGAAAAATACTACTAATACTTACAGAAATCCTCCCCCAAGTTGAACTTGGCAATGGCCTCATTGCAACAAGGGAAAGGAAAGGGATATGGACATCAGCCGCCCATCAGCCTGGATCGAACAGTTTAGTAGCTACATGTTGTACCACCTCTTGCAACCCGCGTCGGATCAAAGCGGTGTGGTGGCCCTCATGTCGATGAATGTGGTGCTCATTATGGTCAGGGCTTATTCCTGTCAAGTCATCAGTGCTATAGCCAATGGTCTTTTTGGGAGTCTGTAAGACCGTTAGAAAATGCTCATCATCTGCAATAAACTCTAAAGCAAGCACATCATTTGAAGTAGCATGGGAGGAGGAATGAGACATGCAATCATGGAGCGGTTCATCAACAACATCAATACTATAACATGATTCCTCTAGCATTGGGCTTTTAGGTGCATTGTTTAGGCTAAACATGACCTTATCATCCCCCACAGTCAGTGTCAGTTTCCCACTCTTAACATCTATCACCGCCCCAGCAGTATGGAGGAAAGGTCTCCTAAGGATAATGGGTGTTTGAGTGTCTTCGGCCATATCTAATATAACAAAGTCCACAGGGATAAAGAATTTACCTACTCTAACAGAAACGTCCTCTAATATACCTAGGGGGTATTTCACAGAACAGTCAGCCATTTGCAGAGTAATGGTGGTACATTTTAATTCACCCATGTTCAGCTGCTTACAGATAGAAAGAGGCATGACACTCACACTGGCACCTAAATCACATAAAGCTTTGTCAATAAATATGGTGCCAATGTGACAGGGGATGGAAAAACTCCCTGGATCTTTCAATTTGGGTGGAGACTGGTTTTGTAAAAGAGCGCTGCATTCAGCAGTAAAAGCCACAGTCTCCACCTCATTGAGAGTCCGCTTCCTCCTCAACAGTTCTTTCAAAAATTTAGAATAAGCAGGCACTTGATTTAATAATTCAGTAAAAGGAACTGTTACCTGCAGATTCTTTACCACCTCTAAAAACTTACCATACTGGTGGTCGAACTTCTTCTTGAGCATCCGCTCGGGGAATGGTAGCTTGATCACCGGAAGCACAGTTTTCTCCTTAGTCACCTCCTTAGTCTTATCTGCAGCTCCTTGCTCTACTTGAGGTTCATCATCCTCAGGCACTTCTTGTGGTTTTGGTGATTCCACCTCTAGCATTGCCGGAGCATCGTACTGCACTCCACTGCGAAGGGTGATAGCATTGGCGGTGTCCCTGGGTTGCATTGGTTGCGAAGGTAGTGACTCAGATGGCCTACTAGCAGATGAACTAGCCAGCTGAGCAATTTGTGACTCCAACATCTTATTGTGTGTCCCTTGTAGCTTATTTTGAGCATGCAGGCTCTCAAATTGAGACACAGTATACGCTTGAAAGGAAATAATACCTTTATGCATCGCAACATTAAACTTTTAAGTTCGGCAATAGGCCGGGTCGGAGGAGGTGTAGAATGATCTTTGTTGAAACCGAGTTCTCGATATCCGAGGAGGAGCTTGTGGTTGATATTGTTGTTGTTGAGGGTAATGTTGTTGTTGCGGATTCATCACGTTATTACTCCTATACGAGAGATTTGGATGATCTCGCATCCCGGGATTATATGTATTGGAGTAGGGATCAAGGCGGGGCTTGTGTGGTGACCGTAATGCGTGCACGGGCTCACTAGAATGTGAGAGAGAGGGGCACTCTTGAGAGTTATGTCCCGCTATCCCACAAGCTTCACGGATGAAAGCATTGTACCCGAAACACTAGCCATAGCATTGACACTCATATGAGGGGAGGAATTGTTACCTAGCTTCAAAGAATCAATCTTCGGTGAAGAGCAACTAGTTGTACGATCGGTAAAGAAATGGCTTCAACATCATGTTTGCCTCCCTTTGTCATAGAGGAACGAATAGTAGACGCTTGGTGAGAAGCGAGTTTCTCCGAAGTTCATGCCCTTCGTCTACGGCTTTATCCATGAAAAACCCACTGCGGCTCCATCAATTACCCGTCTAGTATCGGCATCAACTCTCGTGTAGAAAATATGGCACAGATACCACTTGTCAAAACCATGATGGGGACAAAGACGCTGCAGATCTTTGAATCGTTCCCAAGCTTCATATAATGACTCGCCAGGGTCTTGGGTGAAGGTCACTATCTCATGACGCATATCTGCAGTCTTCTGGTAAGGGTACCACTTGATGAGAAAGATCTTTGAAAGTTCTGCCCAAGTGGTGATGGTGGAAGGCAGCTTATTATACCAAAATAAAGCTTTGTCGCGCGAGAGAGAAACCAAACAAGATGAGTTTCATCTCATCGGCGATAACACCCGACTTGTTTTCGAGTAGCACAACATTGTAAAAATCGGCTGGGAGTCTTGATTTGGGTCTTCGGATGGTAACCCGGCAAACGGTTATTTTGAACCATATTGAGAACATGAGACTTAATTTCAAAGTTTGCGGCAGCAATAGTAGGCAACCGTACCCCGGTGGGCACATTATCAGGAGATGGTTGTGCATAATCTCTGAAGGTCGGTTTAGC
This sequence comes from Beta lomatogona, assembly GCA_947646795.1. Taxonomy (NCBI): domain Eukaryota; kingdom Viridiplantae; phylum Streptophyta; class Magnoliopsida; order Caryophyllales; family Amaranthaceae; genus Beta; species Beta lomatogona. The sequence continues at coordinate 220,509 of CANSNZ010000377.1, forward strand.
TTCGTCACCCATTCTAGCAGTAATAGGCGCGACAGGGAAGCCTTGTTGTGGTGAAGATGGTGGAGAAGGTGCCTTTTGGGAAGGTGTCCCTGCAGACAACTTGGTTTGCTTAGTTGTCTTTTTGAGTCTACGAGCAGTCTTTTCAATCTCCGGGTCAAATGGAATGAGATCTGGGGATTTCAATTTCCTACTCATACACCAAAAACACTAAAACAGACGTGAGATGCTCCAAAGAACAGGTGTTCTTTGGAGTTGAGGTTAGTTTAATATTATAATTCAGACAAAATAATAAACCGTCTCCCCGGCAACGGCGCCAAAATTTGACAGGCTAAAGTCGTATCACCTTATCAAAAATAACCTAAGATCCACTAACAAGTAGTCAGGGAAGTCAGGATTGAATCCACAGGGAGAAAGTTATACTATTGTATATCGAATTCTAATATTATACTAACTAAATCAGTTGAAAATGGGTGTGTGTGACTAAACTAAGCAAATAACAGAACTAAATATGAAGGTAAGAATCAATTAATAAAGAACTAGGACTATGGATCACTATGCATACAATTCGGGAAATCAGAGACGAATAATAATCACCCAATAAGTCAATTTATCTAGGGCACATGTAATTTCTCTCTAACATTACCTCCCTCAAAGATCACCTAGCCGCTCTCGCATGGTCAAGGATCACTATGCCTAATGATTGAAAGCCTATACGAAATCTCTCCTCTCGAAGCAGATTCAATATTGCGGTAGTAGAAATACAAATCAGGCCTAATTCATAAATCAAGCATGAACGACTCAATCACAGGAAACAATTGAAATAAAGGGTAATTATACTAATCTATCAATCCTTCATTGCATACATAGATCCCCACAATCCTAGAAATAAAACTACTCACTCATGCTTGAGAAAACAATAGCAAATTTCATATAAAAATCCATACTTTGAACTATTGCAAATAACTAAGAAACTAATCTAATCAATAATAGCAAAAGCAAATAATAATGAAGAGAACAAGGAAGAAGATTACCAAATTAATGAACTATATTAAACTTGCGAATAATCCAATGGTTCAATCTTGAATCACAATGAAAAGTATTAAAATTTAGGGCTCTTGAGAGAGTCTATGAGAAAATAAGAGCTAAAACAAAGATAAAACAAAGATGCCCAACTAAAAGTTCTTAATTCCCTATTTATACTAAGTGGCCCGAAATCATTAAATGAACGCGCGCGGAGAGAAGCCCGATCGGGCCAACTAAGCCCGATCAAGTCGGGCACCAAAAATAGTAGCAGCGCCCAAAGAAGACCACGCCCGATGCGGTCGGGCAGCCTCTCCCGATGAAGTCGGGCCATGCCGATGTTCAGCGCTCAGCTCAGCAGCTTCATGCGTATGCACGCTCTCCTAGCGCCCGATGCTGTCGGGCTGCCTCGCCCGATGAAGTCGGGCGTCAGACATTAGCGTGCGGAGACTCAGCGCAGCAGCTTCGAACACTCTCGCCCACGAACACGCCCGATGCTATCGGGCCATCTCGCCCGATCGGGCTGGACAACGAAACAACGACCGGGCAACGTCGCCCGATCGGGCCCGCAACAAACACTTTCTTGGCCATGATGGACGCCCGATCGGGCGTGTGGTGCCCGATCCAATCGGGCTCTGGTCTGATACTTCATTCTTTGGCTTCAAACGCCAAGGCTTCGCTTCTACTTATGTATAGGGCCTCGGAAAGCATTCCCGGGACCTCGGAACTCATCAAATACGTCTTCGAACCTCTCCAGTTCAGTGTAATGGTCAGATAGTGGTAGAAAATAGATAGATAACTCCCTAAAACCTGCAATCAGACACAGAACAGAAAACCACAACTAGATGGAGAGAGTTAGCATGAAACGGCCCCTAAGAGCACCATTGGTACACATTTTAGCTCAAATACAGGGGGAAAAACACTATATAAAAGCATCACATCAAACTCCCCCAAGCTAAACCTTTGCTTGTCCTCAAGCAAAGCACAACAGGAATAAGAATAGGATTGCTTCACCCCTCAGATGGAAAAGTTTAAACTCAATTATTTCCAACTCAAAATCATTCAAGCAAACAAAATTCAAGTTTAGTTGCTCTGATCACCTGACTACCAATCACTAAGTAAACCATCAAACGCAGCGGCCCTACATATCGTGCAAATCTTGAAATGGTGCTCACCGAGGTGTCACTCCTCTCAATTTTGTGGCAGGCAAAATATGTGCCCGATCGCTCACCAACCCAACCATAATAGCCCTTCCCACTCACACTCTCATGTGTTTAGAAAGGTATAATATCGCTCATCCTAATCAGGTCGACTCAAATAACAGACTTAATCTTTAACTTTGGCATATTGACTCAGTATTATTCCAATAAACAATCAAACATGTGCTCAAAAGGTCTTTTTCAGGGTTGTAATGGGGCTCGGGTAAAGGTACGGAAATTGTTTAGGAAATGTGGTGGAAAAGCCTAGAAAGGGGAGCAAAAAACACTAGTAGGACTAAGTGTGGTCGAAACAATCCCATGGCAACAACAACATAACCAAGATAATAACCAACTTTTGAAATTTCACGAACCAACCAACAATTGTCATTTTCAACATAATTTCCAACACTTTTGACAGTTAACGAATGAAGATCATAGAAATTTTTCAGATTTTCCACTATCAAATTTTTTCTTTCTTTCTTTCACTTTATTTTTCTTTTTCTTTCTTTTCTTTGTACAACCATATCATTATTTTCCAACCGCCCTACGGAATCAACCACACAATATGATATAAACTTAACAAATGCTCCCCCAAGCTAGGCTTGGGACAATAGTCATTGCAAAGGCTCAAGGTGTGTAATGTGGTTTAATATAGATCCAAAAATAAGTCATTAGGCTCAGCGGGGCTAGGGGGAAAATTCATTAAACAACTCTGAGGCTCAAAATTAAACAAATGAACGCCTCTATCACAGCACATGCCTAAAGTTACCAGAACTCAACGAGTACAATGCCAAAACCAAGATAAGTATGCTACGAGGAACTAACACACAAGAATAGATCGGATATAGAGATAAATCCGAGGGCTAGAATGAATCCTCACAATCTAACCAATTCAAGCATGCAGTTAAAATAGGCGCTTTATCATCAAAATTCACTCAAGATCAAGGCAATCATAGATCACATCACAACATCCCAATCACAAATGCCCAACTATCCAGTATAATGAGTTAAATCATTTTTTTCAAAGCAAAGTTCGGGGCACAGGGAAGCAATCAAACTATTCGAATTCAGCTCGTATTTTTGTGTTTTTTCAGCAATATTTCATTTTTTTTTTTTCATTTTTTCAAAGCAATTAAACTAACTTAACTAACCTAAAAAGCAGTAAAACATAAAGAAAAACACTAAAAATAAAAAGAAAAATACTTCTAATACTTACAGAAATCCTCCCCCAAGTTGAACTTGGCAATGGCCTCATTGCAACAAGGGAAAGGAAAGGGATATGGACATCAGCCGCCCATCAGCCTGGATCGAGCAGTTTAGTAGCTACATGTTGTACCACCTCTTGCAACCCGCGTCGGACTGTAAAGCTGGTGTGGTGGCCCTCATGTCGATGAATGTGGTGCTCATTATGGTCAGGGCTTATTCCTGTCAAGTCATCAGTGCTATAGCCAATGGTCTTTTTGGGAGTCTGTAAGACCGTTAGAAAATGCTCATCATCTGCAATAAACTCTAAAGCAAGCACATCATTTGAAGTAGCATGGGAGGGGGAATGAGACATGCAATCATGGAGCGGTTCATCAACAACATCAATACTATAACATGATTCCTCTAGCATTGGGCTTTTAGGTGCATTGTTTAGGCTAAACATGACCTTATCATCCCCCACAGTCAGTGTCAGTTTCCCACTCTTAACATCTATCACCGCCCCAACGAGTATGGAGGAAAGGTCTCCTAAGGATAATGGGTGTTTGAGTGTCTTCGGCCATATCTAATATAACAAAGTCCACAGGGGATAAAGAATTTACCTACTCTAACAGGAACGTCCTCTAATATACCTAGGGGGTATTTCACGAAACGGTCGACCATTTGCGAGTAATGGTGGTACATTTTAATTCACCCATGTTCACCGCTACGAGATAGAAAGAGGCATGACACTCACACTCGGCACCTAAATCACATAAAGCTTTGTCAATAAATATGGTGCCAATGTGACGGGGGATGGAAAAACTCCCTGGATCTTTCAATTTGGGTGGAGACTGGTTTTTTGTAAAAGAGCGCTGCATTCAGCAGTAAAAGCCCACGGTCTCCACCTCATTGAGAGTCCGCTTCCTCCTCAACAGCTTCTTTCAAAAATTTAGAATAAGCGAGACACTTGATTTAATAATTCAAGTAAAAGGAACTGTTACTGCGGATTCTTTACCACCTCTAAAAACTTACCATACCGGTGGTCGAACTTCTTCTTGAGCATCCGCTCGGGGAATGGTAGCTTGATCACCGGAAGCACAGTTTTCTCCTTAGTCACCTCCTTAGTCTTGTCTGCAGCTCCTTGCTCTACTTGAGGTTCATCATCCTCAGGCACTTCTTGTGGTTTTGGTGATTCCACCTCTAGCATTGCCGGAGCATCGTCATCGCACTCCACTTGCGAAGGGTGATAGCATTGGCGGTGTCCCTGGGTTGCATTGGTTGCGAAGGTAGTGACTCAGATGGCCTACTAACAGATGAACTAGCCAGCTGAGCAATTTGTGACTCCAACATCTTATTGTGTGTCCCTTGTAGCTTATTCTGAGCATGCAGGCTCTCAAATTGAGACCTGGTATCTGCTTGAAAGGAAATAATACCTTTATGCATCTGCAACATTAAACTTTTAAGTTCAGCAATAGCTGGGTCTGGAGGAGGTGTAGAATGATGCTGTTGAAACTGAGTTCTCTGATATCCAGGAGGAGCTTGTGGTTGATATTGTTGTTGTTGAGGGTAATGTTGTTGTTGCAGATTCATCACGTTATTACTCCTATACGAGAGATTTGGATGATCTCGCATCCCAGGATTATATGTATTGGAGTAGGGATCAAACTGGGGCTTGTGTGGTGACTGTAATGCGTGCACGGGCTCACTAGAATGTGAGAGAGAGGGGCACTCTTGAGAGTTATGTCCCGCTATCCCACAAGCGTCACGGATGAAAGCATTGTACCCAGAAACACTAGCCATAGCATTGACACTCATATGAGGGGAGGAATTGTTACCTAGCTTCAAAGAATCAATCTTCTGGTGAAGAGCAACTAGTTGTACAGTCAGTAAAGAAATGGCTTCAACATCATGTTTGCCTCCCTTTGTCATAGAGGAACGAATAGTAGACGCTTGGTGAGAAGCGAGTTTCTCCAGAAGTTCATGCCCTTCGTCTACGGCTTTATCCATGAAAAACCCACCTGCAGCTCCATCAATTACCCGTCTAGTATCGGCATCAACTCTCGTGTAGAAAATATGGCACAGATACCACTTGTCAAAACCATGATGGGGACAAAGACGCTGCAGATCTTTGAATCGTTCCCAAGCTTCATATAATGACTCGCCAGGGTCTTGGGTGAAGGTCACTATCTCATGACGCATATCTGCAGTCTTCTGGTAAGGGTACCACTTGATGAGAAAGATCTTTGAAAGTTCTGCCCAAGTGGTGATGGTGGAAGGCAGCTTATTATACCAAAATAAAGCTTTGTCGCGCAGAGAGAAACCAAACAAGATGAGTTTCATCTCATCAGCAGTAACACCAGCTTGTTTCTGAGTAGCACAACATTGTAAAAATCGCTGCAGGTGCTGATTTGGGTCTTCAGATGGTAACCCGGCAAACTGGTTATTCTGAACCATATTCAGAACATGAGACTTAATTTCAAAGTTTGCAGCAGCAATAGTAGGCAACCGTACCCCAGTGGGCACATTATCAGGAGATAGTTGTGCATAATCTCTGAAGGTCGGTTTAGCTTCGTCACCCATTCTAGCAGTAATAGGCGCGACAGGGAAGCCTTGTTGTGGTGAAGATGGTGGAGAAGGTGCCTTTTGGGAAGGTGTCCCTGCAGACAACTTGGTTTGCTTAGTTGTCTTTTTGAGTCTACGAGCAGTCTTTTCAATCTCCGGGTCAAATGGAATGAGATCTGGGGATTTCAATTTCCTACTCATACACCAAAAACACTAAAACAAACGTGAGATGCTCCAAAGAACAGGTGTTCTTTGGAGTTGAGGTTAGTTTAATATTATAATTCAGACAAAATAATAAACCGTCTCCCCGACAACGGCGCCAAAATTTGACAGGCTAAAGTCGTATCACCTTATCAAAAATAACCTAAGATCCACTAACAAGTAGTCAGGGAAGTCAGGATTGAATCCACAGGGAGAAAGTTATACTATTGTATCTGAATTCTAATATTATACTAACTAAATCAGTTGAAAATGGGTGTGTGTGACTAAACTAAGCAAATAACAGAACTAAATATGAAGGTAAGAATCAATTAATAAAGAACTAGGACTATGGATCACTATGCATACAATTCGGGAAATCAGAGACGAATAATAATCACCCAATAAGTCAATTTATCTAGGGCACATGTAATTTCTCTCGAACATTACCTCCCTCAAAGATCACCTAGCCGCTCTCGCATGGTCAAGGATCACTATGCCTAATGATTGAAAGCCTATACGAAATCTCTCCTCTCGAAGCAGATTCAATATTGCGGTAGTAGAAATACAAATCAGGCCTAATTCATAAATCTAGCATGAACGACTCAATCACAGGAAACAATTGAAATAAAGGGTAATTATACTAATCTATCAATCCTTCATTGCATACATAGATCCCCACAATCCTAGAAATAAAACTACTCACTCATGCTTGAGAAAACAATAGCAAATTTCATATAAAAATCCATACTTTGAACTATTGCAAATAACTAAGAAACTAATCTAATCAATAATAGCAAAAGCAAATAATAATGAAGAGAACAAGGAAGAAGATTACCAAATTAATGAACTATATTAAACTTGCGAATAATCCAATGGTTCAATCTTGAATCACAATGAAAAGTATTAAAATTTAGGGCTCTTGAGAGAGTCTATGAGAAAATAAGAGCTAAAACAAAGATAAAACAAAGATTCCTTAATTCCCTATTTATACTAAGTGGCCCGAAATCATTAAATGAACGCGCGCGGAGAGAAGCCCGATCGGGCCAACTAAGCCCGATCAAGTCGGGCACCAAAAATAGTAGCAGCGCTCAAAGCAGACCACGCCCGATGCGGTCGGGCAGCCTCTCCCGATGAAGTCGGGCCATGCCGATGTTCAGCGCTCAGCTCAGCAGCTTCATGCGTATGCACGCTCTCCTAGCGCCCGATCTTTGTCGGGTGTCGCCTCGCCCGATGAAGTCGGGCGTCAGACATTAGCGTGCGGAGACTCAGCGCAGCAGCTTCGAACACTCTCGCCCACGAACACGCCCGATGCTATCGGGCCATCTCGCCCGATCGGGCTGGACAACGAAACAACGACCGGGCAACGTCGCCCGATCGGGCCCGCAACAAACACTTTCTTGGCCATGATGGACGCCCGATCGGGCGTGTGGTGCCCGATCCAATCGGGCTCAGGTCTGATACTTCATTCTTTGGCTTCAAACGCCAAGGCTTCGCTTCTACTTATGTCCAGGGCCTCGGAAAGCATTCCCGGGACCTCGGAACTCATCAAATACGTCTTCGAACCTCTCCAGTTCAGTGTAATGGTCAGATAGTGGTAGAATATAGATAGATAACTCCCTAAAACCTGCAATCAGACACAGAACAGAAAACCACAACTAGATGGAGAGAGTTAGCATGAAACGGCCCCTAAGAGCACCATTGGTACACATTTTAGCTCAAATACAGGGGGAAAAACACTATATAAAAGCATCACATCAAACTCCCCCAAGCTAAACCTTTGCTTGTCCTCAAGCAAAGCACAACAGGAATAAGAATAGGATTGCTTCACCCCTCAGATGGAAAAGTTTAAACTCAATTATTTCCAACTCAAAATCATTCAAGCAAACAAAATTCAAGTTTAGTTGCTCAGATCACCTGACTACCAATCACTAAGTAAACCATCAAACGCAGCGGCCCTACATATCGTGCAAATCTTGAAATGGTGCTCACCGAGGTGTCACTCCTCTCAATTTTGTGGCAGGCAAAATATGTGCCCGATCGCTCACCAACCCAACCATAATAGCCCTTCCTACTCACACTCTCATGTGTTTAGAAAGGTATAATATCGCTCATCCTAATCAGGTCGACTCAAATAACAGACTTAATCTTTAACTTTGGCATATTGACTCAGTATTATTCCAATAAACAATCAAACATGTGCTCAAAAGGTCTTTTTCAGGGTTGTAATGGGGATCGGGTAAAGGTACGGAAATTGTTTAGGAAATGTGGTGGAAAAGCCTAGAAAGGGGAGCAAAAAACACTAGTAGGACTAAGTGTGGTCGAAACAATCCCATGGCAACAACAACATAACCAAGATAATAACCAACTTTTGAAATTTCACGAACCAACCAACAATTGTCATTTTCAACATAATTTCCAACACTTTTGACAGTTAACGAATGAAGATCATAGAAATTTTTCAGATTTTCCACTATCAAATTTTTTCTTTCTTTCTTTCACTTTATTTTTCTTTTTTCTTTCTTTTCTTTGTACAACCATATCATTATTTTCCAACCGCCCTACGGAATCAACCACACAATATGATATAAACTTAACAAATGCTCCCCCAAGCTAGGCTTGGGACAATAGTCATTGCAAAGGCTCAAGGTGTGTAATGTGGTTTAATATAGATCCAAAAATAAGTCATTAGGCTCAGCGGGGCTAGGGGGAAAATTCATTAAACAACTACGAGGCTCAAAATTAAACAAATGAACGCCTCTATCACAAAGACATGCCTAAAGTTACAGAACTCAACGAGTACAATGCCAAAACCAAGATAAGTATGCTACGAGGAACTAACACACAAGAATAGATCGGATATAGAGATAAATCCGAGGGCTAGAATGAATCCTCACAATCTAACCAATTCAAGCATGCAGTTAAAATAGGCGCTTTATCATCAAAATTCACTCAAGATCAAGGCAATCATAGATCACATCACAACATCCCAATCACAAATGCCCAACTATCCAAAGTATAATGAGTTAAATCATTTTTTTCAAAGCAAAGTTCGGGGCACGGGGAAGCAATCAAACTATTCGAATTCGGCTCGTATTTTTGTGTTTTTTCAAAGCAATATTTCATTTTTTTTTTTTTCATTTTTTCAAAGCAATTAAACTAACTTAACTAACCTAAAAAGCAGTAAAACATAAAGAAAAACACTAAAAATAAAAAGAAAAATACTACTAATACTTACGTAAATCCTCCTCCAAGTTGAACTTGCAATGGCCTCATTGCAACAAGGGAAAGGAAAGGGATATGGACATCGCCCGCCCATCGGCTGGATCGAGCAAGATAGTAGCTACATGTTGTACCACCTCTTGCAACCCGCGTCGGGACTGTAAAAGGCTGGTGTGGTGGCCCTCATGTCGATGAATGTGGTGCTCATTATGGTCGGGGCTTATTCCCTGTCAAGTCATCAGTGCTATAGCCAATGGTCTTTTTGGGAGTCTGTAAGACCGTTAGAAAATGCTCATCATCTGCAATAGACTCTAAAGCAAGCACATCATTTGAAGTAGCATGGGAGGGGGAATGAGACATGCAATCATGGAGCGGTTCATCAACAACATCAATACTATAACATGATTCCTCTAGCATTGGGCTTTTAGGTGCATTGTTTAGGCTAAACATGACCTTATCATCCCCCACGATCGGTGTCGGTTTCCCACTCTTAACATCTATCACCGCCCCAGCAGTATGGAGGAAAGGTCTCCTAAGGATAATGGGTGTTTGAGTGTCTTCGGCCATATCTAATATAACAAAGTCCACATGGATAAAGAATTTACCTACTCTAACAGGAACGTCCCCTAATATACCTAGGGGGTATTTCACAGAACAGTCGGCCATTTGCAGAGTAATGGCCATATCTAGATGCGGTCGGGCAGCCTCGCCCGATGAAGTCGGGCCATGCCGATGTTCATCGCTCAGCTCAGCAGCTTCATGCGTATGCACGCTCTCCTAGCGCCCGATGCTGTCGGGCTGCCTCGCCCGATGAAGTCGGGCGTCAGACATTAGCGTGCGGAGACTCAGCGCAGCAGCTTCGAACACTCTCGCCCACGAACACGCCCGATGCTATCAGGCCATCTCGCCCGATCGGGCTGGACAACGAAACAACGTCCGGGCAACGTCGCCCGATCGGGACCGCAACAAACACTTTCTTGGCCATGATGGACGCCCGATCGGGCGTGTGGTGCCCGATCCAATCGGGCTCAGGTCTGATACTTCATTCTTTGGCTTCAAACGCCAAGGCTTCGCTTCTACTTTTGTCCAGGGCCTCGGAAAGCATTCCCGGGACCTCGGAACTCATCAAATACGTCTTCGAACCTCTCCAGTCCAATGTAATGGTCAGATAGTGGTAGAAAATAGAGAGATAACTCCCTAAAACCTGCAATCAGACACAGAACAGAAAACCACAACTAGATGGAGAGAGTTAGCATGAAATGGCCCCTAAGAGCACCATTGGTACACATTTTAGCTCAAATACAGGGGGAAAAACACTATATAAAAGCATCACATCACCTGCAATCAGACACAGAACAGAAAACCACAACTAGATGGAGAGAGTTAGCATAAAATGGCTCCTAAGAGCACCATTGATACACATTTTAGCTCAAATACAGGGGGAAAAACACTATATAAAACCATAACATCATCAACCCATCTCCCATCATAAATCCCACATCAACCTTTTTGCTTTCTTTATTTTACTTCTACCATTTTTACTAAAGAACATAGAATAAAAATGAACAATATCTCCATTACTATCTATTTTCCATTTAATTATTTTTGTTGCCAAAATCATTACAACTATTACTAGAAAAATATTTCTGCTACTAACTGAAAGCATCTATAACATAAACTTAATTTCTTGCGAGTCCTGCATCATGAACGGCAATCTATCTTATGAAGGCTCCCCCGAGCCTTCATAAGAAAATGTGCAGCTGTTGCTACCATTGCTACTTTCTATTGTGATTGGAAAGTTAGAAATTATGTTTTGTGGAATCACAAAAATTCACAATGAAACAGAATAACATATTCAATATAGTGTAAAAACTAGAGTGCACAGGTGTATAGGTAGGAAAATAACAGAGTGACAAAGTTTGGTTCCTTAATCTACAGAGTTTTGTTTTGGTTGTACTAAATAGTTTGTAATGCCTTGTAGGGATTTTCTGTTGTTCTTCTTCTGGGGGGAGGGGACGAGGGGTTCTTCCTAAAGGATGTTTCTTGTATGGTCTGATTTTTTTTCAGACCATGGGGACAAAACAATGTGAGCCACACATTTGTTTGTGTAAGTCCCCCATTGCTTTTCTTTTCCCTTTTCTTTTAATTGCCAAAATTATTTTCTTTTGATTTTGTTTATTTACCAAAATTTATGAAATTAATTTCTGAAAATCGAAAAAATAATTTAAATTTTTTTTTTGTAAAAATCCGAAAAAAAAATTTCAGCTTCCAAACAGTAATTCATGTTTGGAAAAAAAAAAATTTGAGCAAATTTTTTTTTTACCCATTTTCTCTCTCCTCCTTGTTCTTGGTGTTCTTCACCAAAAATTCACCATTCTCAACCGAATTCCTCCCAAATTCGAGCCATTCTTTCACCTTCTCCCTCAATTTCGACCATATCTTCCATCTTCTTCCTCCATTTCGTCCCATTCTTCACCCCCATTTCTCCCCAAACCCTCACCTCCATTGTTGAACTTCACCTCCATGGATTTCGATCTAAACTCTTCACCCGTAGATGAAATGGATGTAAGTTGACATGAATATTTCGCATATAGTAACGAATTAATGATTTTCTATCTTCATTTGTGTGTTTGAGTAAGATTAAACTTGCAATTTATGAAAATTTTCACCAAAAAAAATCTAGGGTTTTAGAAAAAATAAAATGCCAGTATTGGTGATTAAATTGCTCTAAAACAATGCACATCACACTTTTATGCGACAATTTGTGGTTACATTTGAGTAGTTCATACTTTAGTTTAGCTATGATGCGAAAAAAAAAATTCAGATTTTTCGCGACCTCCATGGGAGGTTGAGCTGGTTTTCTGTCTAAGTTATTGCAGTAATTTGGTAATTACTAAAGATATTTTAGACATGACCAAACATAAAGAAATATTGATAATTACTAAACATATTTTGGACATGACCAAAAATAAAATTAAGGTGTGTGAGGGAAGTTTTAGGAGAAAGAGAATGAGGGAAGTTTTAGGAGAGAGAAATTGAGGGAAGAAGTTGGCGATTCTTTGAAATAGAGGTCGATAAAAGTACAATAATGCCCTTAGTAAAAGTACAATAATGCCCTTAGTATTTTGGATTTACAAATTATTTAGAACAATTCAATTTAAAATATTCGTATTTTACCCCCAAAACAAATACTTTAGGTAATTACTAAAACTTATTTGGTGATTAGCAAACAAAAGCAGAATCTAATTTTCACATAAAAACTATTCAACCATCAATCCCTACATAACCAAACTGTGAAGACTGTTAAGGCTTAGCCACCAATGTCATTCAAATTTAATTAAATTTTCAAAGATTTCAATAGTACTTTTAATAACAATGAAAATTCTAAGTTTGGGCATTACCAATCCTATCCAATCACAGTCCATTCCCATTGCTCTTCAAAGCCATCCTATGGGAACAGGACAATCATGCCCCTTGGTTCATTAGGTCCAATGCCTCACTAAATCCCATGGACTTGACTTTTGGGCCCCCATTGTCCCTTCTTCTAGTAAAAAGCCCAAATTAACCCCAATCATATGATTTTAGGTAATTATCAAATATTTTTTGGGTATTATCAAATGTATCCAATACCAATCCATTTTCATTACTCATCAAATCCAACCTATGGGAATTGGACAATCAAGCCCCTGGGTCCATTAGGCCCAATACATCACCAAAGGTCATGTTTTTGGGCCCCCATTGTCCCTCCTTGTACTAAAAAGCCCAAATTAAGCTCAATCATATGCTTCAAGGTAACTACCAAACATGTTCATGGGATTACCAAACCCACTAAGTCGAGGATGTTCTCCCAATATCAATCCTTTACCATTACTCATCAAGCCTATCCTATGGGGATTGGACAAGCATGCCACTGGGTCCATTAGGCCCAATACCTCACACAACCCTATTGACTTGAGTTTTGGCCCCTCATTGTCCCTCCTTTTATTAAAAAGCCCAAATTAACCCCAGATCTTATGCTTTTAGGTAATTACCAAACATGGTTTGGGTGTTACCAAATGTATCCAATCTCAATCCTTTATCATTACACATCAAACCCATCCTATGGGGATTGGACAATCATGACCCTGGGTCCATTAGTCTCAATACCTCATCACAACCCTATTGACTTGAGTTTTTGGGCCCCCATTGTCCCTTCTTGTACTAAAATGCCCAAGTTAACCCCATATCATATGCTTTTAGGTAATTACCAAACATGTTTTGGACAGTACCAAATTTATCCAATAACAATCCAATTCCATTGTTTATTTCAAATCCATCCAATGGGAATTGGACAATCATGCCCATGGGTCTATTAGACCCATTGACTTGAGTTTTAGTTCTTCCTTGAATTAAAAAGCCCAAATTAACCCCAGATCATATGCTTCTAGGTAATTACCAAACATTATTTGGGCATTAGCAAATATCTCCAATCACAATCAATTTCCATTCCTCATCAAACCCATCATATGGGATTTTCACAATCATGCCCCTGTGTCCATTAGGCCCAATTACTCACCAAATCCCATTGACTTGAGTTTTAGTCCCTCCTTGTACTAAAAAACCCAAATTAATCCCAGACAATATGCTTTTAGGTAATTTCCAAACATGTTTTAAGCAGTACCAAATATATCCAATAACAATTCAATTCCATTGATTATTTCAAATCCATCCAATGGGAATTGGACAATCATGGTCCTGAGTCTATTAGGCCTAATACCTCACAAAAGCCCATGTACATGACTTTTGGGCCCCCATTGTCCATCCTTGTACTAAAAAGCCCAAATTAAGCCCAATCATATGCTTTAAGGTAACTACCAAACATGTTCATGGGATTACCAAGCCCACTAAGTGGAGTATGTTTTCCCAATATCAATCCTTTATCATTACTCATCAAAGCTATCCTATGGGGATTGGACAAGCATGCCACTGGTTCCATTAGGCCTAATACCTCACACAACCCTATTGACTTGAGTTTTGGGCCCTCATTGTCCCTCCTTGTATTAAAAAGCCCAAATTAACCCCAGATCATATGCTTTTAGGTAATTACCAAACATGGGTTGGTTACTACCAAATGTATCCAATCTCAATCCTTTATCATTACATATCAAACCCATCCTTTGGGGATTGGACAATTATGACCCTGGGTCCATTAGTCTCAATACCTCATCACAACCCTATTGACTTGAGTTTTTGGGCCCCCATTGTCCCTCCTTGTACTAAAAAGCCCAAATTAACCCCATATCATATGCTTTTTGGTAATTACCAAACATGTTTTGGCAGTACCAAATTTATCCAATAACAATCTTATTCCATTGTTTATTTCAAATCCATCCAATGGGAATTGGACAATCATGCTCCTGGGTCAATTAGTCCCATTGACTTGAGTTTTAGTCCCTCCTTGTATTAAAAAGCCCAAATTAACCCCATATCATATGCTTTTAGATAATTACAAAACATTGTTTGGGCATTACCAAATATCTCCAATCACAATCAATTTCCATTGCTCATCAAACCCATCCTATGGGATTTTCACAATCATGCCCCTGGGTTCAATAGGCCCAATTCCTCACCAAAGCCCATTGACTTGAGTTTTAGTCCCTCCTTGTACTAAAAAACCCAAATTAACCCCAGATAATATGCTTTTAGGTAATTACCAAACATGTTTTGATCAGTACCAAATATATCCAACAACAATCCAATTCCATTGCTTATTTCAATCCATCCAATGGGAATTGGACAATCATGCCCTGAGTCTATTAGGCTCAATACCTCACCAAAGCCCATGTACATGACTTTTGGGCCCCCATTGTCCATCCTTGTACTAAAAATCCCAAATTAAGCCCAATCATATGCTTTAAGGTAACTACCAAACATGTTCATGGGATTACCAAACCCACTAAGTGGAGGATGTTCTCCCAATATCAATCATTTATTATTACTCATCAAACCTATCCTATGGGGATTGGACAAGCATGTCACTGGGTCCATTAGGCCCAACACCTCACACAACCCTGTTGACTTGAGTTTTGGGCCCTCATTGTCTTTCCTTGTATTAAAAAGTCCAAATTAACCCCAAATCATATGCTTTTAGGTAATTACCAAACATGGTTTGTGTGTTACCAAATGTATCCAATCTCAATCCTTTATCATTACACATCAAACCCATCCTTTGGGGATTCGACAATCATGATCCTGGGTCCATTAATCCCCATACCTCATCACAACCCTATTGACTTGAGTTTTTGGGCCCCCATTGTCCCTCCTTGTACTAAAAAGCCCAAATTAAGCCCAATCATATGATTTTAGGTTACTACAAAACATGTTCATGGGATTACCAAACCCACTAAGTGGATGATGTTCTCCTAATATCAATCATTTATCATTACTCATCAAAGCTATCCTATGGGGATCGGACAAGCATGCCACTGGTTCCATTAGGCCCAATACCTCATACAACCCTATTGACTTGAGTTTTGGGTCCCTATTGTCCCTCCTTGTATTTAAAAGCCCAAATTAACCCCAGATCATATGCTTTTAGGTATTTACCAAACATGGGTTGGTTATTACCAAACATGGGTTGGTTATTACCAAATGTATCCAATTTCAATCTTTTATCATTACACATCAAACCCATCCTATGGGGATTGGACAATCATGACCCTGAGTCCATTAGTCTCAATACCTCATCACAACCCTATTGACTTGAGTTTTTTGGGGCCCCATTGTCCCCCCTTGTACTAAAAAGCCCAAATTAACCCCATATCATATGCTTTTAGGTAATGACCAAACATGTTTTGGGCAGTACCAAATTTATCCAATAACAATCCAATTCCATTGTTTATTTCAAATCCATCCAATGGGAATTGGACATTCATTCCCCTGGATCTATTAGGCCCATTGACTTGAGTTTTAGTCCCTCCTTGTATTAAAAAGCCCAAATTAACCCTAAATCATATGCTTTTAGGTAATTACCAAACATTGTTTGTGCATTACCAAATATCTCCAATCACAATCAATTTTCTTTGCTCATCAAACCCATCATATGGGATTTTCACAATCATGCCCCTGTGTCCATTAGGCCCAATTCCTCACAAAAGCCCATGTACTTGAGTTTTGGGCCCCCATTATCTCTCCTTGTACTAAATAGCCCAAATTAACTCCAGGTTATAAGCTTTTAGGTAATTACCAAATATGGTTTGGGCATTACCAAATGTAACCACTAACAATCCATTTCCATTGCTCATTAAATCCAACCTATGGGAATTGGACAATCATGCCCCTGAGTCCATTAGGCCTAATACCTCACCAAAGCCCATGTACATTACTTTTGGGCCCCCATTGTCCCTCTTTGTACTAAAAAGCCCAAATTAAGCCCAATCATATGCTTTAAGGTAACTACCAAACATGTTCAGGGGATTACCAAACCACTAAGTAGAGGATGTTCTCCCAATCTCAATCCTTTATCATTACTCATCAAAGCTATCATATGGGGATTGGACAAGCATGCCACTGGGTCCATTAGGCTCAATACCTCACACAACCCTATTGACTTGAGTTTTGGGCCCCCATTATCCCTCTTGGTACTAAAAAGCCTTAATTAACTCCAGATCATATGCTTTTAGGTAATTTCGAAACATAGTTTGGCCATTACCAAATGTATCTAATCACAGTCCTTTATCATTTCACATCAAACCCATCCTATGGGGATTGGACAATCATGACCCTTGGTCCATTAGTCTCAATACCTCATCACAACCCTATTGACTTGAGTTTTGGGCCCCCATTGTCCCTCCTTGTACTAAAAAGCCTAATTTCACCCCATATCATGTGCTTTTAAATAATCACCAAATATGGTTTGGGCATTATCAAATGTATCCCATCATAATCTATTTCCATTGTTCATCAAAGCCATCCTATATGATTTTCAAAATCATGTTTCTGGTTCCATTACCCCAATACCTCACCAAAGCCCATGGACTTGAGTTTTAGTCCCTCCTTGTACTAAAAAGCCCAAATTAACCCTAGATAATATGCTTTTAGGTAATTACCAAACACGGTTTGGGTATTACCAAATGTGTCCAATAACAATCCATTTCCATTGCTTATCAAATCCAACCTATGGGAATTGGACAATCATGCCCCTGGGTCTATTTGGCCTAATACCTCACCAAAGCCCATGTACATAACTTTTGGGCCCCCATTGTCCCTCATTGTATTAAAAAGCCCAAATTAAGCCCAGTCATATGCTTTAAGGTAACTACCAAACATGTTCAGGTGATTACCAAACTTACTAAGTGGAGGATGTTCTCCCAATCTCAATCCTTTATCATTACTCATCAATGCAATCCTATGGGGATTGGACAAGCATGCCACTGGGTCCATTAGGCTCAATTCCTCACACAACCCTATTGACTTGAGTTTTGGGCATCCATTGTCCCTCCTTGTAGAAAAAAGCCCAAATTAACCCTAGATCATATACTTTTCGGTTATTACCAAACATAGTTTGGGCATTACCAAACTTATCTAATCACAATCCTTTATCATTACACATCAAACCCATCCTATGGAGATTGGACAATCATAACCATGGGTCCATTTGGCCCAATACCTCACCAAAGTACATGGACTTTATTTTTGGACCCCATTGTCCCTCATTGTACTAAGAATCCCAAAATAGCCCTAGATCATATGCTGTTAGGTAATTGCCAAACATGTTTTGGGCATTATCAAACGTATCCAATCACAATCCATTTCCATTACACATCAAACCCATCATATGGGGATTGGACAATCATAAGCCTGGGTCCAATAGGCCCAATACCTCACCAAAACCCATGGACTTGAGTTTTGGGCCCCCATTATCCCTCCTTATACTAAATTGCCCAAATTAACTCCATATCATATGCTTTTAGGTAATTACCAAATATGGTTTGGGCATTACCAAATGTATCCCCTAACAATCCATTTCCATTGCTCATTAAATCCAACCTATGAGAATTGAACAATCATGCTCCTGGGTCCATTTGGCCTAATACCTCACCAAAGCCCATGTACATTACTTTTCGGCCCCCATTCTCCCTCCTTGTACTAAAAAGCCCAAATTATCCCAAATCATATGCTTTAAGGTAACTACCAAACATGTTCAGGGGATTACCAAACCACTAAGTAGAGGATGTTCTCCCAATCTCAATCCTTTATCATTACTCATCAAAGCTATCCTATGGGGATTGGACAAGCATGCCACTGGGTCCATTAGGCTCAATACCTCACACAACCCTATTGACTTGAGTTTTGGGCCCCCATTATCCCTCTTTGTACTAAAAAGCCTTAATTAACCCCAGATCATATGCTTTTAGGTAATTTCCAAACATAGTTTGGGCATTACCAAATGTATCTAATCACAGTCCTTTATCATTTCACATCAAACCCATCCTATGGGGATTGGACAATCATGACCCTTGGTCCATTAGTCTCAATACCTCATCACAACCCTATTGACTTGAGTTTTGGGCCCCCATTGTCCCTCCTTGTACTAAAAAGCCTAATTTCACCCCATATCATGTGCTTTTAAATAATCACCAAATATGGTTTGGGCATTATCAAATGTATCCCATCACAATCTATTTCCATTGTTCATCAAAGCCATCCTATGTGATTTTCACAATCATGCTCCTGGGTCCACTACCCCAATATCTCACCAAAGCCCATGGACTTGAGTTTTAGTCCCTCCTTATACTAAAAAGCACAAATTATCCCCAGATAATATGCTTTTAGATAATTACCAAACATGGTTTGAGTATTACCAAATGTGTCCAATAACAATCCATTTCCATTTCTTATCAAATCCATCCTATGGGAATTGGACAATCATGCCCCTGGGTCAATTAGGCCCAATACCTCACCAAAGTCCATGTACATGACTTTTGGGCCCCCATTATCCCTCATTGTATTAAAAAGCCCAAACTAAGCCCAATCATATGCTTTAAGGTAACTACCAAACATGTTCAGGTGATTACCAAACCCAGTAAGTGGAGGATATTCTCCCAACCTCAATCATTTATCATTACTCATCAATGCCATCCTATGGGGATTGGACAAGCATACCACTGGGTCCATTAGACTCAATTCCTCACAAAACCCTATTGACTTGAGTTTTGGGCCTCCATTGTTCCTCCTTATACAAAAAAACCCAAATTAACCCCAGATCATATGCTTTTAGGTTATTACCAAAAAAAATTTGGGCATTACCAAACTTATCCAATCACAATCCATTCCCATTACACATCAAACCCATCCTATGGGGATTGGACAATCATAACCATGGGTCCATTAGGCCCAATACCTCACCAAAGCACATGGACTTCAGTTTAGGACCCCATTGTCCCTCATTGTACTAAGAATCCCAAATTAGCCCTAGATCATATGCTGTTAGGTAATTGCCAAACATGTTTTTGGCATTATCAAACGTATCCAATCACAATCCATTTCCATTACACATCAAACCCATCATATGGGGATTGGACAATCATAACCCTGGGTCCATTAGGCCCAATACCTCACCAAAGCCCATGGACTTGAGTTTTGGGCCCCCATTATCCCTCCTTGTACTAAATAGCCCAAATTAACTCCTGATCATATGCTTTTAGATAATCACCAAATATGGTTTGGGCATTACCAAATGTATCCACTAACAATCCATTTCCATTGCTCATTGAATCCAACCTATGGGAATTGGACAATCATGCCCCTGGGTCCATTAGGCCTAATACCTCACCAAAGCCCATGTACATTACTTTTGGGCCCCCATTGTCCCTCCTTGTATTAAAAAGCCCAAATTACCCCTAATCATATGCTTTAAGGTAACTACCAAATATGTTCAGGTGATTACCAAACCCGCTAAGTGGAGGATGTTCTTCCAATATAAATCCTTTATCATTACTCATCAAACCTATCCTATGGGGATTGGACAAGCATGCCACTGGGTCCATTAGGCCCAATACCTCACACAACCCTATTGACTTGAGTTTTGGTACCCATTGTCCCTCCTTGTACTAAAAAGCCCAAATTAACCCCAGATCATATGCTTTTAGGTCATAACCAAACATGTTTTGGGTATTACCAAATATATCCAATCTCAATCCTTTATCATTACACATCAAACCCATCCTATGGGGATTGGACAATAATGACCCTGGGTCCATTAGGCCCCATACCTCACCACAATCCTATTGAATTGAGTTTTTGGCTCCCATTGTCCCTCCTTGTACTTAAAATCCCAAATTAACCCAGATCATATGATATTAGGTAATTACCAAACGTGGTTTGGTTATTACCAAAATTATTTTGGCTATTACCAAACCTATTAAGACATTGTTATCTTTTACATGTTGTGACTTTATATTTCAATTTGGCTTTTTTGGATTAACGCATTTATATAATATTGATTAATTTGTACTTAGTATTATTTTGCTTAATTGTTTATTTTTCAATACACTTTGGAATTGGTGATTTTGAGACTTCTCTTAGTTTTTGTCACGTTTTTGGTAATTACCAGAACTCTATTTAGTAATTACCTAAAGTGTCCGTTCAATCATCTTCTCCCAACTTCATATTCAACCTTTTGATTTTTTCTCTCTCCTCTGAAATTCTTCATCTAGTTTGCCAATGGTAATCAATACTCAAAAAACGCACAAATCGGTCCCAAATCGGCGGTTTCCCAACATCTTACAACAATCCAAACCATGTTTTTGTTAAATTCATAATGACCTAGAATTTTGATTTTGAGTTTCTTCATTTTGAAACTCAAACCTTAATTTCCATGGATATTCGGGCGTTTATGGTGTATATACAATCATCAACTTCATGTTTCTTCATCTATTTAATGGATTTGCAAATACGAAAGAGAGGAAAGTGAAAAAAAATTCCCCAAAATTTTTCCCCGAAAATCGAAAATTAAAACTTCGATTTCACAACTTCTCCATCACAAATTCATGATTTATTCATGAATTCTTATCATTTCATGGAAAGAGAAGGTCCAAGTTACAAATCTACTGCAAATTCGAGAAAAATCGAAGATCCATGGGAGATTTGAGGGAGGAAGGGGTAGAGGAGAGGAGAGAGAAAATCTGGGTAAAAAAAAAATTTCCCAAATTTTTTTTTGTCCGAAAATAATTTTTCGAAATTTTCAGAATTTTTTCATATTTTTTTTTATTTTTCGAAATAATTAATAATATTTTCAGAAATTAGAATAAATGATTTTGATATTTTCTAAAATCATTTCCAAGCAAAAAAGAAAAGGGAAAAGAAAGTATATGTGGGTGGCTCACAATGAATGTGGCCCCACATTCTCCATGGTCTGAAAATTTTCAGACCATCCAAGAATTTTCACTTCCTAAAAGGTTTGTCTCGTCCTCAAAAAAATTAGGTTGTAAATTTGTTCTTATCAATATACATCTTCTTAAACTTTAAAAAAAATTGGTGGATTGACCAACATTAGGAGCTTTGCATCCCATTTAACCTACTATCATCATCCACAAGCTCTCTACAAAGAATGAGTACTACAGAAACAAAATTTGGCAATGGACTTGAGCAACATAGATTACCTTTTCCATTGCCTATTTAAAAGTAAATTTTTTAAATCTACTTTACAATCAAATGATGACAGAGAGGCTTCGTGATAATTACCAATTCTGTACAACCAACTAAACTTGGTTAAGCCTTCCCCCTCCCCCAATAAAGAATCAAAACAAAAAAAATTGCAAGCAAAAAAGAAATAACCAAAAATAGGACAAATTATACCATTTCACAAACTAAATATATATAATATTCTGAAAATTCTTAACAGAGATCTATAGGTTAGTTGAGTATACAAAACCTTTCCCAGCTCCTATGAAATCCTTACAATAATGATGAGGTCATCTAAGCTATCTTACATGGTATTACCTATGTTACTTTGTACTTGTGTTTGACGAGATACGTATCCAAGCATCCGACTCGGTCATTTACATAAAAGTTCAATGATTTCAACCCAAAATGAAGAGACTAGAGTCCGGTAACATAAAGTATTACTAACATGAAGCTAGCCTGTTCCTTGTGAATTCCATCTACAGCATGTCGATGATTTATGAACAAAGGAATTGCTTACAGGTAACTACTCAAACGTTGTGTGCATTATTCGACCTTCTCTACTCCACCAGACATATTACTCTCTGCAACAGTTTCTCTCACAAACCTGGAACAGAGCAAAAAATGTCAAACTTGGAAAATGAGGATGCCATCTAAGAAATTATTGAACTTGGAACATTGATAGTCTCAATGACTGCAAATAGAGAAGCAAGAGGATACTCTACCTTGCTATTTTCTCTTTAGATGATTGCAAAATATAGATTGACAAAGTAACTGATAGCAGAAGACCTGTTCAAAGCACAGAAATTAACCATCAATTGCATGGCTAGAAATTGAGTTGCTCAAGCGGTTTTCGATGTACACATTTGACCATTAATCTCTGAGATTACGTATGATTATTAAAAGCTGATGAAACTAACAAATCACGTGATGATATTAAAAAATTGACATTAGTGAGAATTATTAATTTAAGCTTTCTAGAGCCGCCAGACCTAGCCTCCCCCCTCTCTCTTTCTCTCTAAAACCCTAGCCTCCCCTACCCCTTCTTCATCAGTTAGGGGCTGCCATGGATGATTTCATCCATGGTAAGCCCCTTTTCCCCTTATATTTTCAGTTTTTAATTCATTTTTTTGTTTTGTTTAATAAATTAGTCTCTCTTTATGAGATCTCTTCAAACCCTGTTATGGGGTTTTTAGTTTCTGTTTTGGAAATCCCCTTCTCCCCTATGGGAGTTGTGAGTATGGTTTTTTGGTTTTTAGGTATGAGAAATTGTTCTCATTGGTTGAAGTTCGAGACTCAACATGAAGGTATTAGAATCCCGGACGCGGTCAACATGACTCGGTCAAGAATGTTCTTCCCAAACTACATCAGAATGATAGACTTCCTCATCAATAGCTGCTTGATTCAGCAAATACAAGGGGGCTGCGGTGTATTGCTCGATCTGGTTCATTGTAGTTCCTTCGAAGACGAATTTGATTTAGCTTTGTTTAATTGTATCTTGTTTTTCTTTAATACCTATTGTAAATGTCGTTTGGCCTTCAATTAATGAATTTTCTCTTTCTAAAAAAAAATTTAAGCTTTCTAACTTTGACCACAAAAAGGTAAGTAACTAAGTTTGAAGCGTCATTGATGCAAAAAATTCACACCAAAAAGGTACAAGAACTTTACCATCCGTTATGAGATCTAATTTCAGAATGTCTTCATTCAGAAGATACTAAAAAGCTAATAAAGAATTAACTTTCCATTTCCTAAACAACCCATTGATTTTAAACCAGCCTACTGTAAGGTAGGTTGGATATAACTTCACAACATTTGGGTTCTATTTTCATGTTGAAGTGTTCTAATTAGAGAGTTGAGCACTGGAGCTTATACTTCTGCAACTCTCAATGAGAATTGAACAAGAAAAAAAAGGTCATTAGAATAACGTGATAATTACCTGACCCAAAGAGGAAAAGAAATCCAGAATTGACATCTATCTCTGAGCGTTCTTCCCTGTAATGCATCACAAGGCACAGAAATCAGCCAAGAAAGGAAAGTAGAGACAAATTGGAGCATTCCAACATTACATCCATCCAACCAGACTATCTGCATGGAAGAAAATCTAACTTCTCAAAATCACACAGGAAGGTGTCTAACAGGTTTAGAACAAAATACTAGAAAGGAAAAATGAAATGGGAAAAGGTAAAAGAAAATGGGTATTCTAGGAGCTCACATGAAATCAAATTGATGAGAATGACTAGAGGTATCCAGTTATATGAGAAAGGCTTTAATCTTCTGCAATAGCCCAATAACATATACTAGCATAGACCTGATCATTATTTTGAAATAATGTACAGTCTAGATATGTCAAGGAGATAGCAGTATAGCACCACCACATCACTGCAAAACTTTCCAAGATATCTAATGCCACAATACTAAGTAATTGAAGTTCATTTCACGTTGTAACAACACCAACGGGAATATTAATAAGCTCATAAACGATAGAGTTTAGGTTGTGCTGGGTGAACTGGTCTAAATTGACATCACAAATAACCTTCGTTCCTTGCATAAGTCTATAGGCAACATTCTGCTACCTTGAGTGTTACTAAGAAAGACAACATGACGAGTTTCCTGCCTTAGTGTGTGCTATCAGCGAGGACTTCATGAAACCCTACTATTCTAGTGATCAAGTTTTCATTCTGATTACTCTATATTGCTCTAATATTCCTCAAAGGAGTCACTTCCACTCTTCCACTCTTCCATGACTGCAAAGGCATATCTCATTGAAAAGAGTGAAAAGTGCCTAACAACACAAAGAAAATGGTGGAAAATACACTCGAATGAAGGTCAGAGGAAAGAGAAAGAATGTCCTTGAATGTGTTGTAATATACTCTCAAAAAAATTTCTAATAGAAGATCATATATGTTAGCTTGCACAACTAAGGAGTCAGGTGACATAACAACCAAAAAAAACCCTGAAACTGTTTGCTAAGTTTTTTTTTATTATCAATTTCCTGAAGTTAACTCGCCACAGATGGCACAACGCCTGTAAGCTAAGGGAAGACAATGGGATCCCAACCCACATGAAAATCACATTCAATAAGACTGATAACTGGGAGTTTCACTCAAGGAAACCAACACAATACCCAACTCTCATCACCATCAACCATGCAGGAGCTCTACCATTGAGCTCCCACTTGATTCTCTGTTTGCCTAGGGCTTCTTCAATATTATTGTGAATTTAGATTCAGTTCATTTAAACTAACAACATTTGTTTCTGGAAACTAGATGAAGTAAATGCTGATAATCTGTTGTCAAGTTGTAAAATTAATATGAAAAGCATAAGCATGGGTATGTTACTAAATTTAATTCATATTATAGCTAATATCATACAATTTTTTGAAATCTCAAAACTATAAACTGAAAATTCACAATAAAGCTGAACATGCCCTAAGCCTCTAAACCCTCCATATATGCAGAAACATAGCATAGAAATGTTAGAATAAAGGGGGGGATCAGATGAGGAAATTATTTGGTTAAGTTCAGCGTCCACACTAACCACGTGTATCTGACAAGCACATGTTTTGGCCAATGTTGGGGATCCCAGAACTGCTTACGTATGTCTGGATGAATTTCAACATCTGCAAGGATAAAAAAGACAAGGTAAAACACCAGATCAACCTCCAGTCCGACCTCCATCTACCCTGTTTTATGTTGCTCTGATGAAGAAAGCTTTGAGATGCACTATGACAACCTATTAATCCCGACAGTAATCACTGAATGAAACAATCAGGGTTAGAAGATAAACAGATCATATGATATTGTAGAGGGGGATCAACAAGGACTGCACTCGCCAAAAATAACAAGAAAAAGGGGGTAAAAAGAAAATGAGAGAGAGACTGTTCCAACTTCCAAAGCTTTAAATTACCATATATAATTCATCTCTTTAAAGTGCTGGGCTACAATACATAATGCTCTTTTGCGAAAATTAGAAGTGAAAGTTTTGCATCACGATCTGACACGCAGCAGCAGACAGTTTATTCTGATGTTCTATTTGCAACGCAAGCTCACTGAAGCACAATCGTTTTTTTGGTGAACTAAGTACAATCGTTGTAGAATCAAATTATATCTCATCCAGATTTTTTTGTCCTATAGGATTAAGAAATATCCCCATTGTTCCCCAAATAATAGGCCAAATTGACAGCTATGTAGAAAGATGTGAGTTAAATCACAACAACCATCCTACACAATTTCAAGTTTTACATCCCTAGCAAAGTTGTCTTTCTTTAAAATTCTTAGTTGATGGTATCATGAAGGATAATACCAAAAACTTTAAAATTTAACTTACTAATTTTAGAAAGTTGCCTACCATAATGACTTGTTCGTCAAAATGTATATAAGGTCAACATACATAACAAACAGGATACTTCTGGAAAAAAGATACTTGGACATAATGCAGCCTTCAGATAAACAAAGTTAGGGTGCTAGAAAACAGATAAAGTGAGGCAAGGATTGTGTCTGGATGGGGAAAAGTAGCCTTTCGACCTAACTATCCTCTTTTGCATAGTTTCTCTTACTTCTATGAAAAATCTATTTTAAAATTCTATTCTGAGTCTCTTAAACAAGGTGCTACTGTCTCGTGGGATCTTTACTTCAGAAGGCAAGTTAATGATAGAGAGATAGTCTAGCTATCCTAAGCTTCACCACGAAAATCGAGTATCTTCTAGGACACATAAACCAGAACTTAACACAATACGAGAGATGCTAAACAAGAAACTTCATAATGGTGACACTAAAACGCATTAAAGGAAAATTTTGCTTCTATTCTTCTAGCCTCTGAGACCCTTCCTTGATTGAAATTCTAGAAAAAAAAAAGGGAAACCTACTATTAGCACTTAATAAGACTATATAAGGTGGGCAGCTCAAGAGCGATACAAAAATAAAAACATCAAAGCAGAAGACACTAGACTTAATGAGCTCAATGTTGTCAGCATTGATTAATGACACTAGACTTAATGAGCTCAATGTTGTCAGCATTGATTAATGACACTAGACTTAATGAGCTCAATGTTGTCAAGAAACATGCGAATATATTACTTTCTCCAAGTTATTGAAATAAAGGATATGTATGATAGATCTTGCTAACCTAAAAAAGGATCCATTATCTCATAATACAAAGAAGAACAAAAGGAGGAATCATCACTACAAACATACTCTTCTTCCCTAAAGATCAAACAACTTAGGACATCCATACCGATATGAAAAGTAAAAGGGAGATGAATCCGTGATGCACAAAGCCACCTACTAAGCCTCCTCCACTATAAGACCAAGCCACAATACAATGATCCCGAAGCCTCCAACAATGCTTCCAGTTAACATACAAAAATGTTTGTTAAAGAACTCCCATCTCATTTCACGATAAGCCTATACAAAATCCAACTTAGAACAATTCTCCACCTAATATCAATTACCACCTTATAATCTATTGAAGCTGCATTGAAAAACTTGCAGACCTCCATATACCCACTTTCTTGCAAAGAAATAGTTCTGGTAAGCATAACAAGAAGCCAAATTGAAAGTACTTTGACCACAATCCTGTACGCATCCAAAATTGAGACTTATAGGTCCACAAATTTGGACCACAATGAAACAGTCACTTAGTAACAAGATCACTGAAGCGAAGTTTGTACTCATATCTAGTTACTAACTATTCCATTATAATTCATAAAACAGACTTCATCCTTTGAAACACTATAGAGTATAGACTCCTAAATGTTTCATGTTTAGACGATACCTCCATCTCTCTATCAAAAACAACTTCTATCATCTCTTCTCTGAAAGGCCTCTCTCTCTCTCTCTCTCATCCTCTACCTCTCAAAGATGGAGCTACAATCAAAACCATCTCAACATATGTTATTCATTAAGCTCAAACAAATTATTCTTGTTTTGAAAGGTGAATTGAGCTAAATTACCCTTTTCCATCCAATTCAACCAATCATCATCTTTAAGCTTTAAGTCTAAGCATTGATTATAAAGACACTATCATCCAAAAATGAAATAAGCATCTCCAGCAACTATATCTAGTTCATCTTTTGCTAAAAGATTCTTCAATTTTTCAGAACCAAGTACTCCAAAATATTCTTAAAGCAAGTCCACTTTCTCTCAATCTCGTTATTTACAAAGCCTCATCTTCATTCACTAACCATCGGTCATGGTTCCTCCTTTCGTGATCTAACATCACCAACACTGCCACAAGTCCACTTTTAACTCCCTCCGGCCTACCTGAAATATCACATATATCTTAACCAAAGAAAATTCTTGTAATTGGTTTTTAAGGCTGCAATAAGGTTTCAAGTCATACCAACCCTAATCTTAGTGATACCCAACTTCGCACAACGATGCTTCTAGGATTGAAATTAGAGTACATTTCCATGAAATAGTAACTTCTTAGCTTCTACAGCATCAAATTTGTTTTGTTCACTTTATTGAGTTCCTGTGTAAGAAGCCCCCACCTGCGATAAGGTGTTCCCGGTATCATCCGATTGGCCTTGAATCTTTCTTTTGCTTGACAAAAACTGCTTTTTCCGGCTAAATTCATTACAAATAAAGTCATGCTCTACCTATTCTACATGCCAATCGTCTTCCCCTTTTCTTATTTATTAACCTTCCCTTGCTTCTTTCCGCACCTCCTAATCTATGGCTATTGCTTCAAACTCCCTAGCCTATATTTTCTATTTGTAGGCCGTGCCTAGGGTTTCATATCCTAAGGGCTATGTTGGTCGATAGCCTTTGCTTTCGGTCTTAGTTTCCTCATCTCCACCCCTGCAGCCATTCAGTTTGCAACTATCTACGATAAGAGAAAGGCTGCTTTTAGGAGTTCTCTTTCCCTAAGGCATTGCTAACCCAAAGAAAAATAGTAACTTCCAAGTGTCAATAGCAAAGTATTGTAATTGAAAAAACAGTCCTGCTTAGAGCTACAATATAGCATATATATAGGAAGAACCTATCACACCTAGCTAACTTGGACAATACACTTGTCAGTATAATCTCCCTCGACCCATTGAGTCAGCCAGACTTAACAAAACAGGCCAACCAGTCAACAAAAAAGGTGTCTATCTCCTTAAGTGGTTTTTAAATGAAAAACATGAGCTACTCCAGATTTATTTCCATGAAATTCACAAATATGGATAAATTAATACCCACACTAGTGAAGACCACAAAAAGAAGACAATGTATTTGACATTATATAAGTGGAAAGTATGCGAACATGATACATCCTAGAATGAATAATGAATAAACACTATGGGAGTTGTATTACCCAAAGAAAGTAACTCCCCAATATTATTAATTATAGTCATTACTTAGATAGATTGAAAAAATAGCAGCAAAAGCTGAATAGCTTTGAGCTTGACCATAAAAGTCGAATGTGGCCCACTGATTGAAATGGAGGGAGTATGTTGGTAAACGAAAGGCACAATAAGTGTTCGCAATATCAGTTCTAACACACCTTTTGAATGCCATGACACAAGCTCCTGTTTCCTGTTTTATGTTTCCAAGAGCATGCCATGTCAAAACAAGAGTCGATGATTACAACAAGGCATTACCATGCAATTTTGGTAAGAATTATTCACATTTCAGCATGTCTTTGCACAAGTCAATAGCCTATTCTCTTCAATTGATGGACCATTTAAAGTTTTGACTTGTGAATAGGCCTTCAAGATCCAATACGGTGCATGGCTACTGAAACACTGCTTGGCTGGCCTCCATAAAATACATTTGGCAGAATGGTGATAAAATTGAAAGACGCTATCCATTGAGAGTTAGAGACCAGTCCTTATAGAGGCGCATATAAGCAAACTTCCTTCTTGCATGACCCTAACACTCACGTGGCTAGCGAAAGCTCGGTTGAAGCAGTTGCAAAATAGGACTAAGAGGAGACTATAAGAAGATTTAATTTCAACTTCACAAAAAAAGAAATGAATGAAGAATCAAAGAATACGAATTTACAAAGACACAAAGGCGCAGCACCTGGTGCACCGTGCACCAAGCTGAAAATATAAAGATAGCGTAAGACAAGCCTCACTCCGTATCCTTTCTGGTTAAAAAAGGCGAAATGGAAATTCAGAGCCAAATACTTAACTGTTCCAGATTCTTTATGCTAACCAACTTTGTCACATAATGGGCTTACAACAAGATCATCCAATTATAATATAAAGGAATCACTTATATGCAATTTGGAGAATCTGCTACAAAACATCATGCTCCAAAGAAAATAGGGTGATACAATCAACTCAGCACAAAAGTATAAGGATATAGTTGAAAGAGAAGTATAACATACAACGGTGAGGCATATCAACAACCCTTGCCGTTACACCAAGCAAATCACCTCCAGAGTATCTCTGCAGCAGATATTATCAGGAAGAAAAAGTCAAAGATCCGATTAACAAGATTCCCTATATAAGAACTTGAAGTTGCAAAACCACATATGACCCAACACTAGACTTTTCTTTCACCAATTATGATACGGGAAAGAATTGGAACTCATGTTTAGTTTGCTACTTTGCTTTCTTTATTGTTGTTATTTTTATTGGACTTGTTGTAGGTGTTTTGGGCCTTTTAAAAGGTTCCAAGATGTAAAATTTCATTATCAGGATACTATAGTTATTTATTTAATTTTCTAGGTATGCTATTATTGGACTGACATTTTGTTAGGTTAGTTTTAAAAACTTTTTTCTTGGAGTACGGAGCAAGAAACTCTAGCTATAAAATAGACCTACAATGAAGTTCAAGATTGATTTTGATAATTATTGAGTTGATCTTTTGGCTTGCTTATCTTCCAAGTATTATTGCGCGAATACGTACCCCTTTTTCTCGTGGCTTGTGCGCTTCGAAACCCTCTAAACTTGCACATTTAGGATCTATCTTCATTTTTATTAGGGTCATTTAGATCTTATTATCAACGTACTGAAGTATTAATCCTACATGCAACTTTAAGCTTAACTGCTTAAAATGTACTCCATCCTATACTTTCTGACTAGTAAACTAATTTTTTCCATTCCAAATTAGTTATCACTTGGAAAATCAAAGTAATATTATTTGTTCTATTAAAAATTCAATGTACTATTACTTGTCAATTTCTGCACCTCCTAAAAGTCTGTGCAAACGATAATTGACAGTTAATATGGAACAAAGGAAGCATTGGAAAATAAAGGTGAATGTTAAAGTTGGCCAAAGACATGACAACCGGACCCAAGTAGAGACTTTCAATCTAATTAATCGAATGAGTTCACACAATGCACTCATTTATTACATAATTAGGGATGAACCTATTTGCATACAAAGCCCAAAGAAATTATATAGATGAATGTGAAAGTTGGCAAGAATTATAAGCAATGCTAAAGATGAACCACAATCTTGTGATACTTTAGAGACGTCTTATGCTAAGCTTGTACATTCAGAAGTCATGCAAAAAATAAAATTTGATTTAGAAAAAATAAATAAATAAATAAAATCATAGATAATTGAACAGGTAAGGCTTTGTGACCTATTCAATAATCAGGTCACTTATCCCGTGAAATAACTATGTTTCATTTGGGTTAAGAGATTTCCAACTCCGTTGTCAAAACAACAAAAAAGGTCCATGATGCAACCTATTTACGAGCTTCAAGTCTATTACAAGAGAACAAATGCTGCTTGATATGCATAAGAGTAGAACTTTAATGCCACCAGAAAGAGAAACAACACAAAAATTTGTTTGGCATATACCATAAGATTAAATAAATGTCTCACTAAGCTTTAGTCTATTTTCTTATTGTTCAATGACAGCCGAGCTATGCCTTCACAACCCAAAAAATATTAATACTTACCAAATGCATGACAATCATTGGGACCTCAGAACTCTTTCGATTGATGATGTAAAGCCAAGGAATCTGAAATTTTTCCCTACCAACTTGGAGCGTTCTACAGAGAGAGAAAATAAGTCAAATTGGTGTAAACTCCAATTCTCCAAGCTAAAAGAACAGTAAGTGAGAACTCAATTGAAAAACAACATCCCAAAAAAAAAAAACAGATTACAGATAATCTTAAAAAGCAGTGTATTTAAAATCCTGCATTTTGAAGCACCCTACAAAAGTCCGTTAAATGAGAATGAAAAAAAAACAAGTGTTTAAAGGCATGAATCATGATTTGCACTGACTCTAGAGCATGAAAAGAGGAGACATATGCTGGCCAAAGCAAGGTGCATATTTGCACAATTGAACTACAGTCATCAATTACTTTATATTCATAGTATATATGTGTCCTATCGAAAAAACCTAATCAGTCACTAAAACATTTCAAAGACAGCATTTACTGAATAGTTATTGCAGCACATAAAAATTATAATAGATCAAGAATCTTTCCAAGTTCCAATTAAAGCAAAATACTAAATGCACAGGTTACGGAGTTAAATGCCTTGAGCTGGCAACTACCCCGATCAGAACACTTTACTAAGATTGAGATCAAGAAGGTGATCATCCAAAGATGCCTCACAAAAAATTGCATATTTTACAGAAGCGTTCATGGTTCCAATGGGGACAGAGAATATCAAAACACTATATGTCTTGAATCCTTAACCAGCTATAACTTCTAATAAGAACAAGCCCGCCATTGCGCAAATTTAGGCAAAAGAACCATACCAAATGGGCACAAGAAATAATATAGCACGGGGACGGAAAACGGCAAGATTTTGAAATTTTAGGCATGGGTACGCGTACCCATACAGGATACGTATCGTATCGGGCACGGGTACGGGTACGCCACCTAGAAGAAGTACCCGTGCTTCATAGCTTCTAATAGAAACAAACCCCGCCACTGCATCATTCTGCATTTACCAGGTTACCCGAATACTTAGACTAGAGTAAAAATAACTTGGGACACCAAAAAAAGCAAAATACTATTCCCTGCGTCCTAAAAGAAATTTAAATACTTCCCTCTTCCAATGGTCCCAAAATAGTTTTGATACTTCCGTTTTTGGAATGGTCCCACCAATTAATTTTTTTTGGCAATTGGCTCCACCAATATTTTACTATTCCTTACCCCTCTTTTTTATACTATCATCTCATTTTACATATACTTTACCATCAAAATACAATACATATACTCAACTATCTCTTATCACATCTTTTATACTAAAATGACGATTGATAATCCAATAACAACTTATATTCTAAAACTTTATGCCTTGATAAGTGTTGAAACAAATATATGATGGAGGGGGTATCAAAAATTTTCTACGATACTAAGACTCAAGTACCCATGTCGGACATAGGCATGTCTAAGTGTTCGACTTGTTTATTATATGAGATTTTTCCTTGGCCCAAAATAAAGTGTTGAAGTATCCATACCCATGTCGGAATGTCAAGGACCTCACATGGGTAAGTGAATCAAGAGTCTTTTAAATATATGAACCATAGACTTCCAAATTCCAATCATGGATAATTGATATCCATCCCCACATTTACTTCTAACGGTGCTTGTCCTTCCGAGTTTCAAAAGTTCCAGCACGGTTACAGCACAAGAAAATCTTCCCTGCCTTGCATTGCAACTATAACTTAGTCATTTACCTATCTCTGAAGCTTATTAGCTATTAGCTGATTAGATTAGCTTTTATGAAGCCATTACGAAGATAGTAAAGAATTAAGGAGGAAGATGATCGAAGAAGGCCAAAAATTCTTCCATCTTAATCATAAAAACTCTATATACAAACGCTACATAGCTTTTCAAAGACTAAACAGGTGACAAATCACTCCCTGCAATCTTAACAACATGGCATATACTAGCAAACTCATGACCATGGACATCTTGACAGATCCAACTAAGCTATGAAGCAGCGTCATTTTCCACTGTCAACATAATCCAGCCACAAGAAAAATTCCTACCCAGACAGAATCCATCAATTGTATACTCTTTAAAGTCTCCCATTAAAGGCTAAGGTCCAAGCATAGGAAGTTTGATATGATCACATGTCAATAAGAAAAAAAATATTAATCTATTCTCAAAATGCTCAGAATCAAAGACCCAAAAATAATCCCTCGCTCCCACTGACACAAACACAGACAAAAAAAAAAAAAAAGGGTATCCTAAAGTTGTAAAGCTGGAGGATATATGTCCCCTAAAATTCCTCTTTTTTTTCCCATCAAAATATTCTGATCTTACTAACTAAAGGCATCACTCTAAACCTTATCAACCATTTATTCACCCAAATTCACTCATAGAATCCAACTGTATTGCTATTTGCAAGAAAAGGACACAAATTGCTAAACAGAACAAAACCAACCCACAAGAATCTCACTTTCCACTCAAATTAAATTGCTCGAAGAATGGAATAAAGAAAGATAAGCTCCATATTCGAAAATTTTAAAATATCTAAACATATTCATATTATAAATAAAAAAACAAAAAAAAACTTACATTTTATAAGGATCAGCACCAGTGTATCCAGTTGGTTTAGGTATAGGGATCAAAACCTAAACAGCACTCAAATCAGCTACAGAATTAATCAAAGTAAAAAAAAACCCTAATTCTGAAATTAATTGAAGAATAAATGATAAATTACAAGAAAATCACCTCTCGATTAACGGCAAAAATTGGGCAATGACGGCCAACGATATCATGCCAAACAGTCCTTGACTGCGAGAAAAATCGATCACAAAATTCAATTTTAAAACGAGAAAATATGAGAAAAAATACTGGAAATTTGACATAGAATAAGAGAGAGAGAGAGAACAGACGGAGTGATATTGACCCATCCTGCTCATAGGAACAATGTCGCCGGGTCTATATGCGGTAGAAATGGAAGCCATTGATAATAAAAACACCATTGATGTTGCAGCGAACATCGCAGCTCCATCGATCGCCATTGCTGCGTTAGGTGGAGCTTTTTTGGCTTGCGCTCTTCTTTCCTACTAATCTCTCTCACTTCTTTTTAAGTTTTTACCCAAATTTTGGCTTTTCCCAAGTTAGAAGAGGAGGCAAAGAGCCAAAGAGTGGTATTGTTTCGACTCGAAGGACAAAGACTATTTTGGTAATTTCACTTGGTACGACTCGTATTTTTAGGCTCGGGTTACGCCTCAGGTAATTAGATTTTTGATTTACTAATTTTTACTATAAAATGATAACATCAAGTATCACTTGGTTTAGTCGTTAAGACTTTAATATATATGCTTGAGATCACAGGGTCGAATATTATACTTCCTCCGGCCCAAATTAAATGCAACAATTTGGATGGCACACTCTCCTAGACAAAAATTCTTAAGGTGAGATTAAGAAAAAGTAAGGGCATGTGACTAACGTAATATGGAGAGAGAATGTGGGACCACAATAATTAGTGTAGTTAAATAAGGCTTAATTAGTTTTAGTAAGGGTATATTCGTAATTTTTCACTCAAAAACTTTACCAAGAATAGAAAGAAGTAAAATGTTGCATTTAATTTGAAATTGTCGTTTATGGAAACTGTCGCATTTAATATGCAACGGAGGAAGTACAACGCATTTTCTATACTTGTATCTTATTCCTCCACTCTAATTTTATCATCACATTTATCAAAAATTAATTGGAAATCTTAAATTATTTATAATTCATCATTTTCAAATTGATCATAGTGATTGTTGCTTGATGAATTGGAGGTTTGATTGTTTAAGGCTCTGTTTGATTGGGTGTAAAACATTTTTAGTGTAAAATAATTTTCATGGAAAACAATTTACAATGGAAAGCGCAATTTCAAAATGAGTTTTCAGTTGTTTGGTTCTATGTAAGAAAAATAATAAAACGAAAGGAAATGAAAGGGAAAGTAAAGAGATGGTGAGAGGAGTGTACAAGAGAGATAAGGAAAAGGAAGGGAAACAATTTTCCCTTCATTTTGAAGGGAAACAGTTTTTCCTTCATTTTGAAGGGAAAATGGGTTTCCATCATTAGGAGAGCAATTTTACTCATAGGGAAAATGGTTTTACACTCATTTGCAAACCAAACAATGTAAAATTGAAAATAGAGGAAAACAGTTTTCCGGAAAAATGTTTTACATCCTACCAAACGGAGCCTAGCTAAAAGAATGTTGATTAGGAGTTTTGAAAAGATAGAGATGGTAAAAGGAAAGTTTAAGTAAATATGGTGAGTGATCTTATGTTTGGAGCAGTTGGGACTTCAGAAGAAGTATTAAAGTAATGAGTATGTACAAATGACAAATATAAGTTATGAGCCCTAAACATTAGCAAAGCTTAGGTGGACAAGGTTCACAATCATCTATTGTGAATCCAAAGTAAGTTATTGTGCACTAGGTTCATTCAAGTTTTTATCACATATAAAAACTTACTTTATCAAATAACACTAACTATATCACACGATACTTGGTGCATAATAAGTTATTGTGCACTAGGTTCATTCAAGTTTTTTTTACCCTAAACATACCTACTTTTTGTTATATAAAAAATGTCGGTTCGTGGGAGATGGCTGAAGTTTTGTTACTCGAAGTTGTGGAGTAGAAGAGGATTGATAGACTACTACGTGAGTAGAAGAGAAAAGAATCAAGTCGTTTAATATTATGGGTTCCAAAAGCCGATTTTTAAGAGACAAAACATTGCATTAAGTTTGTTTTTATTGAAAAGTAATTGTTATTAAATACTGTTATTAAATATTGTAATTGTTTTTATTGTTAGATGTGCTGAATGATATTTGTCACATCTATAAGTAACATGTGTGTGGTGGTTTGTTGATTAAATCGCTAAGATAAGTTTGATTTTTTTTAAATAATAATTGGCTACTACTTATCCCGACAATATTATTGAGAATTTTATCGTTGGCTTATTTTGGTCTGTTATTGCTACTATTTACAAAAACCGCTACAAATAAGGCATTGTAATAATTTGCTTTTGTGATTTTGTTATTAAGTTATGTTTTTATATATATTATGATCAACTTATGCAATAGTATAAATTAAACTATGTTTTAATTTTAATAAATTCATGCACTATGTAGTATAAAATATGTTCAATTTTTTAAACTTCATGACTAAGTTAGTCTAATAAAATTCTAATTAAGACCTTGATACGAGTTTTGTCAATTCGTCGATTTTCGTTAATATCATAGAAAATGAATTTTATTGCATAAAGTGTAGGAGGATGTTGTTTGAATTATTTTCTAAGATGGTTAACCTTAAAAACAAGAACGTTATTTGTATTAACTTGATTTATATATGAAGGTTGTCGGGTTGCTCCTAAAATATTATTGGCTAAAATGGGGATGTTGTAAATACTTAAGAATTTGACAATACGCTACTCATCACATGATTAGATAAACTATATACTGAAAGCAAAAGTTGTGAATTGCCCAAAATTTTACCATTGTATTGTACCTCCTCCGTTCTAAAATAAATGAAACACTTACCATTTTAGGTCGTTTCAAAATGAAAGAAACGTTACTTTATTTGTTATTCACTTCTCTCTATCTCTCTCCTCATACACGATTCCATCTTTTTCTCTATCACTATCTCTATCTCTATCTTTATCTCTATCTCTATGTCTCTCATCTCCTGAATCCCATTGCCAAGACCCTATATTTTATTTAAAACAAAATGGAGGAAGTAGTTCATTTGGTTGGGAAATTATTTTCATCAGATGCAAAAATATATGATTATGCTCATGATTTCAAAGGACCTACCAATAAATAAGATGGAAAAACAAAACTTTTGTCTTTGCTTGTTGATGGACAGCCACGCACCAACAATATGGGGAGTGAGCATCACATTCTCCTTTTTCAAATTTATAGCCACATGCCTATTTGAAGCCAAGCAACTAGCCTGGTCAAGTAGGTCCTGCTCTCTAGTAGGTACATTAAATTATGCTACAATGGTTTAACTACTTGCTTACTACTCTCATATATTGCAAGTAGGTCCAAAATTACAACCATTGGAGTTGCTCTTACTTTTCACTCTCCTAAAATTCCAGACACTCAAAAATCATGGCGAATAATTTCAGAAGAAAAGAGTAATATTCATTGCAATACAGACTACTATCCCTAATCTTTTGAACTTATTTTCAGTTTATTTTAGTTTCTCGCAGTTCAATTCAGTTCAGACACTTTCTCATGTTTAGCTTTCTCCAAGTTCAATTCAATTCAGTACAGTTCAGTTTCTCGCAGTTCGGTTTAGTACAGTTCAGTTTCTCGCAGTTTAGTTCAGTTTAATTTTTCCCAATCTAAAAGAACGGGCCTAAATCAAAGTAGTTGGGACTTGTGAGAACTTGACAACCCACAACAATAATCCAATAACCGTTGCTAGGGTATACATCAGTTAAGCTGAGATTTTTGTCAATTACTTGGGTTAGCTTCGAAATTACCACATACCTACATAAGTACCAAAATCCATCCCAAGTTCAGAACCCGTTGAAGTTATTACTAAAGAATCCAAAACCAACTCAATTAAGATGCGTCAACATTCCACATTATTTGACCAAAAAGCGGTGGATGCCATACCCATAAACAAACCCATGAAACAAAAGGATCATTGGAATGGGCTGGGTAGGTGGGAGGACTAAACAAATGCCTTTATAACTTTGTTTATACTTTATATCTTCTGATACTGCATAGTCTGCATTACCTTTACCGCACATAGCTTTGTCCAATTTATTTATATTGGATATGAATAATCTATCTACCAAAACAAAAAGTACTACAAAATTAATTATAAAGTATGGTATTGAAATTAAAAATAATTTTGTTTTAATACAACCAACATACAACTACTTAAAATTATTTTTAGCTCATTTAAATCTCTCAACATTAATAAATTCTGCTCATTTATGTAATGATGAAAAAACCTTGGATATATCAAGCCATGATAGAGTAGGGTGTATAATAAAAGTTGCATTAAAACTTTGTTCTATTTAATTTATTTTAACTTATTTCATAAATAGAAGTTCAGATTAGATAACATAAATTCAAAGAAGATAAGATAAGTTCAAATAATCTTTCAAAAAAAAAAAAGATAAGTTCAAATAAAATAATATAAGTTCAGATTTTTTTTTAAAATGGTAAGAAAAATAATATTAGGAGACCCTCTGCTTGAGGGGAACTCTTAATGTGTCGATTACAAGGATAGAAGAAGGTGAGGAATTATTACAAGGAGTAACATTAAAAGAAGAAGTAACTAAGTGACTAATGTTGGCAATTAAAAAAAAAAAAAAGTGACCAATGTTGGCTATCCAATCAGCTTCACGGAAGATATGATTCAGCTGCCAGCTATCGAGCTTCTGGAGATGGAATTTGATGTCTTGCATTATGTTCGCTATTTGGCAAGGGGGATGCTGAATACCTTTGATTGCATTTATGACTAGAAGATTGTCGCCTTCAATGATAAGATAAATTCAAATAAGATAAGATAAATTCATATAAGATAAGATAAGATAAAATAAAATAAATTCAAATTAGTTTAAGAAGTATAATAGAAAGATCCTATTATTATATACTGAAGTTTGGTTTTTGTATACAAAACTAACATTTTTTAGTTAGTACATACCACTTGTATGGGTAAAAATGTAATACCCGACCCAACACGGAGTCGAGTCTATCGTCACCAATGCATATCCGAGGTCACCTATCCCGTTGACTACTCCCAGCCAAGCACGCTTAACTGTGGAGTAACAAAAGAAACGAGCTTTCTTAAATAAAGATGCATCTTGTTTTGAAATGACTAGCATGTTAAATCCATTTAAAGCAATCAATTTATGAATCAAGGTTAGCTCTAGTTAGTTGGATACCGTCCTTTCACCCCTGTGACAAAGGTTTTTTTTATCTCTTGCGTAATAGGATCCCCAAATTTCCCCACTTATATCTTCAAAAAAAAAAAATGAAACACATAAATAACATTGTTTATAACAAATATGAACCTGGCCCACAGTTGTAATTAATTACTTCTATTAGTTATTAATGGAGTACTATGTATGTTCATCTGTTACAATTATAAAGAGAAAATAAAAATAATTTTGCTAGTG
The DNA here is from genome assembly GCA_947646795.1 of Beta lomatogona. NCBI lineage: Eukaryota > Viridiplantae > Streptophyta > Magnoliopsida > Caryophyllales > Amaranthaceae > Beta > Beta lomatogona. The sequence goes on from CANSNZ010000377.1 coordinate 260,556, forward strand.
CTAGTCAAAAAGAAAAACAAAAACCAGAAAAATCTTGATGGTGTGAAAATTGGACAAAGGAGGAAAAACAGGGACATGACCAAATTAACAAAAACAAAAAACAACAACAACAACAACAAAGGTTGGAGGAGAGAGAAGAGGAGAATCGAGAGAGAAGAGGAGATTCGAGACAGACTGATGGGATTTGTATGCTGATGATGAGTTTTGAATAGAGATTCCACAATTTACTCCTATAGAAAGAGAGAAAAAAAAAACAAATTAAAATCCCATTTTTATTTATTTTCAGATTCGAAATTTCGTTTTTCTTTTTTCTTTTGGGGTTTAATTTTTTCCTCTTTTTTTTTTTAAAGTTTGGGTAATAAATTGACATTTAAACTAGTGCCCAGATTCGGATTCGTTTAAAATTTCCTATTTTGCATCAAACCCTTATCCAAAAATCCGATTTTTGATTGACCCAGTTGAGAAATTTGATTGAAAAACTTATGAATTTTTGTGGGTTTGTGTTTTTTTATTTTGTGGGTTTGAGTTTATTGTAGGTTTTTTTTTCTGGGAAAAATAAAGGCACTGAATGGGTGATTTTAGGGAACCAAACGGTGTCGTATTGGAAGAATCACCAGTGCCATCATCATCTTTTTCTCTCTCCTCTTTTAGCCCGGAAGTGTGGGCCCGGGCCGAGCAGACGACCCATGAAATTATCCGGCAGGTCCAACCCACTGTTGTTTCTGAGGAGAGAAGAAGAGATGTTGTTGATTATGTTCAGAGGCTTCTTAAAGGGTATCTTGGTTGTGAGGTTAGAATGAAGTATATTATTATGATTTTTACTTATACTATATGCTTTTAACTGCATTTTCCTTTGTTTTATTCCTACATTTTGATTATTGTAAGCTAAAGATTACTTCTTGTTTATTATGCTGTTATTTTTATTGTTGTTGTTCAATTTGTTGGTGTTTGGAAGTGCTGGATAATATAGTTTGAGTGATGGTTATGAGAAGGTTGGTAATAATAAGAAGTTTAAGGTATGTATGCATTATTGGCAACTAAGGATGGTTTTATCTCAAACAATGATGGTTGTTAGTTGTTACACTAGGTTATCATAGGGTGAGTGATTCAACAGGTTGGAATGTAAATATTGTGTAGGGTGTTGCTATAAAGCTGGACTTTTTCAGTATTTATACGATACGTTTGATATGTGTATGTTGTAGTTGCCGGTTAGATCATATATGGGAAAACAGTGCTTGGAGCATAGATATATGCTTTTGAGCTCATGAAAGATGAGTTGATGATTGATACTGTTAATGACGTGCTTTCCTGTACTAGAAATGTGTGTTCACGATTTAATGAACATTAACAAGTGTTTTTTCAGAAGGAAAGAGATTGTCTTGTGTCTTCAAACATGGTTAGTAATGAACTCCAATAACCACATACTGTGATACTATTATGTCTGATGTCAGTTATTCCAATATGTATTTATCCTCAACCTTTTGGTTCGAGTTAATTGTAATTTACAAAGTTAGTTAAATATTCTTGCCGAATCATGTCACTATCAACTGTGATAAAATGTTACTGATAGTTTGCTTGGTAATAACTAAAAAAAAGGTGTAACAAGTAGTTGTGGCTTGAACTGAACATTATTGTGGAACTTTTAGATAAATTAAATGACACTAACAATGTTGGAGGGATCAGTGGACTGTGACTTTGGTTAATATTAGGGTAAGGCAGGGCTGTAGTATAATAAGAGTCAAAATCACAGTAGTACTGAAAATCCATTCTCTAATACATATTATGGGCTATTAATTCATTTGGTGCCATCTTTTATCGCCAATCGGTGACTAAAATTTTCATGTATATGTGATGAAAAATTGTCCCTATAAACTAGAATAAGTTAATAGGTGGCTTAAAGCCATGATTTTTTTTTTCACTTGGACTAAGTTGTCATTAATCACTAAGAAAGAACAGCATTCATTGTTGCTCCTCAAAGTTAGTCTATTGAAGCAGTCATCTTAATTGGATCGAACTTTTCATTCCATCACTTTGTTCCTTTGAACTAGAAGTCAAATAAAAGGTCTTATGGAAACAGCTTTTCAGGTGCCCAAAAAGAAATTTTCTTTTTTTTTAATTTAGAGTTGCAAACCACCCATCCTATCCTCTCTATCTATCACCTTTCACATACTAGAGCAAAACTAGTGTGTTGCAAGTATGTTCCAAAGCATGTGCTATAATGTAATAAGATTCCGAAGGAGAACTTGTTATAGCTATATTGTTGGTAGGAGTGTCTCTGCAAGAAGTCACATTCTTCTTGACTTGTTCCCGAACTTTGGGAAATCCGCTCATTTAGTAACACGATTGGGCTTGAGGGGGTTGATTACTTATTTTTGAATGTGAATATTTTAAACCTATATCTAACAGAGGCTTTACCAACTAGGTGGGTCAGCCACAAAATCATTGCTAGAAAAAACTTACCATCGAAAATCCATGAAGGCATGAAGTACCATCAAAGATTTTATGGCTTCTGGCAACATGGCTACCTTACACTCTCCTAAATGTGTTCCCGCCTTCCTCCTCCATTCACTTCTTTTTTCTTTGCTAGGACTGGGGTGTGGCCGTGGGGTGATTTTGTAATGGAGCAGAATTTAGTTTAAAATGTTGTCCTGCATTTGTAGAAGAGGCAACTAATATTTCTCAACTCTTTTCAGTACTTTTGGAAATCTCTGCTGCATTTTGTATTTTTGTTGGAATGGTGCTTTCCTGATTGGTAATTGATCGAATGGGCTCCAGGCTCGATACTGCATACAATCTATTATTCTGTATTCATCTTATAGATGATAGCGAGAACCTATATTTGAGGAGGGGGAGAACTTTAATGTTTGAGGTTGAATTCTTTAGCGGAGGAGAGCATAATATAAAAGGGCTGAATTACAAACTGGAGCACTAGGTTTAAGAGAAAATATTTGGGAAATTAAAGTATTACAAATTAAAAGATTACTTGCAGAACGAGAATCTATGTTTTATATGAACAGTTAAGTTGAATGTGTTCATTAAGAAAGTAAGACGGTAATGGCTGACAGTACTACTGATTTACGATTTTCTCAAAAGGTCGCAGGTCCGTGCAGCACATGAGTATGGTATTACATTGGAGTAAATGATAATACCTTTCTCATCCGAAAGGATGATGTATGGTTTCCTTTTATTATTTTTTTTCTAATTGTAACCATGATCTCTACTTTATTCTTATAATACATGTTCTCTTTTTGTTTTTGGTTTTTTAATTCTTCTTTAATAGAAGCAAAAGGAGTGGAAGAATAGCATACTTTAAGTATCCCAGAAGCTCTATACAGGATTTTACGCAACTCTTTTTGTTCAAATTGTGTGGTACTTGGATTAGTTAAACATATTATGCATGCTTGAATTATATCATTTTGTTTTACTGGAAATTGGACATCACTCGCATTGTTTGCTAAAGCTGCAATACAACGACAGGATTGTAGTTATCTAAAGGTAACAAATGATTTTTGATGCTGTCAGATTTATCCTTTTGGATCAGTACCATTGAAGACTTATCTTCCTGATGGAGACATTGATCTTACCGCATTTTGTGGTTTCAATCTTGAGGAAGCTTTTGCAAATGATGTATTCTCTGTCCTAGAAGCAGAAGATCATAATCCTGCTGCTGAATTTGTTGTAAAGGATGTGCAGTACATTCGTGCAGAGGTTTATCTTCTAACCTAAATTTGTTTTCTATGGCCATATTCAAAAGTGAATTTTGTTGCTTCTTCAGTAGTCATTTGTAGTCCTCTCAGGGTGAAAAAGATATAGGTGTAATGATCTGTGCTATGCGTTGGACAAAGCTATGCCCTATGGATATTTTGCCTTTTCCTCTAATCTTACTGATTACATTGGCGCAGGGAGAATGTTGGTTCTGGTACTAAGTTGTAATTTACTCATCATTTTACATATATGTTCACTCATATCCTTACTGTCAATGCTCAATCCCTGGCTGGTTAAATTTCAAGCACAAAATTTGCATTTTATATTTTTTCCAAATATATGTATCGATAATTATCATGCTTTGTCTCTTTTCTGTATTCTTATGCCTGTGATTCACTGTATATTGTCAACCAAGTGTGAAAGATTATTTCAATTATGTTTGATGAAAGTCATGAAACAAAAAGAAAACAATAAAAAGAAATGAAGGAAAAAGCCTTTTTGATCATCATCTGCTTCTTTATAGACTATAGTGGATATGCAACTTTCAACGTGAGATTTTGCATCTTTTCTGGAATTTTTTATTTCTGCAAGTTTGCAACGATGCCTAAGTTTGGAAATTTTGGTTAGTACTTTGTAGTTATACGTTGTCTTTACTAAAGATGCTGTGTTTTTCTTTTTCCTTTTTTTCCTGTGGTCGGATCATGGTAAAATGGATTTATTTGATGGAATAAACAGGTTATATTAAACAATTTTATGGATGATCTTAAAAAGAAACAAGATTAGCTATGGATTAATGTATCTTTGAGGCGATAAATGTTGTGTTTGTTCTGGAAGACCTTTGAAAGAGAACTTTACAGTTGATAATCAAACGTTCCCACATAACAAAATTTTGACTGCTGCTTTTGGTGTGTTGCAATCTGTAACTTACTTTAGAATATGTGAAGGGAACTATGAAGTGTCATTTTTCTGAAGATATAGATTTAAGGATTCTGTACTGCATTCTTTTGTTCTCTAGAGGCTCCATGTGTTAGCAGTCCCGAGAAGGACCGAGAGCTTGCATATCCTTTTTGGTCTCCCCCTTTGTTGTGCTATGCATTGAGGCCTTTTCCTCAATAATTACCTTATATATGCATTATAATTGTGATGAAGTTATCATTATTAAAACTATACTAGTAATAGAGAAGGTTTGTGTATTGTGTTGTTATAGTGATAAAGTTTGGAGGAATAGAGCACTCAATATTTGTCTCTGCATAGTTTGCGATATTGGTATCATAAGTTCCTATGGAAAGAGAATTTGTTTAGGCAGTTTGAACTGTGAAGGCTACGCTAACAATGTTAGACAATTGAAAAAAGATACTAGCGTCTTTTCTGTTTCTATGCATGCTCGCTGATTTGCTTTAGCAATTTGTGATTTAGAGAATTCCTTCAACTTTAACCTGAAATTCCAGATTTTGCTTTAATATTTAAATATGATACCCTTGCTTAGTTTTTTATTTGTGTGCTTTTTATGGCTTGGAATTTGTGATTGCAGGTTAAGCTTGTAAAATGCCTGGTACAGAATATTGTTGTAGACATATCGTTTAATCAGATAGGAGGGTTGTGCGCGCTGTGTTTTCTCGAGGAGGTCTGCTTTTCTTTATCTTTGATATTTTCAATGTTTAATGCTTATATGCAGAGTTCAAATGTTTCATTACTGATGACATTTTTGTGTGAAAAGAGTGTCTTTGAGGATTCCATTCCAAGACTTCCATTTTATCCATTTGAACTGTATTATCAAATTTTTTTAGGGTCCTTGGAAATATTAGTTTTTCAGGGGGTAAGGTTGCATACATGTTCCGGAGGTTGAAATGCTTGGTGAAACAAAATTAGCATTATCGTTAGGTGTATTTTTCAACCATTTAGTTTGCCTTGAAACTAGAGTTGGCTAATAATTTGTGTGGCGTTGAATTATCTCTCTTCAGAAACAAAAAGTTGATATTTGGAAAATATACATTGAGACGAATCTAACAAGATCCAACATGACTATATTTTTCCTTAAGTACAAATCACAAGAGATAGTCAAAATCATGTATATGAATAGTGTCAAAAGTCAAAATGGATCATGTAAAAAAACGGATGAAGTAATAAGTAATCGTCTCAAGTTCTTTTTGTTGTACAATTGTGACATGTTTAAATAACCTATAATTCTTTAATATATTGGATATCTGAAGGTGTGTTAGTTTCGGGTAGAAAAGGCCAACATTAACCTGACTCATTTAATAAACGGTTAAACTCGTGTTGACCCACTTAGATAATCAGGTAATAAGATCTCAACATTAACCCGCTTATTATATATGTGCTGCGTTGTCGTGTCGGATCAAGTTTTGCCATCTCTACTTGAAACACTAACGATTAATATCGAACTACCTAGTGGCATTCTTTTGTATAAAACCATTCCTAATTTAGCTAAGGAGATCAATTTGTATACTCCCTCCGTCCCATAATAATCGATACACATCCTATTTTTATTTATCCAATATTAATTGATACACTTCTTAAAATGGCCTGGTCCTACCAATTTACTATTATTTCTCTCTTCATGGGAAACCTAACAATAATAAAGAAACACCACCCACACTCTAACTTCAAAAAGTTGAGGCCCCACAATCGACTAACTATAATAATAAAAAGTTACCCCACTACCAAGTACTCCCTCTGTATCTTTTTATCTTTCCTACTTTGACTTTGCACGTTTGCCAATGCACTTATTCTACCTTAAATATCTTTCATTACATATTAGTAAAAATTATAATAATTGAATATTAATAAACTACTCATTTAGACGAATCAAACAAGACCTCACATGACTATATTTTTTCTTATATATTGAGAAAAATTTAAAAGATTCTCTTTAGTTGTAAATAGTATCAAGATTCTAAGTGAGAAAGATAAAAAAATACAGAGGGAGTACCAAGTACCAACAATAAAATAAAGACGTCAAAGAAAGTTCCAGAAACTCTGCCCCAGTGAAACTATATCGATTAATGGGACGGAGGGAGTAATATCCTTAGAAGATTTGGTGAAATATGTACAATTGTGTTTTTCCCTTTTGTGTCTAAGTGGTATGTGATCTATTTTAATGTAATATTGAAGATGCAAGTATTAGATTTCTGCATACTTCTTAAGGTGCAATTTCAAAGTTAAGGTGCTCAATTATAATAAAGTACAACATTATCTTTTTTCGTATGTGATTTTTCATGCCATAATTGGGCCTCATGATTTGCTGCAGTGTAGTGGACATCATGAATATAACTTTCCTTGCAGGTTGATCGTTTAATTGGCAAAGATCATCTTTTTAAGCGCAGTATCATTTTAATCAAGGCCTGGTGTTATTATGAGAGTCGTATACTGGGTGCACATCATGGTTTAATATCTACATATGCCTTAGAGACGCTGGTTTTGTATATTTTCCATCTCTTCCATTCATCTTTGAATGGTCCTTTGGCAGTAAGTCGATCATGGATTAACTGTTGGTTTAGGGCACCGCCTTCTGGTGCATACTAAATAATTTTGTATGTTCTAGGTTCTACATAAATTTCTGGACTACTTCAGCAAATTTGATTGGGAAACTTTTTGTGTGAGCTTAAATGGTCCAGTCCATGTATCCTCATTGCCAGAAATTGTGGGTAAGAACTAAGAAGTCACAATTGTGTGCTTTGTTATCTTTGAATGTATCAGGTCATCATGATGCTAATTCTTGTATAATGTTGGAATTTGCAGCCGAGAGACCTGAAAGCAGTGGGGGTGATTTGTTGCTTAGTGATGATTTTATGAGAGAATGTGTGAAAAAGTTCTCTGTTCCTTCTAGAGGAAATGACACAAATTACAGGACATTTATGCAGAAGCATCTTAACATAGTCGATCCACTAAAAGAGAACAATAACCTTGGTCGCAGTGTCAGCAAAGGTACAGGACTTGCTTTGCTAGTTCAGTTCTTTTACTTCCTTCACTCAGCTGAATGGTGTGAAATTCAGTCCAATCGCTGTAGATCCACAACTAGTTTTTATTCATAGTTTTTGCTAATGAACTTATATAGAAATTAGAGCCATCTAAAATTAACATTCTCATTATGATAAACAAACTTAATGTACTCCCCCTTTCTTTACTGGCTGAAATACCCGGATTGTTTGACGAGCTCTAGAACATAAGTAGGGTTAAACCATTGACTTTTGGTGTACTAATCTGAGAAGCTTAGCTGTAAAACTAAAGGACTCATGAAAAACATTAGCATGCAAATTGCATACATGTAAGTTTAGTATGATGACTTCATAATGAGGGGTTGCTTCGGCTTACCTGGAGCTGTTGGGTTTAGATTTCTGAAAATGCGTAAAGTGTGTATGGATTCTTCGGTCTCCTTTTCTGTTAATTTTTTATTATCACTACCTGCTCATTCGTGTACAGGAAACTTCTTCCGTATAAGAAGTGCCTTTTCATATGGAGCTCGGAAACTGGGTCAAATTTTGTTGCAGCCTCGGGAGCATATAGCTGAAGAAGTTCGTAAGTTTTTTACCAACACACTGGATAGACATGGAAAGGGACAGAGACCTGATGTTCAGGATCTTCTGCTAACTTCTGGACGCAATGGGTTTGCTCCTGAGATCTTTATTTGTGGCCCTGAACCTATATTAGATGATAAGTGTGCTCATGAAGAAGATTTTATCGACTCTATCAACCAAGCGAGTGAACATAGTGTAGGTTTTGGGGATACAAGACAAGGAGGGGTAAATAAGTTCAAAGAGCCAAGAACCTATTTGGATGGAACTGAAATCGAACATCATAGAGGTATAAATAGATCAGTTTCTTCTAGAACTACGCCAGCAGCTCAGTTATCTGAGGACGATGTTTCTTCTTCTGCAAGCCGTCTTTCTGGGGATGCGATTGATCTTGCGACGTATGGGATCCAGGATCTTAGATTAGCAGATTACAGAGATAAACCTTCTCCATATTCGGAAGAGGATAGAGAATCTCCATTACCTAACATAGCTCATGTGTCTAATATAAATCTTTCACAACCCTTAGAGAATGGGAAGATGGTTAATGGAGATTTAGATGATGAGCGACCCATGGATTCTTCTTATCCCACTCTTACTGGGCATCATCACACATACCATGATGGTCGCAACTTCACATCTGGGAAGGAGGAAAATAGTCAGCTATGCAATAACTTGGACTCAAACTGCTTGCGAGATTCACAACCTATTTGTTCAAATGATCTTTCCTCTAAGACAGCTGGAAGCCATGACACAGAAAACATTCACCCTGATCTCTCGGGGGATGTTGACTGTCATTTTGACAATTTACAACATGGCCGGTGGTGGTATGATCATGGGTTGCAAATGACCATCCAGCCCATACATCTGACCTTGCCTCCTGTGTTCCAACCAAAAACTCCGTGGGACACAATCCGGCAGTTCAGGCGGGATGTCATCCCTCGAATGAATGTTGCAAGACCTGCCTTCTTTCCCATGAATCCTCCAGTTGTACATGGTGCCTTTAATGTGGATGAGATGCCAAAGGCTCGTGGGACTGGAACATATTTTCCCATTACGGTATACACATGTTTGCTTTTGAACAATGATGTTTGTTTTACTTGCTATATAAGCCACAAGGCCATAGCTTCACCAATATGGGTGTCATCCTGTACTTGTTTTTCTTGGTTTGTTGAATTGATCTCCACTTCATCATTTTGCAGAACCATCATGCATACAGGGATAGGTCTAATGTAGCAAAGGGAAGGTCTCAGGGACAGTTGAAATCTCCTCGGACCAATGGCCGAGGTCCAACACCTCTAGATAGAAACCCACAGGTACAATCTCCCGGTCGTCATGGTGTTGGGAGGCCCAAGTCTTTGGACTCCTTTGAAAGTTCACCTAGAGGCAAGGTCTACAAAGAAGTTAATGGATTTGTTCATTCTTCTGAGAAAGCTGTTGAATGTGGGCCACCTGGGCACCCTTCGCTGGAACCACCCTTTCAAGAGCGAGAAATTTGCATGCCGCTAGATTCAGTCCCCTCTCCTGGAAGCCCAAAAGAGGAGTCTGTGTTTGTTGTGAATGATGACAGGTATTCTAATCTCTTACAACAAAAGCAAAACTTGGGGCTTTCCGTTATCCAGCTTTCTGTTGTCAGCTTCCAAAATAGACATGATTACTTTGAATACGACTAATGTCAAGTTTATTATACTACCTATATGATATGACTTATAAAATCTTAAAATAAAAAACTGGAAACTGGCAGTAATATGTTTTCCGTTTCCTGTGTTGGAATATGTAGGCTCTCTATACAGTCATATCGCCTTAAAGATGACGAGGACTTCCCGCCTTTGTCTGTTTGAAAGAAGTGCAGCAAAAAGCTTGAAACCACATAGCAGAAACTAGAAGTTTTCAGATTAAACCAGGGGTTTAGAGGCATTTTTGTACATTTTCCAAAGTTGTGTTGCATTATGTTCAGCTTTATAGCCTACAGCTAAGGAGTTAATGTTGCTCCTAGGAACCTAGTTGATGATTCTAACACGGTTTTTGGTAATCCTTGTTGCATCTGTAGATAAATTTTGAAATGCAAATCTTGTAGATTTCTAGTGTAACTTTATATATCAAAAGAGTGTATTCTTTCTTAGTGTTTATAGAGCCCTTGAGCATTTTGCTGATAGTAGTGAACTTTGGCGCCACTTTCTTCGGCATTAACCAGGTTTTCTGTAGTTTTCTTCCATATGCTGTAATAGAAAACTGCCTTTTGTTTTCATGGTAAATTATTGTATGAGACAGTCTCATATTAACTTATATTAACTTATTATTTTGCGACTAAGGTGACTCATGACTCATTCCACCCAAATCCCACATCACATTAACAAGAATCAAACCTATATATGTGGGTGGATGCCTCAATAGTCAATCCTTTGCTAGTATCTCCAAATATTGTACATCGAGTTACAATAAAAGACTCTAAAGAGTGTCGATAAAAAAATAATTCTAAGTGATCCCTCATGAAAGGTCTTTATAAGGCAGTTGTACCCATTTTAAAAGTCAAACAATGTACTTCTAAGGCTTGTAATAGATTTATCATATATCTTCATATATCTTTAATGATTAGTAAACGAAATCGATTCATTTATTAACCGTCTAAGCAAACAATCGAAAAGCCAAATTTTGTTGAGTTTGGTGGAAGGGGAAATGAGAGTCACTCATTTTGGAACTCTGATTAACTTTTTTGAGGGTTGATTTACTACATTTTTAGTGTTTTGGAGTACGTTCTCTTGAACTTGATAAAAAAAAGGTTTCAAGCCTGACCAGGTTCGATAAAGTGTAATTAGGTATAAATATTAGGTGATTTCATGGCTCATCAGGATTAATCAGGTGCAGTAAATTCAGTTCACATAAGTTCAGGTTAAATGAGCACGCCCTTGATAGACATTAAAGATATAATGTATATGTTACAAAATCGGTAAAAAATGTATAATTTTACAAAATCAAGAGTAACTCGTGCATTCTTTAATAAATCGAAAATACCTCATCAAAATTCCATCAATTAATATCATTAATTATATCCACTCGAGATTTGCCACAAATTGTTGAATTAATCATGGCTTTGTGAACACCATCTTAATTAATGCCCATGACTTCATTTCATCAATCTATGATGTGGTGAGACTATTGGTCAAAACACTTAAATATTTGTCAATCATTGATTTTTTTAAACTTTTTATTAGGGGAGTCAAATAGCCAATTAATTATTCATCCATTGAATTTCTAAACATTTCATATCTTCTCAAACAAAAAGTTTGAAGTTTAAATTGCATTTTCATGTTAATCTCAATGTGTTATTTATGACTAATCTCAAATTTGGTGATACTTGTCCTATGTTGATCCTAATCCAAGTCGATCAATTTGAAAGGTAAAAAAAAAAAAATCCCACAGAACATATTTTGAAAACTATTTAGCCATATTAACCTAGTGGATGGAAATGATAAATGTCAGGAATTAAAATAGGAATTGGGACCAACATATAGCAAAATGTAATTTGTCAAACAACTAATCAGTCACTAGAGACCAATAAAAAGAGTAACACCAAATTTGTAAGTAATCTCAAATAAATCAAGTATGGGATTAATATGAAAAGATAATCCCAATTTAGAATTTATAGTGACAATTTGATTAACCTTTTTTGTTGAAGGAACAATTTGATTAACTTAGCCACTATCGTTTATATTAATGGCTACATGGTCTTTACTGATTGGCGGACAATATTTGACCTTTTGTTTAAACATCACCACTACATAAAGAAAGGAAATGGTACACTAATAATGCTATTGACTTATTTTAAAGATTTGCCCATATTCTCTCGAAAGTTTGACAAATTCATCTATTATGAGATTAATAATATTTGACCTTCAAAAAAAAAAAAATATAAGCTCATAAATCTACAGGCGTCTCTTTCTGGAAATCAAACATTCCTCTAATTTTTCTTTTTCTCCTTTATTTAGTATATATTTAGTACACTTATCATCAATCAAAGATAATAAGATATACTAATATAATTAATCATGCAGTATTACGTGTTTTTCATACACTTGATTATGATATAGGGCTCGATCTGAATGGGTATGTGCTTAATCCCATAATTGAGGAGATATAGTATATAATACTTGTAGGAGAAAAGCTTTTATAATATTGGTCAATATTACACCAATTACGTCCCGTTTGGCTAGTGGTTATAATTGTGGTAATGGTAATGAAATTTAGTATAAATGGGTAAAGAAGTTTCATGTCACCATGGGAATGAACTTTATCACAAAACATGGGTTTCCTCTATAAATTTCCATTACCACCCAATCCCACCTTCCCAAGTGGTAATGGACAGTAATGAGATTTTAGGAAGAAAATGGATATCTTGGAATGAAGTAGCATTACCATAGGTAATGACATTGGATTTCTTGTACAAATTTACACTATAATGCATTACCATTCCCACCATTTATGACCTCTTACTAAACTGGCCGTTAGGGTTTTGATGCCAAGAGGAGCACCAACTAATCTCTATACTATAAGGGAAGAGGGGAGCAATGGTGTCCCCATTTGAGATTACATTTTTACCCCTATTAAATAAATTATATTTTAAGAAAAAAACTTCAAATAACACTCCTAAACAACTCAAAGTCAATACAATCAATGCAAATCAACAAAAAATTGACAAAGTTACTTTAAAAAAGGAAATTCCCAAACAATTTAAAGTTATCACAATCAACATAAAATTGACAAAATAATATTAAATAAGGAAATTTACCATAAATTTAAATGACACATTGAAAAACATACATATGATTTTTGTTTAAAAAAGTCCATAAAACAAAATTAGAAGTGTGATATTGTTTAGAAAAGTCCATATCGATAATAATGTAGTATGTAAAAACTTGATGATGATTTATGATGTATTTAGAAACTTATACATTTTTTATCAATAAAATAAGACTCTTTATCTAAATGAACATTGTGAACCATCACATAGTTTTAACTCCAACTATATGTTAAAAACAACAAAAGGTTAGTGACATTTAATTTCTAATTGCTTTATGCATTATATGTACTTCATTGATTTCAAATTATCTGCTCATAAAATAGCACAATCAAGAAGATCTAAAGTTATTAAAATGCTATAGACAATTACTTTTTTTTGTGGGGTAAGATGAAGGAGACTCACTTGAGGGGGGATAAGGCCATAAGGGGAAATCCTTGATCCCTAGACCTTAGGGATATGAGGTGGGAAGCGACGTCACTACTCCACCACCTCAACCTCTATAGACAATTACTTGGAGAAAGAAAAAATTTAAAGGGTTTACTGCGAAAGAATAACCAACAAAGAAAATAACTAAAGCACGCATCGCGTGCATAGATTGCTAGTAGCATATGGTGCAACACTAACTATAATGTTGGATGGCTCAATGCCATAAATTCTGCTGACTTTTGGTTAATCTTTCTACCGAAATAAGTAAGAAGTAGAAATGACCATTTTGAAAGTGGCTGGAGAAGTGGAGAAGTGGAGAAGTGGAGAACTGACATAATTCATAGTTCCTACTTCCACAATACGAATCTACAACCCGTGACATAATTCGTAGTTATATATATTAATCGGTGAACCAAAATATTAGTTAGTGCTGCCCTCTAATCCCTACATTAGGGTTTTTATTGTTTTATGTGCCCATTTCAGTTGGTCTTGGCGTCTTGTTTCGTACACCTAGTCCCAAAGCTATAATATACTCCCTCCGTTTCATTTTAATCTACACACTTTGACATTTTACACTATTCATAAATTTCACTTTGACCATCATTTGTGATTTATACGCGGATGAAAATATAGTCATGTGGGATCTTGTTAGATTCATTATAACATGTATTTTATTAATATGTACTTTTTATAATTTTTACAAATACAAAACTAAAAATATATGTCCTCAAAGTTTTGCATTGGCATGCGTGAAAAGTGTAAGTGTGTAGTTTAAAATGAAACGGATGGAGTATGTCATATGGCCATTCCTTCCATATTGAAATATTGTCCACATCTATCTACTATCATGCTAATATCTAGTTTCACTAAAATTCAAAATTGGGGCAAGCATTCTAATTGGTGAAAGTGCAGGTTCTAATTGCTACATTGAGAAATCAAGAAGTTAATGCACAATTAACTAAATTTATGGGGTAATTTGCCACATTTTCCTCCCAATAAGTATTATTAATGGTTAGATATTTTTGCTCGTTATCTAAAAAATTAGACCTAGAACCTGTATCATACACGATTTGTTAAATTATTATTATTTACAAAAAAAATACTTGAAAATTCATTAAATAATATAACAATTGATCCAAAATTGATATGATGCAAAGAGTATATGTGATTAGTAATTTTAGGTACTTATCACATTCTCTAAATTCTTTTTACTTTACGTGATCATTTATACTTTAGCATAGTGCCTTAAAGCACGTGTTTGGAAATTAATATATTTAGTTAGTCATTAGTAATTACAAATTATGAAACATGATATTCTAAAAGCTTATGTACGTTAAAACGAATTCAATAAGATCTCACATGGCTATATATATTTTTTTCTTACATAGTACCAATTAAACGTAGTCAAAGTTCATATCGATATTATTATTAAGTGTGGACAACACATTCTATCATATACTACCTCAGTATTTTTTTAGTTGCACCATTTGCCTTTTTGGTACTATTCATCAATTAACTTTATTAAGTTATCTTGCACCATTATATAAGAAAAAACATAGTCAAGTGGGGTCTTGTTAGATTCATCTTAGTGCGAGAATTCTAAATATCAAATTTTTATAATTTTTACTTACACCCAATAAGAGATATTAACGTTCAAAAAAACGTCTCGGTAAATGTGAAAAAACAAATGATGCAACTAAAAAAATACAGAGGTAGTACATGTTATCCTCTATCTTTCAATCAATCTCACTCCACGCCAACCTCTTCCATTAATAAAAGAAGTTGAAATATTACAAAGATTTTTTTTACATGTATAGTGACATTGATTAAAAAGTGCATAAAATATCTACATTATACCTTGATTGCATATATTCTTCTAAACACATCGTAGCATATACTATCTCCATTCTCTTTTAATAGTTATACTTTCACTTTTAACACTATTCACAAATTTCACTTTGACTATAATATGTGATTTATGGTTAAGAGAAAATATAGTCATGTGGAGTCTTGTTTGATTCGTCTCGATATGTACTTTTAGAATATCGATTTTTTTATATTTTTTTACAAATACAAAATTAGAGATATAAAGGCTCAAAGTAGTGCATCGGCTGTGAAAAGTGTAAGTGTAACTATTAAAAAGGAACGGAGGTAGTACTACCTCTATTTTTTTACGTACTCTACACACTTTCCTTTTTAGGCCGTTTCTTTTTAATCTACAACACTTTCACTTTATCTAAAAATGGTAACTTTTTCCATCATCTTTCTCCACCTTTTTAACCCATCTCTACATTCATATACTCTCTCTTCTTAAAAATTTTATTTTAGTTTTTTATTAGCTTTTAGCATTTTGCCTTTCTCTCTCTTAATTTTGGGGAATTGTCTTGGTTATCTCAAAAGCAAAGTGTTTAAATTTTATAGGAAGGGAGAGAGTAATAGACATACTAGGATTATGAGAAGTTGTCCAAGAGAGCTGTCCAAGCTTCTAGCTAGACCTAATTCAACATTTGATTAGCTTGATTACATGTCTGAGCGGGTGGAGTAAGATAAATTTCGCATTTAAAATTCTTTTAGTATGAATTTAATGAAACGACTACATATATATAATATTACTTCCTCCATCCTCAATTAATTGTTCTATTAGTTTGAGCATACTTATTAAGAGTAAATAGTAAGAGAATACTGTAAGTTATTTGGATATATAGAGTTGAAATAAGAATAATAAATTAATTGGGTAGGAGAGAAAGAGTTAATGGAGACCAGAGTAATAGTTAATGAAGGTACCTAGATTCCATGAGTGAGTGGGGTGAGATTGATAAGTTTCGTACAACTATGTTCTTTTGGACTGAATTGAACTAAACTGAATTGAACCGAACCGAATTTGTTCGAACCGAACCGAACCGAATAAACTCGAACCGAACCGAATAAACTCGAAGTGAATGAAAAGCGTGAGAGTGTTTCAATCGAACCGAATTGAATAAACCCGAACTAACCCGAATCGAATAAACGCGAACCGAACCGAATTGAATAAACATAAATTCAATCGAATCTGCATCAATTTTTATTAATTCACCCAAAGAACAGGTTCTCAAATAAAATAACAATTATTGAACAACTGACCAAATTAATATAATTGACAATTATTTAAGAACGAATGGAGTATAAAATTGAGCGATTATTGAGCATGACAAATTTCACTTTTAGATTCTCCCACTCTAGCAAAAGGTCGAAGTATTGTTGCGTGTCAAGCTATCAAGACAAAAGGGTCCAAACCCACTTGAAATATCCTATACATAAGTCAAAAACATCCCGATAATGCTTTTGAAAAAAAAAGTATGGATAGAAAAAGAAAAAGATTTTGAATTGAACCATGAAGGAATATAAACCAAACGTGGTGGTTGATGGTAAACTCAGCCAAAGTAGGGCAGTAGGCCATGTTTGGCATATGTCACATATTAATATATATTACTTGGGTGGAGAATACTATTAAATAATATTAATGTTAATTAGTCATTGGCTACTTTATTTTTTAGTTTAAAATAAGTCACTCAGTCACTTGCTACGTGTTATTCATAGTAGTATCCATGTCTATATTCATAGATTCTCTTCCTCTTGATCAATATCATCACATTCACAACCAAAGAATTGAGCAGCATGTGATAGCCTAGTGGTGTTGGCATCACCTCCGATCCCAGGACCCCTTGCAAGGAGGGATCCCCAATTTCCCCCTACTTGCAAGGGACTTCATCTTACCTTATTAAAAAAAAAATTCACAACCAAAGAATTATACATTTGCCAGGGAAAAAAGATAATTTGGCTCTATTTGCTAAAGATAGTATTCCAAATGAAAGGCTTGAATCCACTTTACTAGAAGTATAATTTACCCACTAGATGCGTGTGTTGAAGTATAAATGGGGGGTTTTATATTCAATCTCTATTATATAAGGGAAGGGGGGAGGAAGATGGTGTCTCTCTCTGAAAATACTAAATTGCCCGTAATGATATAATGGAATAAAAAATTACAAAAGAAACAAATTTAAGAGTCCTTTCCCATTTCAACTTGCCATTCTAAATAAGTTAAAGGAAAATTTGTCAGAAACAACATTTTATAAGACACTTTTTGTCAGAAACAACATTTTTTATTTTTTTTGTCAAAACAAACCTTAAAGTTAAATCTTTTTGTCACATTAAACCTTTGTCCCGAAAAAGACCCTTGACTAAGTTTTCAAGCGTTGACCACCCACCACCCCACGAAATCAGCCCCCTCGCTTTCCCCCACCCTCGAAACCACCGCTTTCTCCCCCCACCCTCAAAACCACAACCCTCACTTCCCCCCACCCCGAAACCACCCCTTCCTTTTTCTTCGTTAGGGTTTAGGTTTGTTTGGGTGGGGATTTAGGGTTTGAAGGGCACGGTTGAGGGTGGAAGAAGGGGGTCGGGGGTCGGTTTTGGGGGTGGGGGGAAGTGAGGGTTGGTGGTTTAATTTTGAGGGTGGGGGGAAGAAAGCGGTGGTTTCGAGGGTGGGGGAAAGCGAGGGGGCTGATTTCGTGGGGTGGAGGGTGGTTTCGTGGGTGGGGCTGGGATGGTCAACGCCTGAAAACTAAGTCAAGGGTCTTTTTCCGGCCAAAGGTTTAATGTGACAAAAATATTTTGGTTCAAGGTTTGTTTTGACAAAAAAAAATTTAAAAGGTTGTTTCTGACAAAAAGTGTCTTATAAAAGGTTGTTTATGATAAATTTCCAAATATTTTAATCAAAAAATTAAATGGACAAAATATCTTGACCTTTTTTTTATGAGAGAAGATGGTATACACTCACTACCTTTGATACTCTTTAATTCCGTCAAACCAACTCATTATGTCTATTCTTTTTGTTCAAAATTCATTCACAAAAAATAATATTAAAATTCACTCACAACCTTTGTTAGTTTTTTACATTAGCGAAATTAATATATCTAAATTCATCTAACTCTTAATCTTTCACATTTTAGTGTAATCATAACTATAATACGGGTGGAGTATATAATCGAATAACATGTTTTGATTTTAATGCATGCATCGCGTGCATATAATTCTAGTACTTCCTCCGTATCAAATTAAATGCAACATATTCTAAAAATGGATGTTTCAAATTAAATGCAACACTTTCCTTCTTTCTATTTTTGGTATGATTTTTACCCCTAAAATTACCAAAATGTCCTCATTAAAAAACTAAAACACATATTATACTACCCAAATCTAATTAATTACAAACCTAATCAAAATTAATTTATCTAAATTAATCTAACCCACCACCCACCACCCACCACCGTTTCTCTCTCCTCCATCCTCCCATCACCATTTTCTCCATCCTCAATCATTCTTTCTCTCACCTCCATCCTCCATCACCATTTTCTGTCCACCACCACCATCATCATCACCATTCTCGCGGGTACTGCCGCCGCCACTCCCGACCCCAATTCCACCCTTAATCCAGTACTGCCACCGCCACTCCCGACCCCAATTCCACCACTGTATCGTTGTCCTCCCCCTCCCTTGCCGCTGCACCCTCGGTCCCGCAGCCCGCAACCCATCGATCCACCATAGCCCAAACCTATCGCATTTCCCCCCGCAAAGACCGCCGTCGCCCACCCCTTTCCCGGTGCCCTATCGCATCCTCCCCTCCCCTTCGCCGCTGGACATTACCTTTTGTCGCACCTCCCTTTCTATCTAATCTTCCACAAATTCTAGGGTTTGTGGGGGTGAGTGATGGTTTAGGTGGTTTTTGGTTGATTTTGGATTCGAGGTGCGGGGGCAGCGGGGACGGTTGTGGTGTTTCGTTGGTGTTGGTGGTGGTGGCGTTTCGGTGGTGGTAGTGGCGTTTCGGTGGTGTCGGCAGTATGTGGTGGTGGTGTCGGCAATATGTGGTGGCCAACAATAGGTGGTGGTGGTACTTGGTGGTGGTTAATTACACTAAACACTTGCCCTCACTTTTGTTAATTAACCCTTAAGAAATTTTGCCTATGAGACCGTGCAACCTGAATTGTTGCATTTAATTTGATACGGAGGAAGTATATAATAAGAGAAGTGTTTTAATCTTTGTGAAACATATTAAAAAGAAAAGTGAGTAATTTTTTGTACAGTAGAGGAAGAATTTGGTAAAAAGAGGCCGGGAAGAGAGGATTGAAACCAAAATTCTAATACTAAAAAATTTTCCATATCCGGTTTTTTCAAAATATAGGATTGCAATATAAAAATAAATTAGCATAGTATTTGTTTTGTTATATATATATATTCTTCTGCTGGTTGAAAATATTTGCTACACTTCCTTAAAATATAAATGTTACAATACTTGCTACGCATATCATAAATACACTTTCTTTTACCTCTAGACATTCTGAATACCCTTAAAAAGATACTAGTCACCCACTTTAGCTTCTTTATAATACTTTGCTTAGCAAATATGTTTTTATTCAAAAATTCGTGGTCCTCCTCTTTCTCTTTCTAAGTTTCTTAAAAATTCTCCACTTTCTCTATGTAACATCTAAATTGAAATTATAGAAGAAGTATTAATGATAGTTATAATTTTTTTTTTTTCTAATATATTGTTTTCTAATTTGACTTTCTCTCTATCTTTCTCATGAGCATTGCCAACCTTTAATATCATTTATCCTTATCTCTGTTCCATAAGCTAACTCTTGAGAAGCTTGATGTCCACGTAAGAAGACTAAAACATCATCACTCGCATAATAATTGAATTAAATTGATTAAAAAATAATGCAAATATTATTTAATCAATATATTTCGCTACATATGGAAGTGATTATTTAATATTTGCTAAATAGAACTGATGTCAACTTTTTCTTGAGATAAACTTTGTGAACAACTTTTTCTTACCTATTATTTGAGGTTATTACATGTAATAATACAAATTTGCTTTCTATTTAACGTGTGTGTATAAGAATAGTAAGTTCATAATCGAAACAAATCAATTCAGATAAGTTGCCGCTTAGTAGTGGTTCCACAAAGTAGTCCCTTTTTTGTGCAGCACGCCACACAAAAACGAATCATGCAACCAGATTAATCCGGCATCGCCATCCTCCTTCCCCCTTCCTCAAATCTTCGGCTTCTTCACCTTCGCCGGCGCCACCTTCATCGCCGCCGAAGAATCCGACATCGCCATTTCCGTCAAATGGAGGAGATCGGTTGTTCTCCTATATCACCTATAACACCCCCACGACCCCTCCTTATATATACTAGGAGAAATTACGGGAGTGTTATGCCACGCATGATAATACGTAAGGCTAATCAGAGAATACAACGAAAGTCTTTTAAAATAAATTGGAAATACTTTAACACAACTGAAATAAGAAAGTATGTAAATGAGTTACAAACTCGGAAACTATCCCATAATAGTCCCATTTTCAAAATAAGTCAAACCTTGACCCCAATGGTCAAGTAAAGTTAAACATATAATTCAAAATAACTTAAATACATAAAAAAGTACTCGTGTACTAAAATTCCCATCCGGATGCTTATGATACCCATGCACATCAAGAACTTGTACCTGAAACTTCTCCTCTAAGCTCTGCTCGCCAAACGGGTCATCACAGGGTTGTTGAGGAAAAACAACAACCAAAAGAAAACAAAAAAACACATACATCAGCAACGCTGAGTACATAACACTACGAAACTAATGCAAATAATGATGCATGCGATCCTCAAACAACTTCGGCTTGCTCTTCTTGTGACACTACATGCGACCAGCATATAATTGAACTTACTAAATACTTTCTTTTATTATTATTTGGCAATGAACGGGCACCGTCCTCCTCTTGGAATCATACGGGCTACTATTCTTTGTGTAAGAGATCCCACACCTCTTACTAAAGTTCCATGAACTTTAAATAACTTGACTCGAGAATTTTAAGCTTGTTAGTAATGAAAGAGGGTGAGAGTGAGCCTCTAGACTCAACATCTCAGAGATATTGAATACGAGTGACACCTAGTCCACTCAAAGATCTTGATAATTGGAATTCCATCAACTTGCTCAATAAAATAAAAGCATTAGCATCGTCATGCTAAGCTATATGCAGGAGTGTAGTTTCACACTAACTCCCCCCTTATGTTCAATACTCATGGGGGATCCATCCCAAGAGTTTTATTGCCAAAGCCCATTATGTGAGACACAATCAAAATCATAATACATCTAGCAAATAAATTAATTTCTTATCTTTCTTTAACAAGTGAATGCAACAAACACCATAAATAACTCAATCCTAAATTTTTTGAGACCTTGCTCATCTTATTACTTTAATGACTCCTTGAGTCCTTTCTTACTTTCTTAAGGATCCATGATCCAATCAATTGAGTCATTGCTCAATGATTCAACTACTTGTGAGACCTTGCTGAATAACTTTAAAACTTGTGAGACCTTGCTCAACAAAATATATAACTTCTAATGAGGCCTTGCTCAATAAAACATATAACTGCTAATGAGATCTTGCTCAATAAAATTTATAACTTCTAATGAGACCTTGCTCAATAAAATATATAACTGCTAATGAGATCTTGCTCAATAAAATATTCTCATGCAAGCCCTAGCTTCAAGAATAACATTAAAAAACTTTAATCATGCTCAAAAGCAATTATCATTAATCACATGCTTTCCAAATATAGGAATAACTCAAAAGTTCCATTCCTAATCCCCTTTCTAAGTTCTCAACATGTACTCAAACAATTATAAGGCATAAGCCTCTCCTTACTCCTCATGCTCAATAAATATACCATTAAACACTAAAGTCAAAGGTCAAGTGTATGTACCATGATAACACACAAAAATCAACAATTAAAAGCTTCACTTGCTTCTACTATGCTTGAAACCTACCAAGAACAAAGTACTATCAATTAGTACTCACCAACAACAATTCAAGGCTACTAATAAATAAAAATCAGCACTTTTAAAAATAATAATAAAGCTGATTTTTCTTTAAAAATGCTTTAAAACTATTTTTGAGTCATAAACTTGAAAACCTTTACTAGTAGGCAAAACCCACTATAATCTAATACTTAAAACTTCATAAAAATCAATAATTTGTTAACTTAATTACTGCTGTAATTTAATTAATAAATAATAACAAATATTTTTTATTTTTTAAATTTTTATATATATGGTTCGAAAACCACAAACCAGAACAACACCAACCGCAGCCACCACGAGCACCGTCTGCACCACCACCGGCACGATAGTGGGCAGGGCGGCGCTCGTCGCCCAGCTGCTGCTACCACATCCCAACACCGCAGTGCCCACGCACCACGTCGGCAGTGCCCACGCACCACGTCGAGGCCCGCCGGCGAACCACCACCGTGGTGGCCGGAAAACGCAGGAGAGAGAGAGAACAATAAGAAGAAAATAAAAATCAGAAAACTAGATTAAGACTACAATTATCAAGAATGAAAACTAGTTTAAAGCTTGAAACTTTGAAGAAATGGTTGAAGATGAAGTACTAGAGTTGAGAGAGGAAGAAGAAGAAGTCCTCTTACTCCTTTGTTGAAGAAAGTGGCTGGAAGAAAGATGGGGAAACTTAGGGTTTCCCTCTTTTATTGTGATAGTCTTTTTGGGTAAAAACTAAAATACCCTTACTCATCAAATTACCGAAATACATTTGATAATGAAATTGCCAAAATAATCTTCTCACTAATATTACTAAAATGCTTTCTTGAAAAGACTAAAATACTTCTTTGTGAAAATACTCAAATACTCTTTTGGTAAAATGACCAAAATACCCTTTTGCTCTCAAATACTGAAATTAAATAGCTTTAATGATTCAACAATCACTAGTAGAATAAATGCTTATTGCTGCGGTTATTAAGTGGCATATTGTGGCGGTTTTGACCGCGCAGCAATTCAGGGCGCAGCAATAGGTAATTAACCTGTTGCTGCGGTTTTAAACCACAGCAATAGACCAAGATATTGCTGCGGTTTCTGGAACAAACCGCAGTAATATGTTACACCTATTGCTGCGGTTCTTACCCAAAACCGCAGCAATAGGTAGTGTCAATAACAAAAAAAAAATTGAAAAATAACCTATTGCTGCTGTTGTTAGTAAAAACAAAGAACAATAGACTCACCTATTGTTGCTGTTTTTACCAACAACAAGAAGAATAGGTTGCTTTTTTTATAAAAAAAATTATACATTTATAATGTCATATATTAGTCCTACACATCTATACCCACACATCATTTTCAAAACCACAACCAAATTTATTGGAATTCATTCAAGCGTCAAATTAATTGACAAATTACATAACTACAACATCATTGACAAATTACATAACCAAGTTTTATGTTGAAATAAAAAATTACACATATATAAGATCTAAAAAAATATTTACAAATGATATCTAAAAATATATATACAAATTAATTTAATTCACCATACACCTAAAATACATATTCAATTAGATCTACAAAATTAACAAAAAAAATTAAATTGAAAAAAGAAATTTTCATCACAAATCAACAACAAAATTCAGAATTAATTCGAAACAAAATGAGTTAAAATTTCAATTCTAATCCTTTGTTTTTTTTTTCAGCCTCCACTACATCCACCATACAACCACCACAACCCCACCTTTCGACCACCACCGGAGAACTCCAACTGCACCACCACCAAACGCCGCCCAGCAGCCACCCCTCTTTCCCCTCCCTCTCGCTGCTCGCCTCGACACCCCCTCACCTCGGTACCCCCGTCACGTCGCTTCACTTTCTCTCCTCTTCGCACACAGTCGCTACCACCGCCACCCCTACACGCCCTTTACTTCATCGTTCACTGTACAATCCAAAATCAGAAACAATAAAAATCCCATCTTACACTTGGCAGACAACCCACAAAACAAAACAAAAAATTTCACAATATATCAAGTTATCAACTTTATCACTTAACACAGCAGTCATATTCAATCCAACAAAGAACAAGTAAATCCAAACACAAAACCCACAAAAAATTCTGTAAATCCAAACACAAAACCCAGAAAAATTAAATGCCCATAACAAGTCTTTTTTTTTCTTCTCTTTGATGTGTAATAAGTAGAAATGATATATATGAAATTATAACTCGAAATTAACAAACAAAATTTGCTGAAAAATCGAAGGTAATCACCCGCTATTAATGACGTTGGAGATTGGCGGCTTCGAGTGGTCAAGCGACGGATTTCGTTTGGGACGTCACGTCGGGCTTCGTTTGGTTGAGCGAGGAGCGACGCCGACCGTTCAATGTGCTGGAGATTGGTGAGTTGAGTAGAGAGAAAGACTTGAAGAAGAAGGAAACAGAGGAAGCATGAAGAAGAGAGAGAGGGGAACCAGTGGGAACGGCGAGCGAAGCCCGGCGAAGTCCGGCACAGCGAATGAGAGAGGAGAGAGAGGAGAGAGGAGAGTGAGGAGAGAGGGAATGAGTTGTGTGGGAACGGCTGATGAGTTATAAAAAGGAAAGAGGAACAAAACCCTAATTGGGCCACACATTTTTTTTTATACTTAAAATAGCCTATTGCTGCTGTTTTTACTAAAAACCGCAGCAATAGGTTCAAATTTTAATATAAAAAATAATATTTTAATATCTGGCACAGACATATTGCTGCGGTTTGTGGCAAAAACCGCAGCAATATATTAGAATATTATTATTTTAATATATTGCTGCGGTTTTTGCCACAAACCGCAGCAATATATCTGGTCAAAAAGTCAACTTTTTTTTCAAAAATTTTCAGTTGAAACCATATTGCTGCGGTTTTTGATCGAAACCGCAGCAATATGTTTATTTTATATTTTACTTTTTCTTTCTACGTGATATATTGCTGCGTATGAGTAAAACCGCAGCAATACTACCGCAGCAATTATTCTACTAGTGAATGATTAAAACTATTTAATTAAATATCTTAAAAATATGGGGGATTACAGTGTACCCTTAAAAGAAGTTTCGTCCCGAAACTTAAACAAAAACCTCCTCTCTTCTCCGAACTTTCAACTTTGAAAACTTATGAGCATTACGCCATAATATAGTTCTTTCTTAAGAAGTAGCCAAATAATATGCTACTAAGTAAAACAAGTAGCCAAATAATACGCTACTAAATAAAACTTTTGCCTTGAATGTTTAAACTATGAAATGCTTACTTCGCTCGAAAAGTTTTCCTTGAAAACTCTAAAAAAATCGTTGTGCACAAATGCAACAAATTCTTACTAATTTCTAGCAAAATGCATAATTTCTAGCAAAATGCACGCACGCACTCTACCCCCCTTAAAGGAGTTACGTCCCGGAACTCAACTCACCTAGTCGAAGAGCTCAGGATACTTCTTTCTCATCTCATCTTCAGTCTCCCAGGTAGCCTCTTCGGTACGCTGGTTAGACCACAAAACCTTGAGTATCTTTATATCTTTATTTCTTGTACTCCTCACCTTAGAGTCCAAGATCTTCACTGGTCTCTCTTCAAAAGAAAGCGTCTCATCCACTTCTATAATCTCGGGATCTAAATCGTGAGACTTATCGGGTACATATCTCTTTAGTTGGGATACATGGAACACATTATGCACTTTTCCCAAGTTATTTGGTAAATCCAAACGATAAGCTAATCTTCCAATTCTTTCAATAATGTTATAGGGACCTATAAACTTCGGGCTAAGCTTTCCTTTTTGCCCAAAACGCATCACCCCTTTCATAGGTGACACTGGCAGGCGTGGATTTGTCGTATGCACCTAGCCAAAGATAAAATTTCTCCTACTCTCTTTTACAATTAAATGTAGAAGGGAAGTAAGGTTCGTATCCACAGGGAAACAGGGACAAGTTTAATATTTAGCGTGAATTAGTACCTAGTTGACTCTAAGGGTCGAGAAACCTAATAACAAGGGGGGTTTCAAATAGATTATAAACAAACTAAAATTAACTAGCAAATAAATAAAATGAGAAATCAATATGGAAAGATCTTGAATCCGATTAACATCCACTTCAATTCATTATCGATCATTGAACCTTAACTCTAATTATTTCCATGATTATCTATTGTTGAGAACTAACCTCACAATCTCCTTATTCTTAGTTGAATAGCACGATCAGCGTGACTATAAAACCCTAACTAAAGGATAACCTAGTTCGATCAGCGTCTAAGTTCAATCCAATAGCAGCAATAAACACAGAGAATCAATAGACCTGCTAACGTCATACACGCGATAAACATTCAACAGTTGATTCAATTTCCCCAAGAAATAACCAAGATGATCTGCATCTAAGTTACTCCCTAGTTTGCTACAAATTGATAAAAGAATAAAACAATCCGATTCTATTCTTAAATCTAGCATTAGATTAATTACACAATCAAACTAGTAACGTTCCTAGCATAATCATGCAAAAATCATAGAACACAATCATAGAAATTAAACCATAATCAAAGAAACTAAATAGAGAGGAAATATCTCACAATAATGCTTGAAGCTTCATATTAATCTCGTTCAAGAACAGTTCAAGCTACAATCGGCATAGCATAAGCCAATTCCATAATTGAAATCTCTAAAAACTAAACTAGAAAATAAAAACTAAAAAGAGAAGATAAGAAGAGAAGAATGGAGTGTTGGAGATTCTCTCTCCTTAAGTGTGCTGCCCCCTTAGGTCCAAAAACAAGTTTGGTATTTATACTAAAGCATAAAAATCAGCCGACAATTACACCGACCTAGGGGTCGCGAGGTGTGAGACTGATTGCGAGTCGCGAAGAGTACTCTGTCTTCCACGCACAAAATGGGTGGGCAAGGGTCGCGAGTCGCGACAGTACTCGCGAGTCGCGAAGGCTGGGTGCTCGCGAGGTGCGAGGATTCTCGCGACTCGCGAGCGCTGGGCTTCGAGCTGGGCGATGAGCGCTGGGTAGGCTTGGCTGCTGAGCGTGCGGTGATGGGCGATGATGCTGGCTGCTCGGTAGGCTTGGTGCTATGCTCGGCTACGGCTTGCGACAATGCTTGATTGGAACATGTGGCGACGCATGGCAAGTATAACGATGTTGAGTCGTTCCAAACACTAATGCTTCTAGGAGCTCGGAACTTACAACTTTAACTATAATTAATATACAAAATTCCGAACTTCCACTAAGAGCTAAATAAAATGCAAACGTTAACAATTATGATCAAGACCCTTAGCAAAAAGCACCCAAAATATAATATAAACACCGTATAACTTGAGCGTATCAAATACCCCCACACTTGAACTTTACTCGACCTCGAGTAAACTCAAAAATGAGAAATACCAATTAAATCATCGCCCAAGCTATCGACACCAACCTACACTCTCCATCAACTACATCATCATCATCACATCTTAACAACATCCGCTCAAACCCTAAAAGTAAGGGACGATGATTCCCCCACACTTAGATTCGATCTCACCTGAAAAATACAAAGACGCGACAACAATAATAACCAGCAACACCAACACGAATCAAAATGTCAGCTCACGACACACTAAACTATCAGCTCTCCCAAACCTCCAAAAGATGATCTAAAACTACTACTACTAACTTAGAATAGCAAGCCATGGAACAAAGACAAAAAGGGATAAATTCCATGCTTACTCCCAAAAACAAACAATCAACCAAAATAATGTGAAAGCCAAAACAAATCTTCACAAAATCAAGGATGAATTCACCAACCTTACCCGAAAACGCTTTCCACCTTATGACACCAACTCCGGCAAATGAGTTTTCCAAATACATAATTCTCTCTTAATCTCTCATTTTGCCTAGGAGCCCTTTCGGGTTTTCATCCTAGCTTCTCACATTTTTTTTTTCATCTCTCTTTTTTTTTTCGGCTCACAAAACTCACCCGCTCAACTAGCTCTTTTTTGCATAGGCCGCCCTTTCTGGTTTTCGACCTATCCGAGCCCCCAATTTTGCCTGAGTCGCCCGCTCTTGCGGGTTTTCAACTCAGCGGGATTCATTTTCATTTTTTTTTCTTTTTTTTTTTCGAATTTGAAAGTAATACATACAACATAGATACATGAGAATGAGAATACCCTCCCCCCTACTTAAACTACACATTGTCCTCAATGTGACGACAATTAGAAGAAAAAGTAAACTGAAAATGGGGGGGAATTTGAAAATCGGGTAAATCGAAGATCGAATGCTCAAAACTCATGACAAACAATCCGTCAAACTCAAATTTCTTAACAAAACCAACTCAAATCTCATAGCTCAACTCACAACCCTCTCCCTCGAATCACTCAAACAAATGACAAATTCAAATTTTGTTTAAATTTTTGAGATTTGCACCTAGCTTAAGTGATCGAAAAGATACATTAACAATCTCAATTCTCTAGTTGTACCAACTCCTAGCTATTGAACTCCTCCCAACGGGTTTTCTTTTGTGGATTTTGGTTCCAAGTGGATTAAGATTGGTTGTGGATCTTTTTAGTGGGTGGGCGGTGGGTGAAAGAAAATTTGTTGTGGTGGTGGAAATTTGATGAGAAATAAAGGAAAAGAAAGACAATAAAAGGGGTCTCGGGTTACCTCCCGAGAAGCGCTGTTGTTTAAAGTCGTTAGCTCGACTTAGTACCTTGAGCTCAATAATTGGGCTTGTGCTCCAAGTGTGACAATGGTGGCTCCATGTCAACCTCCAATTCAAGTACCTGCAAAATAGATTCAGAAGAACTCTTGCAATGCATCGTTAGTGGTACAGTTTCAAAACAAGGTGGTAAGTCAGGAGGCTTTTTCCGCTCTTTCAACTCGGGCACCATAACCTGCACGTTAGTAGGAGGCACACAATCCTCAACCAAGACATCATCAGCATTCATCAACTCATCAACCTGCTCAATATCAAGAACATCATGCAAAACAGAGTCAACAATGTTAATAGAGCAAAGTGAGTTATCATCCTTAAGTAGAAGCTTAGGATCATTTATATCAAATGCCTCTACCTTTCTCTCAAACTCCATAGTCAAAGAACCAGCGCAAACATCAATTTTAGTGCAAGATGTTTTCAAGAAAGGTCGCCCCAAAAGGATTGGGGCCACATGTTTATCAGGTTCCATCTCCAAAACATAAAAATCAGCAGGAAATTGCAATTTCCCAACCTTAACTAACACATCCTCTAATTTACCCCTAGGATAAACATTGGATCTATCAGCTAATTGAATCACCACACCAGTTTCATGCAAATTGCCAAGTTTCAAAGACTTATACAATGAATATGGAATCACATTAATTGACGCACCTAAGTCTAACATGGCTTTAGGAAACATGGTGTCACCTTTAGTACATGGGATGGTAAACATGCCTGGGTCATTGCACTTTTGAGGTAATTTCTTTTGAAAGATAACAGAGACATGCTCGCTAGCCTTACTTTTTGCACTCCCTTTTGTTTTTGCTTTCTTTTCGAAGTACACAATTCTTTAAGGAACTTAGCATACCTAGGTACTTGATTTAAAGCATCAAAAAGGGGAATGTTTACCTCACATTTACGAAAGATTTCGTAAAAATCTTTGTTGCGCTCTACATTGCGGGTTTCTCTCAATGCCTCGGGAAATGGTGGCTCTGGTTCATATGGTGGAGGAGTTGATTTTTGGACTTTCTCCTCTTGCTGAGGTGGCAATGACTTACAATCTGTTGTCGGTTCATGCTTGATCACCTCTTCCACTATCTCTTTGTCTCGAACCACCAACCTCTCTTTGCTTGCAATTTCCACTCCACTCCTCAATGTGATAGCACTCACGTTCATTTTAGGGTTGAGTTCTGTTTGGGATGACAACCTCACCGAATCCCTAGCCTCTAACTTGGTTACAGCTCCTGCAATTTGGCTTACTTGGCTCTCCAAGTTCTTGATGCTCGATCGAGTTTCCTCTTGGAACTGCACCATGTTACCCTGCATGTTAGTCACATTTTTAGTTAAAGCATTTAACATTTCTTCAGTGGACATGCTAGAGCTCGAGTCTCGGCCTTGGGGCCTAGGATAAGGGTGTGGTTGTGGTCTGTTATAGTGCTGTTGTTGATGTTGATTGCCAAATCTGAAGTTAGAATGATCTCTCCACCCTTGCTCGGAAGCATATGAGTAAGGATCATGTCTCTGTAATGCTTGTTGGCCTTGAAAACCTACAGCTTTGACCTCTTCCCTAAATTCTTCTTGCATTTGAGGGCAAACATCAGTATGATGATCTAAAGAACAAATTCTACAAGCTTTTACCTGTTGAACTCTATTGTTCTTTACCATGAACTCACACATCATCGATGTAAGAGCTTGTACTTGATCCTCGGCCTTTGAAGAGCTAGAACCTGGACTTTCAACATTTGCTCTACGATGATTCGATCTTCTACTGAACTGTCTCGAGCCTTCAGCTACTTCTTCAATGAGCTCTCTAGCTGCAGTTGGAGTTTTATTTATGAAAGAACCTCCACTAGCAGCATTCACCATTCGCACATCTTCGTCAGAAGAACCATTGTAAAAGTACAAAATGAGGTCTTCATCAGAATAGCCATGATATGGACAACTAGCACAAAGTCTCTTGAACCTCTCCCAATATTCGTAGAAAGACTCATCGTGTTTCTGCTCAATATTGCTGATTTCCTTCTTTAATGTTGATGACTTAGAAGCTGGAAAGAAATTCTTAAGAAATCGCTTCTTCATTTCAATCCAAGTGGAAATGCAACCAGGAGGAAGATAATATAACCAATCTTTAGCTCCATCCTTCAAAGCAAAAGGAAAAGCTCTCAACTTGATTTGTGCATCCGTTGCTCCACTTGGTTTCATGCTAGTACAAACCACGTGAAACTCCGAAAGAAATTTGTTTGGATCTTCTCCATTGAGCCCATGGAACTAAGGAAGCAAGTGTATCAACCCCGACTTCAATTCAAAAGTAGTGCCTTCATCAAGAGCCGGAAATGAGATGCACAATGGTTGTTGATCAAGGTTAGGAGCCGTGAGCTCCCTCAAGGTACGAGTTTCAATTCTCGAAGGCATCTCTTCCTCCACTTCAACGTTAAAAGATGATTCTTGAAAATTTTCTCGCAAAATGTTTCTCCACCTGAAAAGAGTCAATTCTAATTCGGGATCGTAATGCAAAGATTCTTTGTTAGTAGTACGAGTGTTAACCATAAACAAAGAGCACAAGCAATACAATCCAAAAACACACGCTATATACAAACAAGTAACACCGTTTCCCCGGCAACGGCGCCAAAATTTGGCAGGCGTGGATTTGTCGTATGCACCTAGCCAAAGATAAAATTTCTCCTACTCTCTTTTACAATTAAATGTAGAAGGGAAGTAAGGTTCGTATCCACAGGGAAACAGGGACAAGTTTAATATTTAGCGTGAATTAGTACCAAGATGACTCTAAGGGTCGAGAAACCTAATAACAAGGGAGGGTTTCAAATAGATTATAAACAAAGTAAAATTAACTAGCAAATAAATAAAATGAGAAATCAATATGGAAAGATCTTGAATCCGATTAACATCCACTTCAATTCATTATCGATCATTGAACCTTAACTGTAATTATTTCCATGATTATCTATTGTTGAGAACTAACCTCGCAATCTCCTTATTCTTAGTTGAATAGCACGATCAGCGTGACTATAAAACCCTAACTAAAGGATAACCTAGTCCGATCAGCGTCTAAGTTCAATCCAATAGCAGCAATAAACACAGAGAATCAATAGACCTGCTAACGTCATACACGCGATAAACATTCAACAGTTGATTCAATTTCCCCAAGAAATAACCAAGACGATCTGCATCTAAGTTACTCCCTAGTTTGCTACAAATTGATAAAAGAATAAAACAATCCGATTCTATTCTTAAATCTAGCATTAGATTAATTACACAATCAAACTAGTAACGTTCCTAGCATAATCATGCAAAAATCATAGAACACAATCATAGAAATTAAACCATAATCAAAGAAACTAAATAGAGAGGAAATATCTCACAATAATGCTTGAAGCTTCATATTAATCTCGTTCAAGAACAGTTCAAGCTACAATCGGCATAGCATAAGCCAATTCCATAATTGAAATCTCTAAAAACTAAACTAGAAAATAAAAACTAAAAAGAGAAGATAAGAAGAGAAGAATGGAGTGTTGGAGATTCTCTCTCCTTAAGTGTGCTGCCCCCTTAGGTCCAAAAACAAGTTTGGTATTTATACTAAAGCATAAAAATCAGCCGACAATTACACCGACCTAGGGGTCGCGAGGTGCGAGACTGATCGCGAGTCGCGAAGAGTACTCTGTCTTCCGCGCACAAAATGGTTGGGCAAGGGTCGCGAGTCGCGACAGTACTAGCTAGTCGCGACAGTACTCGCGAGTCGCGACAGTACTCGCGAGTCGCGACAGTACTCGCGAGTCGCGACAGTACTCGCGAGTCGCGAAGGCTGGGTGCTCGCGAGGTGCGAGGATTCTCGCGACTCGCGAGCGCTGGGCTTCAAGCTGGGCGATGAGCGCTGGGCAGGCTTGGCTGCTGAGCGTGCGGTGATGGGCGATGATGCTGGCTGCTCGGTAGGCTTGGTGCTATGCTCGGCTACGGCTTGCGACGATGCTTGATTGGAACATGTGGCGACGCGTGGCAAGTATAACGATGTTGAGTCGTTCCAAACACTAATGCTTCTAGGAGCTCGGAACTTACAACTTTAACTATAATTAATATACAAAATTCCGAACTTCCGCTAAGAGCTAAATAAAATGCAAACGTTAACAATTATGATCAAGACCCTAAGCAAAAAGCACCCAAAATATAATATAAACACCGTATAACTTGAGCGTATCAAACACCTTTAATAAGACTTTCTCGCCTACTTGATACTCACTATCTCTTCTATTCTGATCTGCATAAGCCTTTTGATGATCCTGGGCCACCCTCATCTTCTCACGGATATATCTCACTTGATTCACGGTATCTTCAATCATTTGCGGTCCCAAAGTAACCGTCTCGCTTATATCATTCCAGCACAATGGACTGCGACATTTCCGACCATATAGAGCTTCGAAAGGAGCCATCTTAATGCTAGAATGGTAACTATTATTGTATGAGAATTCTATTAAAGCCAACATCTCATCCCAAGTCTTAGGGTAATCTATGACACACGCTCTCAACATGTCCTCGAGAGTCTGAATGGTTCGCTCCGATTGACCATCAGTTGCTGGATGAAAAGCTGTACTCTTAAGCACATCGGTCCCAAAAGCTTTCTGTAATGCTTCCCAAAAATGAGATAAATATCTTGAATCCCTATCAGACACAATAGTGGAAGGAACTCCATGATGCCTCACCACTTGGTCCACATATACTTTACCACATTGTTCCATCGACCAATTGTCCTTCATCGGAACAAATTTTGCTACTTTAGTTAGTCTATCTACAATCACCCACACTTTGGTGAATCCTTTCGCTGTCTTGGGAAGACCTACAACGAAATCCATTGCTATGTCATCCCACTTCCACTCAGGCACTGGTAACGGTTGAATCGTTTCTTGAGGTCTCTTGTGTTCGCTCTTCACCTTCTGGCAAGTCAAACACCTAGCAACAAATTCAGCTACTTCTCTATTCATATTGTTCCACCAGAACATCAGCTTCAAGTCCTTATACAATTTATCCCCTCCAGGGTGGATAGAATAAGTCGTATTGTGCCCTTCTTTCATCACTTTCTCTTTCAACTTGGTGTAACTCGACGGTATACACCACCTTCCATTGAATCGGACACTTCCATCGTCATGGATGCTAAACTCCTTTGTCTTCTTCTCCTCGATCAGCTTCTTTATCTTCTCCATTTCCTCATTCCCTTCTTGAGCCTTTAAAATTTCTTCATTCAATGTTGACTGAATTGAGATAGCATTTAAGCATGCTTCCACTCCACCACTCCCAACAACTTCAATGTTGAGCTTCCTAAACTCATCACACAACTTATCTGGAAGTACCAAAGTACTTAAACTATGGCTAGACTTGCGACTTAACGCATCGGCAACGACGTTTGCCTTTCCTTCATGGTATAAGATCTCAATATCGTAGTCATTAACCAACTCCAACCATCTTCTCTGCCTCATATTCAAATCTTTTTGAGTATACAAATACATCAGACTCTTGTGATCCGTATACAACTTCACCTTCACTCCATACAAGTAGTGTCGCCAAATCTTCAAAGCAAACACTATTGCGGCTAACTCTAGATCATGGGTTGGGTAATTCACTTCGTACGATTTCAATTGCCTAGAAGCGTAAGCTATAACCTTCCGGTTTTGCATCAATACACACCCTAGACCATTTTTCGAAGCGTCACTATATACCTCCAACTCAGCATTCTCGTCTGACAACGTCAAGATCGGAGCTGTAGTCAACAACTCAGCTTCTTAAAGGTTTTCTCACACTCCTCGGTCCATATGAACTTTGTATCCTTCTTCATAAGACTAGTCATTGGTTTAGCTACCCTCGAAAAATCCTTCACAAAACGTCTATAGTAGCCAGCTAGACCCAAGAAACTCCTTATATCAGTAATATTCCTAGGTGTAGGCCATTCGCTCACTGCGGTTATCTTCGACGGATCTACGAAAATTCCCTTCTTTGACACAATGTGGCCAAGAAACGCCACTTCTTCCATCCAAAATTCACACTTCGAGAACTTTGCGTAAAGGTGATGCTCCCTAAGTGTAGATAATACCAATCTCAAGTGCTCTTCATGCTCCTCCTTGTTCTTCGAGTAAATAAGGATATCATCGATGAATACGACTACAAATTTGTCCAAATACTCTCGAAACACTCTATTCATGAGGTCCATAAACATTGCTGGTGCATTGGTTAAACCAAATGTCATTACAGTGAACTCATAGTGACCATACCTCGTCCTAAAGGCAGTCTTTGGTATGTCCTTCTCCCCATTTCGCAACTGGTGATACCCTGACCTCAAGTCTATCTTCGAAAAATATTCCAGCTCCTCTTAATTGATCGAATAGGTCGTCAATCCTCGGTAACAGATACTTATTCTTAATAGTTACCTTGTTGAGATCTCTATAATCGATACATAGCCTCAAGCTCCCATCCTTCTTCTTTACAAACAAAACAGGCGCTCCCCATGGGGAATAACTAGGTCTAATGTACCCTTTCTCGAGTAATTCCTTTAGTTGCTTGTTGAGCTCCTTCATCTCTGCTGGAGTCATTCTATAGGGTGCTTTTGATATAGGGGCAGTTCCAGGAACTAAGTCTATGGTGAATTCTAACTCCCTTTGAGGTGGCATTCCCGGTACATCTTCCGGAAATACGTCTAGAAACTCATTCACCACCTTCACATGTTCTATCTTACGCTTCTCTTCTTCCAAGCTCTGCACACTACACAAGAATAACGAAGCTTCCTTACTCACTTGCTTTACCAAACTAAAGGATGAAATGATCTTAATTCTACCTTCTTGTGGTTTAGTCTTAAAAGTCACCTTTTTCCCGTTCTTATTCCTCAATCTCACTTTTTGTTCTCCACACAGAATCTCGGCTTTATACTCCTTAAGCCAATCCATTCCTAAAATGATCTCCAAGTCTTCCAATGGAAACTCTATGAGGTTGGTTTCAAAGTCTACATCCGCAATTCTCACAAGGACGTTCTCATATACTATTGAGCAAGTTACTACTTCCCCAGATGGTAACATAATAGGAATTTCAACATCCCTAGGGTTTTCTAAGCCATATTTTGAAACAACTAACTTTGAAACAAATGAACGTTCGGCTCCTGAATCAAATAAAGCTTTAGCAAAAGTGGAATTAATAGAAACATTACCCGTAACTACGTCCTTAGACGTCTCAGCTTCTCTAGCACTTATGACATTCAGTCTTGCCACTGCAGGTACACTAGGGCCAGCTCCACTCAAAACGGTCTTGTTGTTCCAATTTTGCTTGTTCCCACCTTGATAGTTGTTGCCTCCTGAATGGTTTCGATTGCCCTGACCAAACTGGTTTCCGCTCTTGCCCTTGTCAGTCTTCAACTCAGGGTTCTTGGAGAAGCACTCATACTCTCGGTGACCCAATTTGTGGCAGTAGTTACACTCCACTAGCTTTCCTTCGCAATCCTTTCCAGGATGATTGTAGGGGCACTTCTTGCAAAAATACACGCGTTCGTCTCCTTTCCTTCCCTTATTAGGAACATTTCCACCCTTCTGTTGTTGATACTGGCCCCCATTCTTTTGGCCATTAGATTGTCCTCCTTGGTGAAAGTTATGTTGAGGCTTGAACTTCTTGTCGTTCCTCTGGAAATTCTGACTAGGGTTCTCCTTTCTCTTGTTGTTTGAGCTTTCAATTCCAGCTTGTTTCAAATAGGAACCTAAATGAGCAACTCTATCGTACACTTCCTCTAAGGTCCTGAAAGTTGAACCTCCTAGCCCAAGCTTCACCTCAAGACTAAGTCCATTCTCAAACCTAATAGCCTTTCTTTCCTCAGTAGGTACTAACTCTGGAGCAAACTTCATCAAACCTACAAACTTCTCATAGTACTGCTCCACAGTCATGTCACCTTGCTTCAACTCATCAAACTCCCTGGCCTTTTACCTCCTCAAGAAATTGGGATAACATTTCTCCTTCATAGCTCCTCCGAAAGCCTTCCAATCAAAGTCAGGTCTTGCCATTAACGTCTCCTTATGTTGCGACCACCAAAAATCGGCTTCCTCCTTGAGGTAGTACGCCGCTATAGCTACCTTCCTATTATCTGGACATTGGATAGCATCGAATAGCTTCTCAAAGTCCCTAAACCAGTTCTCAAGCTTGACAGGATCGCCTTTCCCATCATAAGAAGGCGGTTTACTATCACTAACCCTCTTAAACCAATCAACAGACTTCTTTTTCGAAGGGACTCTCTTAGCTAAATTCGTAGTCACTCGGACCAAATTCCTCAGCTGAGCATCAACTCTAGCGTTTCTATCGACCATTGATCTGCCCAAAAAAATTTGACTTAAAAATCGCTTATTGGACCCCAATATAGATCAAAAATACTAAGCAAATGCCATGCTGACATTGAATTCTCAATTTCCTCTCTAAGGAGCTTTCATACTAACTCTCTTACTAGAGTAGTAGCTCAAAGCAAAACTAGCACTAATTTGTAGTCATACTACACTTTTTAGTCAAAACTGGAATCTATGCAAGTAGAAAATGCCAATCACGTTGCAATCAAACACTTAGTCACATAAAACACATCAAAAATGCTACTAGACCTTAGAACACTTAATAATCTAAGGCACATAAACACTTAGTGACTAATGCAGTGCAGTGTACATATGCATATGCAATTCCCTTCCCTTTGCAATTCGACTTTGAAATACTTTTTAAGTTCAAAAACTTTTGTAAAGTAAAGGTAATATAACCTTTGGAGCTCTGATACCACTTTATAACACCCCCACGACCCCTCCTTATATATACTAGGAGAAATTACGGGAGTGTTATGCCACGCATGATAATACGTAAGGCTAATAAGAGAATACAGCGGAAGTCTTTTAAAATAAACTGGAAATACTTTAACACAACTGAAATAAGAAAGTATGTAAATGAGTTACAAACTCGGAAACTATCCCATAATAGTCCCATTTTCAAAATAAGTCAAACCTTGACCCCAATGGTCAAGTAAAGTTAAACATATAATTCAAAATAACTTAAATACATAAGAAAGTACTCGTGTACTAAAATTCCCATCCGGATGCTTATGATACCCATGCACATCAAGAACTTGTACCTGAAACTTCTCCTCTAAGCTCTGCTCGCCAAACGGGTCATCACAGGGTTGTTGAGGAAAAACAACAACCAAAAGAAAACAAAAAAACACATACATCAGCAACGCTGACACTATGAAACTAATGCAAATAATGATGCATGCAATCCTCAAACAACTTCGGCTTGCTATTCTTGTGACACTACATGCGACCAGCACATAATTGAACTTACTAAATACTTTCTTTTATTATTATTTGGCAATGAACGGGCACCGTCCTCCTATTGGAATCATACGGGCTACTATTCTTTGTCTAAGAGATCCCACACCTCTTACTAAAGTTCCATGAACTTTAAATAACTTGACTCGAGAATTTTTAGCTTGTTAGTAATGAAAGAGGGTGAGAGTGAGCCTCTAGACTCAACATCTTAGAGATATTGAATACGAGTGACACCTAGTCCACTCAAGGATCTTGATAATTGGAATTCCATCAACTTGCTCAATAGAATAAAAGCATTAGCATCGTCATGCTAAGCTATATGCAGGAGCGTAGTTTCACACTAACTCCCCCCTTATGTTCAATACTCATAGGGGATCCATCCCAAGAGTTTTATTGCCAAAACCCATTATGTGAGACACAATCAAAATCATAATACATCTAGCAAATAAATTAATTTCTTATCTTTCTTTAACAAGTGAATGCAACAAACACCATAAATAACTCAATCCTAAATTCTATGAGACCTTGCTCATCTTATTACTTTAATGACTCCTTGAGTCCTTTCTTACTTTCTTAAGGATCCATGATCCAATCAATTGAGTCATTGCTCAATGATTCAACTACTTGTGAGACCTTGCTCAATAACTTTAAAACTTGTGAGACCTTGCTCAACAAAATATATAACTTCTAATGAGGCCTTGCTCAATAAAACATATAACTGCTAATGAGACCTTGCTCAATAAAATTTATAACTTCTAATGAGACCTTGCTCAATAAAATATATAACTGCTAATGAGACCTTGCTCAATAAGATATTCTCATGCAAGCCCTAGCTTCAAGAATAACATTAAATAATTTTAATCATGCTCAAAAGCAATTATCATTAATCACATGCTTTCCAAATATAGGAATAACTCAAAAGTTCCATTTCTAATCTCCTTTCTAAGTTCTCAACATGTACTCAAACAATTATAAGGCATAAGCCTCTCCTTACTCCTCATGCTTAATAAATATACCTTTAAACACTAAAGTCAAAGGTCAAGTGTATGTACCTTGATAACACACAAAAATCATCAATTAAAAGCTTCACTTGCTTCTACTATGCTTGAAATACTATCAATTAGTACTCACCAACAACAATTCAAGGCTACTAATAAATAAAAATCAGCACTTTTAAAAATAATAATAAAGCTGATTTTTCTTTAAAAATGCTTTAAAACTATTTTTGAGTCATAAACTTGAAAACCTTTACTAGTAGGCAAAACCCACTATAATCTAATATTTAAAACTTCATAAAAATCAATAATTTGTTAACTTAATTACTGCTGTAATTTAATTAATAAATAATAACAAATATTTTTTATTTTTTTTATTTTTATATATATGGTTCGAAAACCACAAACCGGAACAACATCAACCGCAGCCACCACGAGCACCGCCTGCACCACCACCGGCACGACAGTGGGCAGGGCGGCGCTCGTCGCCCAGCACCGCAGTGCCCACGCACCACGTCGGCAGTGCTCACGCACCACGTCGGCAGTGCCCACGCACCACGTCGAGGCCCGCCGGCGAACCACCATCGTGATGGCCGGATAACGCAGGAGAGAGAGAGAGAGAACAATAAGAAGAAAATAAAAATCAGAAAACTAGATTAAGACTACAATTATCAAGAATGAAAACTAGTTTAAAGCTTGAAACTTTGAAGAAATGGTTGAAGATGAAGTACTAGAGTTGAGAGAGGAAGAAGAAGAAGTCCTCTTACTCCTTTGTTGAAGAAAGTGGCTGGAAGAAAGATGGGGAAACTTAGGGTTTCCCTCTTTTATTGTGATAGTCTTTTTGGGTAAAAACTAAAATACCCTTACTCATCAAATTACCGAAATACATTTGATAATGAAATTGCCAAAATAATCTTCTCACTAATATTACTAAAATGCTTTCTTGAAAAGACTAAAATACTTCTTTGTGAAAATACTCAAATACTCTTTTGGTAAAATGACCAAAATACCCTTTTGCTCTCAAATACTGAAATTAAATAGCTTTAATAATTCAACAATGATTAAAACTATTTAATTAAATATCTTAAAAATATGGGGGATTACATCACCGTTTTCTCTCTCCTCTCTCCCTCACATTCTTTTCCTTCTTTCTCTCTCTCCTATCTTCAACTTCTTCTTCTCTGCCATATTTTCAACTCTCAAAAGGACGATTTCTTGAACCAATTTGAAGGTGTAATTGTAGTTTGTTGCCTCACTCAAATGATGAGAATCAAATCGAGTAGCAGCGGCGGCGGCGGAAGCAAAGGCGAAAATGTCGCCACCGATGTCGCGAGGCGTCGCTCCACCTTAGGGTTTCGATCTCACATTTTTCTCTCTCCTAAAATCTAAGGTAACTCCTACCCAAGTATAAAGTAACTTCATCATAAATTTAAGTCTAGTTTCAGAAAAAGTAACCCATAGTTTCAGTAAAAGTAACCCCTACTTTCAGTAAAGTAACCCCTTAGCATTACAAAAAGTACTCCTTAGTTTCATTAAAAGTAACCCCTTAGCATTACAAAAGTAATTCCTAATTTCAGTAAAAGTAACCCCTTAGCATTCGAAAAAGTAACCCCTTGTTTCAGTAAAAGTAACACCTTAGCATTAAAAAAAAAAAACCCTTGATTCAACAAAAGTAACCCTGTTACAAAAAGTAACCTCGCTGAAAACGAATTCACACTTGTGCTTCGTTATAAGGCCTAGCTTGGGCCTTTTTATTATACAAAAATTTGTGTTGAACTTATCATTATTTTCTCTCTATCTCTCTCATGAGGGTTGCCAACCCTTTGAGTCACCCAAACATTTTCCGCCAATAAATTCAGATAAGTTGCCGCTTGGCAGTGGGTCCACATAGATTAAAAAAGGGCCCACATATGCCAACGTTGCCATTACCTGCAGCTATTCAGTTTCTTTGAAGTTTGAACACATCACACCGCTTCTTCATTCTACTCCTTTTGCTCCCCACTGATTGCCTCCTTTAAATTCCTCACAATCTTTCCATTATTTCTCAAAAATTTCAGCACTTCTTCTGCAAATGGTACCTTATAATGGAGGACATAGATTTTTCAAGTTCAGAATCCCAATTTTCTTTAACCTTTCTATTTCTACTTCACCCTGATTTTGTTTTTTCAGGGGATCAAAATTTCAGCTAAATTAGTATAAACCCAGAAAACCCTTTTCTTTTTTGACCTTAAATTGTTGAAATTTAGACAAAGTCTCCTACTTTATCTGCTGGGTTCTTTGAAATTTGTTTCCTTTTTAGAAAAAGAATCAACCTTTTGATAAAAATCAATGGCTTTGATTCATAGAATCAGTAAGAATTACGAATTTTCACACTCTGTTGTGGAAATGGCAAGAATTTTGCTAAGAATAAATTATTCTACGCTTTTATGGTTGTGGTTGGGTGTTTTCTTTTTTGAAAATCATGAAGGAAAACCCCGGATTTTCTAGTGTTTGTTCTTCCCTTTTTTTTTTCTTGTGTTTTACACCTTAAGATACATAATTTCATAAATACATAGCTGAAAAAGTTAGTTGAATTTGTTTGATATAAAGTCATGTACAATATGAGGGTTAGAGCCCAAGTTGGAGGAGCAACTTCTCAGAAAAGTTATGTGGAAATTGATCCATCTGGTCGTTATGGACGTGTAAGTTTCTTGTATTTTTTTTAATTTGTAAATTTTTAGTTGAATTTTTACTATTTATTGTGTTAAATGAATCATGTGATTGATGTTTGCACTTGATTTTGTAGATGAATTTAAGTTGTTGTTTTGATGTGTAATGGGTATGATCTTGTGTTTTAAGGGGAATGGACGTGTAAGTTTCTTGTATTTTTATTAATTTGTAAATTTTTAGTTGAATTTTTTCTATTTATTATGTTAAATGAATCATGTGATTGATGTTTGCACTTGATCTTGTGTATGAATTAAAATTGTTTTTTTGGTGTGTAATGTGTATGATCTTGTGTTTTAAGGGGAAGAGATGGTAAATTGTAGGAAGATAGTGCTTTTTTTGTTAATTGGTGATTGTTTCTTGGGTGATACTTCTGTGTTAGAAAATTTGGATTGTAGACGAAATCTTGTTTGTGCTACCAGCTTCGAGAAATTTCTAATTCATAACCATTATGAACGTTTTTTGTTCATAACTTTTGCGAGTGTTATCTATATAAATCTATTAAAAGGCGTTCCTAAACAAGGAACGGTGCCATGTGGTACTCTTCTTAAGGGCGTTTTATTTCATGTAATCCATGTACAATAAAAAAAATAGAAATTGCATAGTATAGGCTTTGACCCCGTGACTTCATATACTAAAGTCTTAACCACTAGAGCGAGTGGTATTTAATGTTATCATTTTATAGTACAATATTAATAAATGAAAATTTCCTTACCCGGGGCATAGCCCGGGCCTAATAACTAGTTGAATCACAAATGTTGTATATTGGATCACAAATATGATTGTCTTAATATAGCTCAGAGTTGATGGTGATAAGTTGGATTTCATCACGCAACATTTTTTATTCAATACAACTTTTATGATTCAATTTACAACATCTGTGGTTAAAATTTAATCAAAAGTTTTTTGAACAAAAAAAAATTCATATCCTCTATGAACTAGGAATTTCCCTTTTTTCTGAGTTTGACTTTGAGAAGATGATGCAGTGATGTGGGGCGTACACTGGTTGGTGCAAACAAACTAACATTACAAGTTGGGTGGGTAGTTCTAGAATGAAAGTTTTTTTTTATCTTATTTATAGTTTTAAAAAGAGTTAGAAATTATGCCTACTATGTCATGAATGAACCATAGTCATTTAAAATATGTGTCAAGTTGTTGCTTGCTGCTGAGTGCTGATACAAGACTAGATTATGAAATGCCTTCTTGAATTTCCTAATGCAATTATGCAAGTGCTAATCAATCATATCATGATATGCTGGTCCCAATTGCTTAGTTTATATTTTTACTATGAATTGTTTGTCATCTCTTTTAAAGTACCTTAAACTTAAATCAAAGTGAAAGATTCAACTGGCATAATCAAATAACGGATCTTTGGGAAAGCATATAAATCTTACATTTTTGTTTTCATTTGATTGTCTAATTGACACCAAACAGCAGCGTAATATCCTATGTGTAAATGGAGAACCAGGCTATTGCGTTACTAGGAGGACGTTTTTTATTATATTCA
Organism: Beta lomatogona; assembly: GCA_947646795.1. NCBI lineage: Eukaryota > Viridiplantae > Streptophyta > Magnoliopsida > Caryophyllales > Amaranthaceae > Beta > Beta lomatogona. Next base: position 304,095 of record CANSNZ010000377.1, read on the forward strand.
CTTCTTTTTTTCCTGCCTTGCAAGTTGCGTCTCCACTTCGAATCATGGCGTGTTCATATTTATTTGTTTATGGTGTAGAGGTTTCACTTTTTGAATGTCAATTATGCAGAGTTTTCATCTCATGAGTAGTAGTTTTGCTTGTTGAAAGAGGTGAAAGTGATTGGTCTTGTGTTGTGCTTGGTTGGTTGTGTACTTGCCATAGGTCGTAGGATCCTTAAGGGGGGAAAGAGGGGGGAGGGGGTGTTGTTCGTTGCTGCTTCTGTTGTTTGTGGCTACGCTGATAATCTTTGTATGGTCACCTAGACATCGTGTTGGCTTTATTGGTTTGTTTCTTGACATTTTGATGTTTGGCTGTCAAAACTCTGGCAGTTTAGAGAAGTTCTTGGAAAAGGAGCCATGAAGACTGTCTATAGAGCATTTGATGAGGTGCTTGGATTGGAGGTAGCATGGAGTCAAGTAATGTTGAATGACGTTCTTGGTTCTCCAGATGAACTGCAGCGGCTCTACTCCGAAGTTCATCTTCTGAAGAGCCTTCAACACGAGTCTATCATACGGTTCCACAGTTCATGGATAGATATTGATCGGAGAACTTTCAACTTCATTACTGAAATGTTTACCTCTGGAACTTTGAGAGAGTAATCACTTGTTCTTTGATCTGTTAAATATGTGGATGAGGATCTTGCCATTCAATTGTTCTTTTTAAATGGCCAACTCTTTTTGGAAAGACTTTTGCTCATGATTTACTTCATTTGAAGTGTATACAATAAGATCAACTCTCTTGAGATGTTAATTGATTGTGGCAAGTTATATATATCCTTGTGGCATCTTAGTGTTTATAGATTGTTTCCAAATATATATGATATCAAAAGGACTATAGGGTACCATGAGATTAGGAACGATTAACTGCTTTAGTTATTTGATTAGGCATCTGACTAGCTTATGTCAGCTTCACATCTTCTGCCATTAAGTATCGGCAATGATCCAAAACCTAAATTCAAATAATTAATAGTACCTTGTGTTATGGCACTTTGATCACAGATATAGGCAAAAGTATCACCAAGTAGATATACGAGCTATCAAAAATTGGGCCCGCCAAATCCTTCGTGGTCTTGTCTATCTGCACAGCCACGATCCTCCGGTGATACACAGAGACCTCAAGTGTGATAACATTTTTGTCAATGGCCATCTTGGACAGGTGAAGATTGGTGATTTGGGGTTAGCGGCTATTCTTCGTGGTTCACAATATGCCCACAGTGTTATAGGTCAGTCTCTTGCTCATATCTGTTATAATAAGTTACTGTGGATCTGTTTTGTTTCCTTAATGCATGAATTCTTTTGCTGGTATTTGTTTGTACTTCTATGACATTTCTCATTGTAATCCATCTGACAGGGACTCCAGAATTCATGGCACCAGAATTGTACGAGGAAAAATATAATGAACTTGTAGATGTATATTCTTTTGGAATGTGCGTCTTAGAGATGCTTACTTCTGAGTATCCTTACAGTGAATGCTCAAATCCAGCTCAGATCTACAAGAAAGTGACAGCGGTAAGCTTTCATGAGGGCTTTGCTATTGGATTCCTGCTGTGATCTTCCAGATTTCTGACTCAATCCCACTCCCTGAATATGCTTAGGGAAAGGAGCCGAAGGCTTTTTACCGCATACAAGATATGGAAGCCCAACAGTTTGTTGGAAAATGCTTGGAAACTGTTTCAAAGAGGTTACCAGCCCATGAGCTGCTCTTGGATCCATTTCTGGCAACTGATGATGATCTCCTGCCATTGTCAGAACGGCCTTTTCGAATATACTCCCCGAAAGGAGTTTTGATTGATATGCCTTTTCTGCTTGATAATTCTATTAGGAACACTGACATGACAATCACTGGAACTTTGAATCCTGAAGATAATACCCTTTTTCTGAAGGTGCAGATCTCTGATAAAGATGGTATGATTATATTGATTTTCTCTATATCCTCCCACTTGTTAAGCTTAAAAGCAAGATAACCACACTTCATGTGCTTCAAGTCTTTTGAATGACTAGGCTTTGTACTTTGTTCTTTTAACCTTAAAAATATTCTTGCGTTTTAGGAAAAATAATGTCTGTGAAGTTTAACTTTCAATATGTTCAGATAAGTTGAGATAAAGGCCAAAGTTTCTTTAATTTAGGGAAGTTGTCCATTACTTCTATATCTTCTCTCAGAGATTCTATTGTTACATACCAACTATCTTTTGCCTATGCTGTATTGTAAAGGTTGTGTCAGGAATGTTCACTTCCCATTTGACATCATTCATGATACGGCAATGGAGGTTGCAACTGAAATGGTGAGGGAGCTTGATATAAATGACTGGGATCCCCACGAGATTGCTGATATGATCGAGGAGGAGATCTCCACTTTAGTTCCAAGATGGAAGGATTTAAATTCACCCAAAATTCAGCAACATTATTGCTTTGACTTTAACAAAGATGATGACGAAAATGGTCCTCCCGGCCTGTCTTCCTGTTCACCATCCCATGATTCTCCTCGTGGTTCCTCCAAGTCTTGTGAAGTACCATGCTCTCAAAAGAGTCCCTTGAATGCAAATCATGATTGGCTTCAAGGTAAGTAGATGTTTTTGCTTAGATTCAGGATCATAGTCGTAAATTGACTGGGGAGTTTAACGGGGAAAGAAATAATTATTCTTGCGTGCATGTGGTTCGTGAACTCATAATGGGTTCATCGCTAGTACTGATTTAGATTATAATAATTGTTTCCAACCCTTCGACCAATATACACTAAATCACACTTTATTTTCAATTTGTCTTTTGTTAACGATGCAGAGACTACCACTGGCTCGTAATTATTTCATTAACTAATTGGTAAATCTTTTTTTAAGAGACGGAGATGCCTCTGTAGACGGGCAAGTTAAATCTTGATAAGGACATGTTTGTCATATGGCTGATGCATTCTAGAAAGAAATCTTATGTGGCTAGTTGAAACAGAAGTAGTCAAAGGGGTGGTTTTTGGCAAATTTAACTTTAGAGAATTTGGGCATGTCTGGATAGCTTTGGTTAGCTAGTAATCAGAGTTTTATGAGTAGATAGGAATTTCGGCCAAAGTTCCGTATTTCTACATCCAGAATTTACCGTCACATTGTCCTGAGTCCTGACCCTTCAAAATACAGGATTCACTCTGATTTTATTAACAAACTCTTTGTGATAGTTTTATGTGAAAAAATGTGACAATTTTTCCACAGTTCCTTTTAGCAAATTTGGTTCTACTCAGGAGGTGAATTGAACTGTTCTGAAATGCACTTATTGGTTGCAGGATGTACAGTTTATACCGAGGATACATATTCAGAAAGCTCGTGTAGTTCAAGCACTTGCTCAGACTTTGAGTATTCTTTGCTGAATAGTTCTGAAGCGAGGGATGCCATCTCAAATACGAAAACTGAGGAATATTCTAGGTTCTGTCCCCGGGAAAACACGGTTTCTAAGTGTGATGAAAAATCCAATGGCTTTGTGGGTACCCGGCTTATGGGTATGAACACTAGTGGGCACAAGAAGCTTAGCAAGTTACGTTCGTTCATGGACATCCGTAGTCAGTTGTTAAATCGAGGCTTGATGCAGGCGATGAACAAGCGACGTGCAGCTAAGACCGTTGGTGCTGTGGAAAACATCGGGTTTCATGATCCTAACTGACCTTACTTCTTGGAAGGAATTGCAAAATAGAAGATATCCGGTCCTATAATATTACTACTTCACCTATTTTTATATTTTTATCGTCTCAAAATAGTATTAAAGAGTAGGAGGAGCTTTTGCAAATTAAAAAATAAACATAAAAAAATTGAGAAGAAATATTTTCACTAGTTGAAGTACTTAGGTCTATGTTGCTCGGGTTTCATGTCGGACTCTAGTATGTGTCTGACTTGACTGTTTTATGAAATATATCCACGGTATTGGGTCGAAATACAGTGTCGGAGTGTCCACACTAATGTTTGAGTGTCGAAAGTTCGACAAAAGTACTTGAGATAAAATGAAGAGTCTGAGTAACTTAGCCATGTTTTGAGGTTTCAGCTAAGTCTGAGTGGGCTGATTATTTTGGAGTATGCTTCCATGATGTTTGTTACATATCCTATTATATCTAGTTTATTGTATGTAAATTTGATTGTTATGTTTTATATGAGCTTCGTCTTCATTCCCCAAGAAACATATATAGAAAACCTCAACAAAGGGGGGGCAGAAAAGAGGAAAGTAGGATGTATTAAATCAATGTGAAGTGGTTAGTGCTGTAAATAGTGGTTGGTTACATCAATAGTACGTTTTTGGTGAATAATAGTCAGATGTTAATATGTCATCTTAAACTAGTGCGCAATGTATTTGCTACAATGGAATGAAGCGTATGATTTGTGCAGTACCTATATCTGTTATTCTATGTGATGTGTAGAATGTAGGGAAGGTGGTGAGGGTTAACATTCAAGATCTACATGAAGTAGTAGTCATTCCGTTGCAGGAATATATGCCACATTTGGGTGTAATTTGTCCGCCATTTTCAGTTAGTTTGAATGTGTACTTTTAATGAGTACCGTCATATAACTTTGATTAAATTATTTAAATATACACATTGAAATGAATGTAGTAAAAATTAAATATGTTGAAAATATACATTGTAGTGTTTTAAAAATTGAACGTTTTAGTAGTTCATAATTACGCATCTACTTGACAATTGGGAATTTCAAGCACTTGCTAAATTCTAGAAAGAAACTAAAAAAGGACCTATGAGTCTATGACACAAAAAAAGAACAAAAAAAAAAAAAATTTGCATGAGAACAATTACAAGTTATCTTGCGGATCTTGAAGAATCGAAATATTGGCGGATCTAGCGTGGGTTCAGTGGGTTCAACTGAACCCACAAAATTTTGGGGAAACAACAAGCTGGAAAACCGAAAAAAATCGAAAATAAAACATAATAAAAGAAACCCGCATGCATTTTATTAGATTGGAGAGGACTTGGCTCAGCGGTACGCGTGTATTGGGTTGAAACTTATCCTTTGCAGGTCGTGGGTTCGAGTACCCAGGCAATCAGTTTTATTGTTTGATTCTTTGCCCTTCTTTTTAACCTTTGTGCTGCCATTATCCAACTTTTGCTGCCACTTTTCAATTTCTTTTAATGCAATTTTTTTCAATTTCTTTTAATGCAATTTTTTGGTAGTTAGTTTTATAAATGGACTTGATACTTTTTGGATTGGAGAGTGCACTTCATAAATTAATTTCAAGTTATATAATTTAGCTGTATAAATTAAATTGATACTTCCTACTTGGAAAGTGGGATTGGATAGTGAACATGATAAATTATTATAATTCAATTATTCATGATTTGTAATTTATGTGGTTTTAGTTATTTGTTGTTACAGAAATGAAACACAATATGAAACTTAAAAATGATATTCTCCTGAGTTGATACTTATAAATTGAATTGATACTTCCTACTTGAAAAGTTGGATTGGATAGTGAACATGACAAATTATTATAATTCAATTATTCATGATTTGTAATTTATGTGGTTTTAGTTATTTGTTGTTACCAAAATGAGGCACAATATGAAACTTAGAAATAATATTCTCCTGAGTTATTTTCATAATTATTGGTTGTAATTTGAATTTATGTATTGAGTTTTTTAAGCAATTTATTTTGATCTTTTTTGTACGACTCCGAACCCACGTGGGTGAAATCCTGGACCCGCCACTGCGAAATAGTACTGCCATCAGCAATATACCCCCACATATAGCATGCAGTCGTGCACACATGAAAAACAAAATGCATAATTAAGAGCCACCACAAATGATTCGATGCATCATGGTCTTTCTTGCGAGTTGCTAGTGTATACTGTTTCTACACGTATATTTCGTATATCATTCCAATATATGTGAAAATCACGCTCTCCACGTACGTGTGCATATGCCGTCTTTTGGACTTCCGTTGTATAGTGTAAGGGTTTGTCTTGGCAACTAAAAGGCGGAGTTCCATAAAGGCTCCACCAAGGTAATTTCATACTTGTGCGTCCTCTAGTTGGTATAGTACCTATGTCTTTTTAATTTAGTATTGAAATAGTACTACTTGAGTATCAATTGGTGCTGAAATGGTATTACCTGAGTACTAATTGGAAGAGGCATAGTTATGAAAATACAAAATTATCTCTGGTGGAGTCTTTTGAAGACTCCAACAGTTGGTTACCAACACTTTCTCCACAGCGTAATAATTGAAGTAACATTTATTTTGGGTACTTAATTATATTGTTCCGATAATAAAAACAAAAATCCTATATATAACAGGAGCTCGCCATCCAAATTGTCAAGGAACTATCATAATATGCACGACCACAACTTTACAATTGAGGACACCTAAGAATCTCAGACACAAATTTCATTCTTGCATTAGATACTAGATCCTTAAGCAATAGTAACTTAACTATCTATAATATTAGAGGGGGAAACCCAAAACAATTTCTCATTCTTTTTCCAACTAACACTATCATGCAGCACACATTGAGGAAGAGGATATTCTGGAGTATAGTCACATGAAATTGGCTTGATTGTGTTATCTTCCAAACTGAAGATGCCGCGATCATTATGCCAGGTAAACTCAGCACGATAAGAGAAATAACAGTCAGTGAAGTAGATACAATTAGGCTGCAAACCCGGGTATTTACTAGCACACACAGTGAAGGATTGATCGCTACCAACAAAGATACACCGGTCTTCTAACGAGGTCACATGTTCTAACTTATCACAACAACTCTCAAGAAATTTGAACTTGAAAACATCAAAGTGCACTGTCTTGAAAGGTGCTTTGTGCTTTCCTGTATCATGGGCATCCTTAAGCGAATGCCTAACAATGAGCAAAACTCCGTTATCAGATTTGCTACAATCGTCTATTTCCATCGTTGCCAAGTGATATATTGTATGACATTTCTCTTTCAATTCTTTCAACTCCCACTTGTTCTTGTAATGATCATAGAGTTGATGCCGAATAGTAGAAAAACTAAAGCATAAGACATTTTTAGAGAGTTTCTTCCTGTAACTGATGAGATCAAATACGTTGATTCCCTTAGAGGTAATGGTATAAAACAGTTTAGTAGTATTAGAAAACACAACCTGATTTTGCACCTTGCCTCCGTGATTAGTCTCTTCTAATCCAATCCACCCTGGACTAGTCTTCGAATCTTCCCATATCCGTGCATAAGCAAGCCTAGGCACCTCAAATTGCATAGCCGTCACAACACAATCTTTGTGGCGTGGATCAGAGTGTGAGAGGGCTAGATGCCTTATCATGGTGGCCATTAAGTTAGGTGAATAAGGAATAGTAGGATCAATGTTTAGCTCATCCCTTGACCTAGATTGGGTGACATCGATTACATGGTATCGGGTGATAAGGCCAGTTTCAGGGTCACGTTCTACACTCAAGACTGAAGGAAGAGTGGCTAAGGAAGGGAGACGGATGGGACTCATGACCTTATCACTAAAATAGGGATTGGTAAGATAGACTGAGCAATCATCCTGGGGATCAACAAAGCCTAACCATTCCCCTGTTGAAGCAAAGCACATAGCTGTGTCTGGAACCCCCAAGGAGTTCCTTCGATTTAGCCTTACTACTCGATTGTCAATCGGGCTGTAGAACGAGTCCATAACACTTCCGGTCTTGGTGTCTAGCTCAGGACATAGCTTAAGACATGGTGTTTTCGGGTTTGGTAAACAATCTTTACCATCCACCACCTCTGGAGATGGAGTTTGTGATGAGAATCTCAAGGTAGATAGTTGTTGTTTCGACGAAACAAGTCTACCTCTTGCTGCTTCGAATGATGGTGCTTTGACATGGTGATGAGGGTAAAAAAGATGGCAGCTTAAGCTACTCTGTGACAACATCATCTTCATTTACATCTGATATTGAGAAAAACCAAAGCATCAGATAAAAATATCAACCTAGCTTCAACTGTACTACAAAACAAAATAGTTATCATTCTTATAAGGCCAAATTGGCCCTAACACCACAAACTATGGCGCGCGCGTACCCAACACCACCAACTTTGACTAGTAGCCAAAACACCCCAAACTATTAGCCTAGGTGCAGTGAGTATCATAAATGACACTTGAGCTAACTTTTCTTACCCACGGCGGAGAATCTATACGTGTTAATTTTTTTCCCATTTTCCCATTTTTCTTTCATTTATCCTATTTTTGCATTGATTAGAAGTCTAAGTCACGTGAACATTTGTTAAGAAAAGTTAGCTTCGGTGTTATTTATGACACTTGCTGCACCTAGGCCAATAGTTTGTGGTGTTTTGACTAGTAGTCAAAGTTGGTGGCAATGGTGCACCCTCGCCATAATTTGTGGTGTTGAGGCCAATTTAAATAAATATAGAAGAAGCAAACGCAAAAGCAAAAAAGGGTTTTATGTTATTGATCATGGCAATGCAGCTAAATTTTGCTTGATTGGCTTAATTGAGTTATACAATTCTATGTCACAAATTCTAATGATCAGAGGTTAAAAAAACAACTAAATTCCAATAAGTTCAGATAATCCGTTAATGTTCTATATAAATTCAGATAAGTTCGGCAGGTGAAGAGAATGCAATTGATAATTCGTATGGTAATGCAGCTAGTTAATTGAAGAATTAGAAGATGCATGCGCACCGCAAATAAAAAAAGGCAAACAATTTCACATGAGACTAGCATGAAGCGTATAAGAAAGTTGAAGAAGGATAAATGAATTCAAGGAGGTGAGAAGAGATGCAGTAGAATTCTTACCCCTAATTTGACGCAAACAGAAACACACGTAGAAGAAAATAGAAATAGGGTTTGGCTATTTACATAGAGTGAGGGCAGGGCAGGGCCGGGAAGGGCACTTAAAAATATAATCACTTGTTTTCCCCCAAAACTTATGATCATATTAAGGCTTTGTTCTTTGGGACTGAATTAATGAAAATTCAATCTAGTTCAGTTCAGTTCAGTTCAGACACGTCAGTTCAGTTCAGGTCAGGTTTATGCAGTTCAGTTCAGATCAGGTCAGATCAGTTCAGTTAGTTTCCTCTCACGATTTTCATTCACTTCAGTTCAATTCAGACAAATTAAGTTCAGTTCAGTTCAATTCAGTCCAAAAGAACAGAGTCTAAGTACCTTATTATCTAGTACTACCTCCGTTCTTTTTTTATTGCAACAATTACCACTTTAGGTAGTTTCACATCTATTGTAACAATTCCACTTTTAGACTTTAGTTGACAATATTGCCCTTACTTTATCTTAAAAAAACCACCATTAATTAGTCACTTTTCCTCATAAAGTTGCTTTTACTTTATTAAAAATTGAATTTTGCTCATTATTTTTACTACATTATTTGGCAAAAATTAGTATATTGATTTTTCCGAAATGAAATTTTTTAGAGTATTTTTTTTATACAATTTTAACTATAAAGTACTACCTCTATTATTTTTCTATTGCAACAATGAATTTGGACACGGTTTTTAAGGAAATGGAAATTGTGGGTAGTTCAGCATAAAAGGACCCCTTTAATTAACTAGAGTAAGAAAGAAATCAATTTTTAATAAAGTAAAAGCAACTTTATGAGGAAAGTGACTAATTAATGGTGGTTTTTTAGTTAAAATTGTACCCCTTCTATTTTTTTTTAACCAACCCATAAATTTAATAAAAAAATACTCCAAAAAATTTCATTTCGGAAAAATCAATATACTAATTTTTGCCAAATATTGTAGTAAAAATAATGAGCAAAATCCAATTAAAGCATCAATTATGACAAATAAAATTAAATTAGCAACCAAAATCATGTAGAACAAAGCATCATTTCTAAATAACACATTCAAATCATTATTTTTAAAGATTGAAACCTTATTAACTGGATTAAGATAACAAATTAACAACCATTTTAAGCATTCAAAAAATGACAAAATAACACTAGGTATTTAGGTTAAAAGCTTAAATTTAAATTACCTAACTTATTCGAATTTTTGAAGTTTGGTGGTGGAGAGGGGTGGGCTTCGACAGACAGAGGCGAAGCACTGGTGGTGCGTCTTGCTATAGCGAGAGAGGGGGATAGTCAATTTTTCTCATGTTACACTGATTTTAAATGTATGTGATATTTTTAGAATAATACATTATGTGAGTCATATTAATTGAAACATAGGTATTCGTCGATTATAAATCAAAAATAGAAATTTGATTAATATATGTGGTTGATCGAGTAACTGTACCTAATGATCGGTAAACAATATTGTTATGATTTACACAAAATGCCAAATCAAGATCTTTGGTAATTGAAATTAGTTTCGCTACGATTGAACATACGCCATGACAAAGTCATACCTATAATATTGAAATGGCTAAGCATTACCTTAAACATTAGCATAAGAATTGTAGATACCATCTAGCTTAATTAGTGTGGCACCCAAGATGTCGGATCAAATCCCATATCACTATGCTTAGTAGCTCTCTAATGCAAAAAAATAAATAGCATAAGAACCTTTTTGTGCAACATTAAATATATATGAGTTATTACTATCATTTACAACTACATACTAAGGGCCTGTTCTCCCCAACTTATTTTCAGTTCGGTTCAGTTCAGTTCAGTTCAATTCAGTTCAGTTCCTAAATGATAATCATTACTATTAATTAGTTATAATTTAATTCAGTTCAGTTCAATTCAGTTCAGTTCAATTCAGTTCAGTTCAGCTCAGTAGTTTTATGCCGAAGAGAACAGGCCCTAAATGGGCTATAAGAATCGCAAACTTTCTTCACGATTCGATATAAACTCCTAGGTTGCATTTGCATAGAATAAGATATGAATACAGACGATACAAAAATGGAAAAACGCTATCTTAGCTTGTAAAGTACACAAGAAGATAACTTATGAAAAGTCATTATTATTTATTATATTACTAGGAATATAAGTTATCAAACCATATTTTCCCCTGATTTTCATACTTCTATTATACTGATAAATTTTTGTGAAGACAAAATGATCTTCATAAAAATTTCATTTGTCATCTTATCGCTTAACTTATTGTCTTTAATTACAAAATTTGATTTTAAGCAAAATTCTAGCTATAAAAAAGACAAAATATGTCACACTAGTGTTATATAAGATAAAAATATAAGACATGTCATTTAGAGTGTTCAACACATATCTGACCGTGTTTAACGTATATCAAATGCATGTTGAACAAATGACACACTATCTAAATGAGGTGTTCAGTACCAGTGTACCACCTAGCTAAACTCTTGAAGCAACAAGTCAAATTGATTACTCGAAAAAACATGCAAGTTTAAGGAGAAAAGAAGTAAAACAGAACATAGAACTAAAACAAACACTTGCAGAAAACTTTATGTATGCTCACAGCTCATTACAACTTCAACGCATCATCGATTTCATAATACAAACACTCATGATAACATCCTTAAAATTGTAGTTAATTCTTTGAATTCTTCAAAAGTACCCACCTTGAACCAAAGAATTAAGTGATTAACTGTCAGTAATATTGGAGGGGGACACCCAGAATAGTTTTTCACTCCTTTTCCAACATGACCTATCAGCAGGCCCATTCTGAGGAAGAGGGTTTGATGGAGTATAAGGACATGAAATTGTCTTAATTGTGTTATTTTCCAAATTGAAGATGCCGCGATCATTATTCCAAGTAAACTCGCGATCAAAGTATGGAGCAGAGTCATTGAAGTAGATCGAATTGGGTTGCAAACCCGGGTATTTACTAGCACATAGAGTGAAAGATTGGTCATGACCAACAAACACACAACGATCTTCTAACGTTGTTAGACGTACTAACTCCCTCCCTCGAAAATTAACCTTAAAAACATCAAAGTGTCTCGTCTTTTTGGGTGGATTATGCTTCCTTGCACGCTCTCGATTTTGTGACATATACCTGATAATGAGCACGATATCACTGGACTCGCTCTTATCATCTAGTGATGCTAAGTGTTCTTCAATGATGCAAGTATTTCTAAGTTTTTGCAACTTCTCATTCTTCTCTTGTCCAAATTCCTTGTTGAGTTGATGCCGGATTTCTTGTGCAAACATGTTAAGCACAACCTTAGACCGTTTCTTCCTGTCGCGAAGGAGGTCAATTGCTAAGATACCGGAGCTACAAAAGGCATAGAACAATTTACTAGTATTAGAGAATACAACCTCTTCATCTCCTTTAATTTCATCATCAATCCACCCTAGACTAGTCCTAGGATCGTCATCACATATGTGAGCGTAAGCAATAGTACTTGTCCTCCAGTAATAATCACTAACACAACGATAAGCAGCAATGGCAACACAATCAAGATGACGCGGATCAGGGTGTGAAAGGGCCAGGCGATGAATGCTGGTAGCCATCGTTTCAGCCTTACACGAACGAGTAGGATAAAGATTCCACTCGTGAATTGAATGATCGAGCACATTATATTGCTCGACAAGGCCAGTTTCAGGGTCGCGTTCAACACTATAGACAACCGGAAGGGTGGCTATGGAAGGAAGGCGGATGACACTCATGTCTTTGTCACTAAAATAAGGATTGCTTAGGTAAACAGGACAATCATCTCGAGGATCAACAAAGCATAACCATTCCCCTGCAGAGGCAACACATATAGCTGTTTCCGGAACACCTAGACAGTCCCTTCGATTTAATCTCACCACTCGATTCTCAACCGGGCTGTAGAACGAGTCTATAATGCCTCCGGTCTTAGTGTCTAGCTCGGGACACAGCTTGAGCCATGGAGTTTTCGAGTTTGGTAAACAATCATTACCATCAATAACCTCTAGTGGTGATCTTTTTAATGAAAAAGAGATGCTGAAATTAACATGCCTTTGTTGTGATAAAACAAGTTGATTAGATATTGTAACATAAGATGGTGAAATCAGATGATTAAGATGATAATTAAAGGGGTGACAACGTGCTGAGTGACCAATTGATGCGGATGCTAACTTCATTGGCATTAATTTTGACCTACAAAAACAAAGCAGATAGTTAGATGATGTTAAAAAATTTAGATGTTTTGTTTACAATTGTAGTAGTGCAAAATTTAATCGAAATCATCCTTCAAGACCAAATAAACTTAAAGGTTAAAACTTATAATATATAGTAAAGTTAGTCCTAAACAAACCTTCAATATTTTGGAATTGTTGGAAAACAAAATCCTTCAAATTCTTTCCTCGAAAATAACTTGAATTGATGCTGGATGTATGAAATTCGAAATCGAAATTTTTAGATAGAAAAGAAATTTGGAATGTGTGGATGAATATTAATGTAAACTGTAATTTGTTGAGAGAGATGGAATTTTACTTGTAATGGCAGCAAATTCTACGAATTGGAATTTGGAGAGTTAGGGTTACAATCTTATTCTTTTTTATGTTGCTTCTTCTACTTCTTTTTTCTATCTAGACGGTAGAAGAAGAAAGTTTTCAATGAAATTTTTAATATTTACTTCTATTTAGCATATTGATTTTTATATAAATATTTGTAAAACAATTGTGTCGAACAAATAACATATCGTCAATCAAATATGTAGGTTAAAAAAGTAGAGGGAGTCCTCAAACTTTTATTTGTAGTCATTATCTCAATTATATAAGGGAAGAGGGGAGGAAGATGGAGCTCCTTCTAAATATATTAAATTACCCTTAATGATTTAATAGAATAAAAAAAAATACAAAAAATCATAATTTAAAAATCCTTTCTCATTTCAACTTGTCATTCTAAACAAGTGAAAAATGGTATATGCATGAAATATTTCAATAAAAAAAATTAAATAGACAAAAAATATCCTCACCTTTTTTTATAAGAGAAGATAGTATACATGACGTTCACCTGAAAAGTCTCAAACACTCACTACCTTTGATACTCTCTAATTTAGTCAAACCAACTCACACTACAACAAATCAGATAAAAAAGGGCGATAAAAGTCGCCCTATTAAATCCAAATGTCGCCCTATTAGATCAACGAGGGCGACTTTCTAGTCGCCCTTCTGTCGCCGCATTTGCTTCGTTGTCTTAGGTATGTGGAGGGCAACCTTATGAGTCGCCTTATTTGACTCCATCAACTATGGCGAACTTTGTCGCCTTCTTTGATCACATCTAATAGGGCGATTAGTGTCGCCTTCTTTGAGCACAGCAAACAGGGCGATTATTGTCGCCTTATTTGATCAAAACAAGGAGGACGACATAGTCGCCTTATTTGGTCATACCAAAAAGGGTAATTTTTGTCACCCTGTTTCATCATATCAAAGGGGGCGAAGTTCTCGCCCTATTTGTTCCTGATTTAGCTTTATCAAAGGTGGCGAAAATTTTGTTACTCATAACTTGCACCTGCATTACCTACCATACATCAAGTTCGCAATTTTCAAATGCAATATAATATAATTGAATGTACTAATACCATATGACGAAATTATCATTGCTACCATAATTAATCCAAAAAATTTACATAACAAGTGTATCTCCACCCTTGATTACATATTCACATCAATATATTTATATATATATTGAGTATATATTAGCACTCCATGAATTTACTTTACAAAAACTTATATTCATAAAAATCGAGTGTCTTCAAATTGTTCATCAAACATAAAGCTCACTTCTCCCTCCACGGAATAGCTTGTTTGACGATGCAAAAAATAGTGTATCTTGTCATCAAAGCAAAATGAGATCACTTGTCATCACACCAAAATGAGATCACTTGTCCTGCATGATAAAATTGCATTTGATAAGCTACACACCAAACATGCTAGATGATTCTCTCTAACTTCCACAACTTAAAATTGAAATATGCAATGTATATAGAGTTTCAATGTATAATACTATGACCAAGTTGAATTGTTGTTATGCATTAACTCAGTTCATCTGTCAACTAACTTGGATCATCAGCTAAATAACTTAGTCATGTGCTGGTTTAAATTAAAACGAGAATTGTTATTTACAGTCTACTTAACCAGGAAGGAATTTTTTTGATTAATAAGTCAGCCAAATAATTGGCAAAGTTAACCCAATTGTGTGTGTAGGACAACCAAACATAAACAAGCCGATGTTCTGAAAAAAAAATTAGTTTGCCAACTTCCACTTATCAGCAGCTAATGTTCTGACTCTTAAATAGAGGAATTTGGTAACATTCATTTACCATATCGTTATTAAAAAATACAACACTAGAGCCACCACTTTGGATACACTATGACTTCACTATTAGCTCTTGTATAATAGTTGTCCCCTTCCCATCGTCACTCACCACTTTATTTCCGGATGGAAGGAATATTTCACTCTCATTTCCATAATTGTTGATAGTGGATGCCTTTGGGTATTCAAGGAGTGATGAGAAAATGAGCATCCAAATAAACTAATCCTAGCAGTTTCCAACATATTCACTTCTACCAATGTTCATAAAGTTCATTAAAAGAGATTATGCTTTCTATATGTAATTTATTTGTTTTTATTTTATTAGATTGGTAAAGAAAAAAACCCTACTAGACCGGAGCCTCGCACGGGTTAACCCGACCCATTTGGGAGTGGGGGGAATGGTAAGGAAATCCCACCCCCAAAGTGCCTCTAGTGGGGTTTAGTCCCACAAAACCTCAATGTTGTAACTTGTAAGATACAAACCTTACAATTACACCAAGTACTCCTTGGTGCTTGCTATATGTAAATTGGTCACTTATACTTTAATTCAAACGAATCAGCGAGTATAATGTTATCAAAATACATGTTACGAAATGAAGTAGTTGGTATTAATCCAAATTGTGAAATCTCATAACAACAATTGTGACAATCAGCGAGTATGATATTGTAGCACGGAAATAGTTGGGGGTATCAAATACAGCTCGTTCCTCATGTTCTAGCCATTTCCAAGATTATAGCACGGAAATAACTATGATTATCAGAATGGAAAACGTTTCGGAAACAAGGAAACCAAGTCCCAACTATTTATGTGCTTCATAGTCCATAAAATTTTACTGAAACATAAAATAAACGTAAAGATAACTAACCTATAAGGATCAATCCCAGTAGCAGAAACTGCATCAATAACTCTAGCAATGATGTTTTTAGCTACTTGTTGAAGATTTCGAGATAAGAAACGGCCTTGGGATGCAAACAGCATCACAAACTCCATATCTAAGTAAAACTACAGAACAGAAATCCCCACAACTATGAACATTTTTTTTTTATAAGTTGAGATGATTTATGTGATAATGTGAACAATAACATCTTACCTGCTGAAGGCCAAAAGGACCCAAAGGCTTTGTCCCCTGCTCAATTTCTTCCCAAAAAGTTTGATCATCAGAAATCCACAAAATTACTGTCTCTGTCAATCTTATTAACAGTAATGTCGCGAATCTTTCCCTTCCTATAAACATCTCTGATGCAAGTGCAGCTATCTGACTCAACCTCATGTATAATTCCTAAGAAATCACTCAAAAGAAAGTTACCAGGAGGCTAAACCCGGTGACGGCAGCAAGAGAAACAGCGAGTGCTGTACTGGAAAGATAGAGTGCACCAAGGTGACCGACCATCATCAATGACACCACTTGTACTAAGTACTGTCACATTAGTACTGCCACCCAACTCACCCTCTTTATTTCTTCTCCTATTTCTTTGTATCCTACTTTTATCTCTCTTTCTTTTTCTACCTTCTTCAATAGCAACCCCTTCATTTTATTACGTCAATATTACTTCTATGCTAAGAAACACATAGCAACCA
The DNA here is from genome assembly GCA_947646795.1 of Beta lomatogona. NCBI lineage: Eukaryota > Viridiplantae > Streptophyta > Magnoliopsida > Caryophyllales > Amaranthaceae > Beta > Beta lomatogona. Next base: position 320,822 of record CANSNZ010000377.1, read on the forward strand.
GCCAATGTAATCATATAATTTGGTCGAACAAAATAACAAACAAAGGGGGAAAATTATCAAACCTGAAGCTTCTGTTCTAGCCCAACCTAGCTTGCAATGTACTCATGAACTCGTCCATCTTCTTTTGCATCTCTGCATTAAGTTCCTCGCGAAGTCGTTCTTCCCGTATCTTCATTTCCTCTTCCCTTCGTTTCTCCTTTTCACGTGCTTCAATTGCTTCCACTTCCATCCTTTTAACTATCTCAAGTAACTCATTTTCACGACTCCTTAGCTGTTGAAGGTCAGATTCTAGAGTTGACAAAGTCTTCTTTCCCTTAGACATTACAGGAGCTCCTTTTCCTAAGCCCCTAGCATAACCTGAACGATATCCAAGAACCTCTAAAAAGGCCTCTTGTATTGATAAATTGTCCACACCTTTCTCTCGAATTTCCCTCTCATGTAACTCTTGAAACTGAAGAAGCTTAAGTTCAGCTTCATCATCTAGTTTCCCATCTGCATGCCTTTCGTTATCCCAAACATTAGAATGACAACCTCATAAACAAAAAACAATAACTAATAAAATTTCAATATACATGTACCTCTTGAGTTTATTCCAAGCTTTAATGTAAATTGGTTCTGCGGAAGCAGTAGATGTAGTCGCACTAGCTGCATTACTCGTTTCCATCTCTGCGTTACCCTCATTTTCAGCATTAGCATCACATAGTACAGAATTCTCAACAGAATTTTGAACTCCCTGAATTCAAGTACATAATTATAACTTATTACCAAATCTATGATTCAAAATGTGTAGTTTATGTATGTCATATTGTTGTGCAACATTACGCAAAATAAAGAAACATATCTAATATATTTTTACCAACTCATGGAGGATTCGAGCACTAGACTTCGCGCCACAAGCTGATTTAATCTTATTAGACTTGGCATTTAGCTTGTTCGTTTCACTTTTTTTCTACGCACAAGAAGTATTAAGAGTGATATCAACAAATTGTAGATATATGCTTATTAACAACTATGAACTAAATACAAATTTAAACAAAACCATCAAACCTTTTGTTTGTCAGAATTCCAATGACGACACAACCAAGTCCACTGATCAGGATGCACATTAGGTGGTGGGTGAGTGATTGCAGTATTAAGTGATTTGCCTTTAAAGTGCTTTGCCTTAAGCCTTTCCCTCCAATGCCTAAACAAGTTCATACATTGTACCTCGATTGCTCTGTCAATGTAAGCTTCAGCCGGCAAATCATACTTTTCCTGCATTGTAACACACAAAGAAAACCCGAATATTAGTAGGTAAAATCAAAATATTCAGTGCTAAGTCTAATTAGTAATGCAAACGTTTTAAGTTAAAATTAACAACTTTTGAAACATTGAAACCTTGATTGTTGTATAAAGACGATCTTCAACGTCTTCTGGCATTTCCCGCCATGCCACCACATCAAGGCGACAAAACATTTTAACCCAATCAGAACATTCAGCTACAAATTGCTTGGCCTTGTCACCAACTACAGCACCTAATTCTTTTGGAATAAGAACTTGCAGCTTTCGTGGTTGATGAAGTCGCAACTTTTTGTACTTTTTTGCTCTACTAGGACCACGGAATGGACCTGTTTCATGTGAAATATGCCATTTCCTTAAGAAGTATAATAGTTGGCAGAATTCTTATAGTATGTTACCAGTTCTTGGCCTCTTCTGATGTTGTACATAATCATCCATTGTATTATTCAAACTTTGGGAAACCATTTATTGTTGTGTCGCTGTCGAATACATCTGCATTGCATTAAGCCCAAAACACATAGGATGAGCACGTAAAGAACAACGCAAAAATAATAGAATGAGTAAAAATTAAAGCATCTTGAGATATATAAAATCAAATACGACCACAAGAAAAATAATAATGGTAATTACATTGGTCTTATAGACCATGTAACTACTCAGAATCATCAGAATCACTATCTTCTCCCAGCGTAAGCATTTCATCATCTTCTTCATCACTTGTCTCTCCAAAAAAATCCTCCTCCTCTGATTCCTCTTCTTCAGATGTGAAAGCTTCATCTTCATCATCTTCTAAGTCTTCGTATTCACCCACACTCACAATATCGGAAGGAACATCAGTTCTTGGACCAAGTATTTCATCATTATCAATATCATCTTGAAGAATAACTTCAGCTACATGAGATCTTAAAATAGCATGGTCGTCGTCATCACTATCATCAAGTTCCTCGACTGGAAAGTAATAGAAATTTCGAGGGATAGTTTTGATAACAATTCGCCACTGTGGTTCATTATGCGAGCTCACATAATAAACTTGTCCAACTTGTGACGCTATTGCAAATGGCTCATTTGTTCCTAAATGTCTATTTATGTTGACACTAATAGTGCCATCTTTGTCCCTTTTTACTCCTTTGCCATCACTATACACGTCGTACCAATCACACCTAAACAACACCACTTTTGGTTCCATCCCACCACTATATGGGGCATCATATTCCAATTCTAACACTTCTTTCAACACACCAAAGAAATCTCTCTCCCCACTCACTTCATCCCCCTTGACAACAACCCCACTATTTTGAGTCCTTCGTCTCCGTTGGCGTTGTTTAGTGTGAAATCGGTATCCATTGATAAAATACCCTTGGTAGCTTCTAGCACTTTTAGTACGGCCTCTTGACAAAGATAACACTTCTCGTGTTGCTCTTACATCTCCATCAACATGAAGCTTCCAGATCTGCATCATTTGATCATTGAAATGAAAATCATATATAAGTTAAACGATTGTTAATTGCAATTGCTAATGTTTGTAGAACATACTCTAGATTAAAACCATTGAACAAAATCATCTTTGGGATCATGCAAGTCTTCGTATTCTCTGTTAAAAAAAAAAAGAACATTTTACAGCTTGTTTGTTTCAAATAGGAATGAAATTAAAAAGTTTTAAGTACGGAACATACTCCAAAAAAGATTTCACATCCGAACAATTTTGAAGGATATATAGTTGAGCACGTTGCCAATCTAAATGTGTTAGCTGCACAAAATCTCCCTTTCCTAAAGCTTTTCCCTTCCTCTGGAAAATAGACAACTCAAATGCTTCACGTTCCTCAATTTCCATGTCATTCCTTTCCTTGGAATTAAACTTTGTCGGAACTCTACTCAAATACATAGAGACAAAATTAAAACACTCTTGTTGAATATAAGATTCAGCGATAGATCCTTTAGGCTTAGCTTTATTACGCACATCAGATTTCATAGTGCGCATTTGTCTGCAGCAAAAGTTTATTAAGGTTAAATTATTAACACACGAAGAATGTACGGTGAATGAGATAAAAATCACAAAAGAAAGGACTTTTACCTTTCAAAACGCCACATCGACCGAAATTATACAGGGCCTGCAAGCTTAGCTTCACTTGCCAAATGGACAGGAAGATGCATCATGATGGTGAAAATTGAAGGGACAAAAGTTTTTTCCAGCTTGCAAAGTGTCACAGCAATACTTTTTTCCAATTTCTCTAAGGCTTCAATGGTTATTAGAAACTTAGAGCATAGTTGTTTGAAAAAGGAACTAAGCTCTGCCAAAGGCTCTAAAACTTGTTTAGGCAAAACACCACGAAATGTAGGTGTTAACAAGTCTTGCATAAACACATGACAATCATGACTCTTCATATCCATAACTTTACCATCTTTCAAGCTTGCACATCTGGCTATATTAGAAGAATAACCATCAGGAACTTTGACTTTTGATATAATTTCAAGAACTCGTTTCCGCTCTTGTGCAGTCAACTGATATGGTGCTCTTGGAATCGAGTACTTGTCACCTTCCTTGGTTGGCTGCAATTTTTTATGCATATTCAATCTAACGAGGTCTTTTCGAGCATTCAGATGATCTTTAGTCTTACCTGGGATGTCAAGGATGGTTCCCAAAAGAGTATCACAAATGTTTTTCTCAATATGCATAACATCCAAATTATGACGAACCAAAAGCTTACTCCAATAAGGAAGCCGAAAGAAAATACTAATCTTCTTCCACTGGCCATCCAAATAGTTAGTCCCTCGCTTTCTTTTAAGATCCTCCTTCTTACCAAACACTATATTAGGAATACCATGCAAGGCTTTTAAAACATCATCCCCGGTTAAAGGAGAAGGTGGTTGACCTCGTTCAGTTTTCCCATAGAAAGACTTAATATCAAGCCTCCATCTATGGTCGGCTCTAAGAATCTGCGATTTCCTGGAAAGCATTGTTTAAAACCATGTTTCAAGCGAACAGAACAAGTGCCTTTATGACAAGAAGGGCAAGCAAATTTCCCACAAGTACTCCAACCAGACAAATAGCCGTATGCGGGGAAATCATTAATAGTCCATAACAATGAAGCACGCATATGAAACATCTCTTTTCCATAAGAATCGTATGTTTGTGCACCAACTTCCAACAACTCCATCAATTCATCAATAAGTGGTTCTAAAAACACATCAGTATCATTTCCCGGGCTCCTTGGACCCGGAATTAAGAGAGAAAGCATCATGTATTGACTCTTCATGCACATCCAAGGTGGAAGGTTGTATGGAACTAAAAAGGCTGGCCAGATGCTATACCTTGTGCCTAAGTGTGTACTTGGGGTAAAACCATCAGAAGCAAGACCTAATCTAACATTTAGAATCTGTTGCAAAATCAGGATAACACTCATCTAGCTTCTTCCAAGTTAAGGAATCCCTTGGATGCCTTATTATGTCATCATTGTAACACTTGTTTTTGTGCCACCGCATGTGACGTGCGGTCTTACTTGACATGAACAACCTTTGAAGCCTTGCTCTTAATGGAAAGTACCTCAAAACCAATCTTGAAACTTTACTCTTCTTTTGAGGATCCTCATCAACATGTGTAGAACAAGAATTTGTGTCATTCATATCATTTCCCCTTATTTGCCATCTCGTCTCATGGCATATAGGGCACTCTGTTGTATTTGCATATTGTTTTCTATACAACACACAATGATTGACACAAGCATCGACTTTTTCATAATTCGGTCCTAAGTCATTCGTATATTTCTTAGCTTCAAAGGAGCTCTTTGGAAAACTGGAGTCATAATTAAATGCACGATGCAAGGCACTTAGTAACTCTGTGAAAGATTTGTCACTCCAATGGTTACTAACTTTTAAGTTCAAAAGTGTTACAATGAATTCAAGTTTTGAGTAGGTCTTACACCCTTGGTACAATTCCTCTTCGGCTGCCTTCATTAATCTCTTAAATTTATCAGGCATTTCAGGTTGATGATTGGACCCTTGTTGTGCATTGTCATGACTTAGGGGTGGGTGATTAAAAGTGACATTGGTTGAATCACGCACCAAGGAGGCCATATCACTAGATACAAAAGGATCATTCTCAAAAAATTCACCCAAATCATCTGTATCAACATGATCATCCATGAAAGAATTGCCTTCTCCATGATAAATCCAAGGATTATAACCCGGATCCACCCCATGTTGGAAAAGGTGCCTCCTTATAGTTGATCTATCTTCGAAAAAATTGTTTAAGCAATGCAAGCAAGGACACCTAATCTTTGCATTTGAGTCTTGTATGATGTCCTTAAAAGCAAAGTCAATAAATCCAGCAACCCCCTTTTTATACTCATCTTTTTGCCTACCATGAATGCCTTTAATATGCATCCAACTCCTATCACAATCCATTTTAACTCATACACGAAATGACCTAGACAAAACTTAGAAAGATATATCAAATATGAGTCCATCGTATACAATTCAATAATATAAAAATGTACTGTATTGACACAACTTAAAAAGATAAAGTTAATAAGTCACTATCATATACAACGAACTATTTACTAATATAACAAAGCTGAAGCACATATAGTAAGCAAAACATCACCCAAACGACAATGAAAATTGTAGTAAATTACAGCCTACAGAGCCCCCAAACAGTAGAATGAGATGTAAAATAACAAGAACAATCATCTCCAAAACCGGAGGCATTGAAAACCATACAACTCAAAAACTAAACAGAATCATCAAAACCAACACAAGAATAACAGTGTAAAAACTAAAACATGCACTCAAATAACCCCAAATTACAACACACAAATTATTGTGTAAAAATCTAAAAGTCAGAGTAACGAATACAAGAGAAGGATAAAAAGGTCACATATGAGGCATTGTCGACTATGAATCTCACAAATAGAAAATAAAATAAAATACGGGACGGAATACAGATGTAATTTAATTTTTTTGTTAGCATTATCCTTCGAAGAATGACTTGAACGTCTTTGAAACTCTATTAAATTCTTGGTTCTTTACATTTGACTTTTGCAAAAATACTTCCAATTTCATTATTTCATATTGGTTTCAATTCTAACAAGTTCATTGAGTTTTAGGAGATATTAAAAAGTACTTCCAACTTCATATTGGTTGGATACTAATCAGTTCATTGAGTTTAAGGAGACAAATTGACGTTCAGCTTTTTCTTTATTGTAAACGTAGATATTGTACATTTGGTACTTAGAAGCTAGTAGTTAAATATATATATTGCTATTTAATATTAGAGTTTCAACCATGTGGACTAAGGATCTCTCCCCAGCCCCCATATGAGGATTAGCTTAGTGGACGAATTGCAATTTACTAAAATTGATCATATGGGACTATGGGTTAGGAAGATTATCCTATAAGAATCTAGAATAAATCATAAACTATACTACCAAAAGAAGCAAAACATTATACTAAAAATTACAAAAGTGTATTCTTGCTTACCATCTTAAAGCAAAAAAAAAAAAAAAAAGTGCTACAACTTCAAGTAAAACGTCAAGAATCTATCAAAAATTGCATCAAATTTATCCAATTATACATGCAACCTCTAAAAAACAACTAAAAAAAGAACTTTAACTGATCATCAAGCACACTAATTTTTTTCTAAATTACAAGTTGATGAACAATAAGATGTCAGAATTTTGATCATAACTTTAAAAAAAAAAGGGGAAATTGAGTGTACCTAGCAACAGAAAGACTCCGTGGCAAAACCTTGGCCTATCAAGCATCAAGATCTCTCACCAGCCCCCTTGTTTTTGTGACACGAAGAAGATTGAAGGTGAAGTAGAAATATCAAATTATTATCATTCCAATAAGCATCATATATACACATTGCCTAATTTTCAAAACTGATCACCGCAAAAGTATTCAACAAATTTAACCTATATGAATAAACACAAACTAGGTGAGTGCTTGTGCGCTGCACGGTTAATACAACTAAAATAGGTCGATGATTCAACTACAAATTTGTAGGTTCTCTATGGTGATAGTGAATCATACTTTTATGAGCTCCCTCCACCATATTTCCAAAATAAAATTTCTACTTTTGTTTCTCATATATCAATCATAACATAAATATTTAAACACATTATTCAAGATCTATTAAGAGTGATACACTTGCAATTATAGAATACCTAATTGACAAATTTTACCCAATCGACTAATGGAACAAACCAATAATTCAAGGACTATCACCAATATGCAATTATACATTAAAACAACCCAAAAAAAGTTATGACAGTCGACCAAATTCTAATAAATCAAACACATAGAAATTCCACATTCACAACAATTTATAAGCTTCAAATCAACAATCACAAATCACAACAATTCAACATTTTATCCTCTTAACTCCATTTTGATGGACTAACTTACATTCTAATAAATCACAAGAATTACAAAAATTACAAAACTCATAAATTCACAACAATTCACAAATCACAACAAATTTCATTTCTCACGGCCAAGTTTCAATTCTAATAAACAATCATTAGTTTTGAGATAAAAATTAGGGTTAAAAAAACGAAGCAGGAAACTTACGGAAAACAGAATGCAAAGAATTCAGTAATAGAAAGCAGATAACGAAGAAGCAATAATCAACAAAGAGAGAGACTGACTTGCCGACGTAGATCTAAGAATCTGCTCAGTTTTCTCGCATTTTCTCATGAATTTACCAGGCACAATCTTCCTCATTGAACATACAGTGCAATTAGCGTGAATTCACAGTGCAATTCCCAAAGGCTTGGACTGCACAATCTTCCTCATTGAACCTACAGTGCAATTAGCGTTAATTTACAGGGCAATTCCCAAAGGCATTATTGGAATTTAGTTGAGTACCTCTTACTTTGCGTGGATTTTCCTTGGGTCGATTAGCTAGGTCGAATTCAACCTTGAATTACCGAAATTTAGGTCGAAATTTGGGAATTTGTTGGATAAAATTGGAGATGCATGGATTTGTTGGATAAAATTGGAGGTGCGTCTATCTTTTGTTGGGAAAATTTACAAAAAAAATTCTGGGTTTTGAAGCATTGTTGGGAGGGTTTTGCTGTGAACATAGATTTTGGTGGGTTTTGCTGGGGTAATATTGGTTAGAGAGGGAAATTGAAATATTTTGGGAAAATGTCGCGGTTTTTTTTGGGAGCAGAAAGGGCAATGTCTTAGTGTCGCCCCTTTTTTTATTGATAAACAGGGCAATTTTCTAGTGTTGCCTTTTTTGATGATATGTAATAGAGGCGACTCGTATTACTCGCCCTTTTAGATGCATTAGAAACACGGCAACAGTAAGTCGCCCTTTTAGTTATAGCTATTACGTCATTTATGTAGTCGCCATTTTTGTTATATAAAAGTCGCCCTTTTAGCTTGTAATTGTTGTAGTGTCATTATGTCTATTCTTTTTATTCAAAATTCATTCGTAAAAAATTAATATTAAAAACACTCACAACCTTTGTTAGTTTTTTACATTAGTGAATTAATATATCTAAATTTATCAAACTATTAATCTCTCACATTTTAAGTGTAATCATAACTATAATACGGATGGATCAGAGTATATAAAGAGATAATAAGTTTTTAAATTAACGCACACATCGCGTGCTTATAAGACTAATCTCTATTATATAAGTAAAGGGGAGGAAGATGGTGTCCCCTTACAAAAAGTCTGATATACCCTTAATGAATTTAAATTGTCATATATATTAAATAATCTTTTCTTCTTCCTATTTGTCATATATATTGAACAAGTTAACAATGGAAATAAATTTGAAATTTCAATTAAACATTAAATATTAAATTAAGGAGAATGATTTCCTCTTCTTGCATATGTGTGAAAAACTGATCAAAAATTAAATTTACAATATACTCCCTCCGTCCCAGAATACTCTTTACACTTTCCTTTTTCATCTGTCCCAGAATACTCTTTACACTTCTATTTTTGGATATGACCCACTATTATTTTAATTTAAGCATTGGCCCACACTCTCTCTCTCCTCCAAATAAAATAATATCACTCCTACTACCCACCAACTCTAACCATGGCCCACACTCTCTCTCCTTAAAATAAAATAATACTACTTTTGCTAACTACTAACTTCTATCACATCTACTTTTCAATAAAATAACAATTGATAACCAAACAACAACTTATCATCTAAAACTACGTGCATTGATAAGTGTCAAGAGTATTCTGGGACGGAGGGAGTAACTTGATTGACACAATCAGAAGAAAAAATAAAAACTGGAATTTAATATTAATAATTGTATAATATCTTAGAACCTAAATGTTGATTATTATTAGTTAAACTCTATTATAAAAATCAAACTCTTCCACTTTATTAATATTCAACGATTGAACCTGATACACAAATTCTTCCAATTTATTTGAGCACAAGCTTTCTTCTGATTTATATCTATTTCTTTCTCTCAATACTATACTTGAATAATGATGAACAAATAACTAAAAAAATCAACGAAACATTGATTTAAGAAAAAAAAAATTACAAATGTATGTTTGAATCAATTTTTTTATAACACCGATGAATAACTAAAAGAGAAAAAAAAAAGCTAATATGACACGCACGCATAGCGTGCAAAAAATTGCTATTTCTTATGGTTCAACTATACTCATTTTTATCAATCGTGGTGTTGAACAAGCAAACAAAATTACCTTCCTTCAACATATTTCAATAGAGTTAGGTACTATTTTAAATAATGATGTTGGTGGTGTGGTGAAATCACGCTTAATTCCTCCTTAATTTCTTGTATGCTATTTTTATGTAATCTACGATCACTCTTCTGCACCAAAAAAAGAATTTAGAGATATTTTTTGGGTTCTGATAAGGCGGCCTCCATGGCCTCCATTTTGATGATTAAAGGTCACAGGAAAAAATTGGAAGCCTAAATGTGGAAGATATGGTGTAACATGTAGAAGATATACATATGTAATACGGGGACCGGGGTGCCAAAAGAGTTGAGCGGAAGTGTGTTTTGGATTTGAAGTTTTATGAGAAGGAAGTTTGATATGGTCACCATTATTTGTCGGCGTCGGCAAAAGGTCTTGATGGTGCAGCCATGGTAGTAAAGGAAGCGGAAAAAAAAAGGATCAATAGCTCATGATACCATGATAGAGTTTGTGAGAAGAGAGTGAGAGAAAGCTTAAATTATATTGATGTAATTGTATGTGTATATATAGTACATGGGTAAGCAATATAATACGTCTAAATACATTAGAGTATTTGTCTAAGTACATTAGCTAATAGTTAGGGATTGACTATCAACCTAAATGAGTAAATCAAGGGATTACAATAACTATAATATATTGACTAAGAATCCCTATGTAGCAAGTCCTTTGGTATAAACCTCCTACTTAAACTTTTCCCAAATATTTGCTAGAGGACTTGCAAATCAATCTGCCTTCCTCCTTATTTTTTTTTCTCCTAACCCTTGTCGATGTAACACATCTTTGCTGCACGAAATTTGTCTACAACTTTTCTATTTTTTCTTCCTTACTACAACTTTTGTCTCCTTTCTTCCTTAAACACTAATCCCCACTTTCACAAACTACTTGTTGCACTCTGCAAGACTGCAACACAATACTTTCCCATCCAATCTCTTTTAAATATTTTTTTTTATGCAAAAATCTCTTTTTAATATGTGCAGGCAAAACACAATACAATATCAAACTCATTTCCTCTATGTTAATGTGGTCATGGAACTAATATCCCTTCTGTCGTCCACATTCTGATGCAACTACATCGTGCTATCCATCTTCTTCTCATTTTGTCCACCTTCTCACCAATCCAATCACCTCCTCTTCATTTCATTTAAAAAATAAAATAAAAAATTGTTCTGTACCTTCATTCTCGTCTAGAAATGATGAACCCACAATTGTCATCCCCATTGAAAGTGATGATTTTCTTTCCCTCCTCTCTTTCTCACGTACTCAATTTGGTGGCTTCTCAACCAACAAGCCAAAACCCAACATCCTTGTACCCTACTGATCTCCCTCTTTACTTCAAAAAAAAAAAGAAAAAAAGAAAAAGAAACTGATCTCCCTCTTCAAACTCACGTTGGAGCTCCGACAACTCCTCCTATGGTGCCACCCACATCTTCGGTGTTCGCTACCTCCTCTACGACTCTACTTTTGTTCAAGACTGGTCTCTCGTCCCGGTCGTCCGTCTTGCGGGGGCGTGTAGAAGATACACATAGTATATCTTAGTCAATATATTGTAGTTATTGTAATCCCTTGATTTACTCCTTGATTTACTCATTTAGGTTGATAGTCAATCCCTAACTATTAGCTAATGTACTTAGACAAATTCTCTAATGTATTTAGACGTATTATATTGCTTACCCATGTACTATATATACACATACAATTACATCAATATAATTTAAGCTTTCTCTCACTCTCTTCTCACAAACTCTATCATAACAGAATGGTTGACAGAGTTAACGCTAGCGAGTAAGTCATCAAGGGCAATTGAATTTCATGATTTACTTAAGGGACATATGGTAAATTTTAAAAATATTAAAGGTTGTAGGATAAATAAAAATATTATTGAGAGTATAGCGTGGAAAATCCGAAATAGCAAAGTTAGATAATGTAGTATATTTTACATATATCTTAATTTTATTGGTTAGAAAAATATCACTATATATTCTTAAAATTAATATTTTTTTTACAATCTAACCCACAATGTTATCCTTATATTTTCACATTCACATCTTCCTTTCATTAACATTAATAAATGATTTAGTACAACTTTATTTTTGATATTTCACTTGACCTCTAATCTTTGAAAGGGAGGTACGGTTTAGTTTTTATTTTCACAAGGGAGAGGGGACTGTGGTAATCACATTTATAGAAGCAATGTGATTTGTAACTTGGAAAATAAGATGAGAATAACTAAATAGTATGGAAGGAGCATATTCTTTAGTATGGTTCCGAGATCGCGATGAACATTATGATCCCTAACCAATATTTAAATATGAAAAACTATTTTCTTTTAAACAGTTATGGGAATACTATTCGATAAACAATAATAACAAATATATACTCGGGTATATTTGGAGCACGGACTGAGATGTTCCAAAAATTTGAGTGACAAGAATGGAACATTTGTCCCATGATCACCTTTGAAACTTCATATTTGTCGTTTTGGTTTAGTAGTTTCTTTAATTTGGGAGTTCTCCAACACTACTAGAATCCGGTGTTTTACCGACTGATTTTACCGACCGCTTGGAAATCGGTTGTTAATTGCTAAAATACCAACCGTTTTATAAGGGGACGTAAATTACCGTCTGCTTATTAATATTACCGATCGCTTTTTGTTTTCCGTAGCTAAGCATCGACCAGTTTACCTATTGTTTCTGTGGCGGTTGCTAAATACTGACCGTTTAAATGAGGTCGTCGACCGCTTAGCAGTCGGTAAACCACTACCCAGTAATTTCACATATTTTAACTCCCACGTTTCCCCCTTTCTACTATATTCTAATCCAGTAAATAAAAAAATAACCCTAAGCTACCTTGGGGAAACCGACGCCGCCCTCTCCATTCTTGCTCATCGTCATGCCGCTGCCATCGCTGGAGAGCGTCATTGGCGTCGTCGCCGTCGCACCATTGTCAGGTAAGTTCGAGAAACCCCTGATTATCTTCATCTTTTTTTTTTAAATTCGATAAACCCCTACTTTCTTGGTAATTGTAACTCGTCCACCGTATTCAGGTGTCGTCGCCGTCGCCACCGCAGCCACCTCATTTCGTGGTCTGTTGCTGCTGCTCCTCCATCCTTTTCTCTTTCGTGGTCTTCCTTTTCTCAACCACCGTGGCCTCCTCCTTTCGTGGTTTTCTTGTTGCGCCTACCAACCACCACCACCACCACATTATGTTTTTCTATTCTCTACCCTAAGATTGGAACTTGTTAATTTTGGTTTAGGTTAGTGTTAATTTGATAAAAATTGTTTGAATATCTGAATTTTTAGAAAATATGAATAAGATTGTAATTGATCTATATAGAGCATATTTCTAAGTAAGACGATTTTCGTATACATGAATAAGGCACTTCAGAAGTGCAATGGGGATGAAATAATGCAATGTAGTTATTCCTAGTCTACAGTTGTAGTTTTATTTTAATGCAGCAGTTCGTTGTGTAAGAATCTTGATGTCTACAAAATAGATAGGGGATTAGAGCAATATGCTGCAATGTGTTATTAAAGATAAACTATTCAAATATACATAACAACTTTGATATATCAATCTTTGTTTCAACATATTTTAACTGTTTATGTAAATTAATTTATTTTACAAAGAGTTATGTACAAGATTTGTTGAAGATGAGATTTTGTGGTGCTAGTTTTTATATTGATCTTAATAGATTAGAGGAAAAAGAGAGGTGAAAACATGATGAAGATTGGATCTTTTAAAGTAAAACAAAAATTCAATTAGTGAAAGATATGCTGAGAAGTTTTAATGAGTTGTGTGATGTAGGAAGATGAAATTTATCATCTGCTTTTTCTGCCACCAAAAATATAAAAGCTCTTGTGTTTATTGGACTTTTTTGTTTATAGAAATTGATGTGAATTGGCAATATATCAATTCAAGCTAAGTGAGTATCTTTATGTTTTTAAGGTGTTAAGATAACATTTTTCATCTTTCAAGAGTAAGATATACATACATACTTTATATCCCACTCTAATACACTAATTAATTAATACCAAGTAGTTGAATATATTATAATTTAGACCTTATAACTAAGCCTCTTAAAACTATATTTATTTTTAGAGAGCTTATTTGGATAACTTTAATTTTTAGCATCATGTGTGATGTTCAATTTTGTTCATTTTGATGTTAATAAAGTTTAATTTAGGAAATGATGTTGAACTCGGAGTTTGTTAGTATATATGGTTTTCTTGAGATGTGTAGAATTGAGTATCATGAAACGAATAAAGCGTAGTTGGATGTATGATTGGCTTGAGGGACGCTTTCTCAAGACTGAGTTTGTGAATGGAGTTCGAGATTTTATTGAATTTGCACAACAAAATCACAAATTCAAAGACACTGAGAAAATTAGATGTCCATGCATCCGTTGTAACAACAAACGATTTTTTGATGTTGACATAGTTAGATAACATCTTTGTAAAAAAGGATTTTGTCATGACTAGTTTGAGTGGATATGTCATGGGGAAATTGTTAACGAATCCCCGACGGAGCCATTAAATCCTTATCGGACATGATTGTTGATGCTCTAGGACATAATGAAGAAAATCCAAACAATGAGCAGAGAACTAATGTCGAAGAGGAGCCAAACTACGAAGCTAAGAAGTTTTTTGAGCTCCTTAAACCTGTCGAGAATCCATTGTACGAAGGAAGCAAAGTATCTGTCTTGCAGATTGCATCAAGAATAACATCTTTGAAGTGTGAGTACAATCTACCACACAGGTGTGTTGATGGATTTGCGTCTTTATTGAATGAAGCGATTCCAAATAACAACCAAATGAGTAGGACTTTCTATGATACTAAGAAAGTTCTTAAAGGCTTGCAACTCCCACATGAGAAGATACATGCATGTCGTAACGGTTGTATGCTATTTTGGAAAGACGACGCACATGAACTGAAATGTAGTATATGTGAGTGTGATCCCTATGAGAAAACTCCTAGAGGCAAGCTTATTCCAGAAAAGGTCCTAACATACTTTTCCTATCACACCCCGATTACAGAGGCTTCATGCGACGAAGAATGTTTCAGAGGAAATGACATGGCATGCCAAAAATCCTCGGGTTTCGGGTACTATGGCACATCCTAGTGATATTGAGGCGTGGAAGCACTTTGATGCCGCTTTCCCTAACTTTGCCTCTGAGACACGTAATGTTCGATTAGGTTTGTGCACCGATGGCTTTTCACCCTTCGGTAAGTTTGCAGGGCAGTATTCTTGTTGGCCTGTAATTTTTACTCCTTATAACTTACCTCCATCAATGTGTATGAAGAAGCCTTTCATGTTCCTCTCTTTGCCAGTTCCCGGTCCTAAAAATCCAAAGGGCAATTTAGATGTCTACATGCAACCATTAGTTGAAGAGCTCAAACAATTGTCGGAGATTGGTGCTATGACTTATGATATTTCCAAGAAGCAAAATTTCATGCTCCGTGCAGCGCTTTTGTGGACCGTAAGTGACTTTCCTGCTTATGGTATGTTGTTTGGATGCATGGGCTACTGCTGGGAAAAAGGCTTGCCCATATTGTATCGATGAAACTAAGGCATTTTGGCTTGATAATGGCAGTAAAGTCTCATGGTTTGATTGCCAAGGGATGGGCATGGGTCCAGGACCCTACCCGGATCCTACTGGACCCGACCCTAATTTAAGGGTATGGGTCCAACTTTTTCAGACCCTAAGGGTCCGGGTCTGGTCCAAGTGTTTTTTAGGGTCCGGGTCTGGTCTTGATATTCTGGACCCAGTCCCGCCCCAGTCCCGCCCCAGACCCAACCCTTAGACCCTAAAAATATTAAATATATAAGTTTTACCTTTTTATTTTAAAAAAATCTGATTTCATAAAGGACCTAAACTAAAATTTTGAAAACCTATTTCGAAATTTCCTAATTCTACTGCGCCGACTTAGAGAGAGAGAGAGAGAGAGAGAGAGAGAGTCTCTTGAGAAGTCCTCCATTCATAAAAAATTCCTATATCAAAAGAATATCCAAAAGAAAGGTGAAAAAATGAAAAGTTTGACAAAAAGCAGAAATGAAAAGAAGTAAGAAGAACGAAAAAAGGGGAACTTACGAAGACAAAGAGGAAGAGAAGAAGACAAAGTACTAGAAAGCAGAGAGGAAACCATGTGAGCTGCCATGCCTGATAAATGATGATGCTCACTACCCAATACTCAATACTCACCTGTCAATATAATATACCACTTAATTTCAATATCCATGATGCTATTGTAGTGGATAAAGATCAATTTTGATGACAGCTTCTACTATTAATAAAATATTTTTTTTTCTGAAAAAGCAGAGAAGTTATCCTGTCCCCTTCTCTCTGTCGAAATATTTAAGGTAGACAATTTCGCAAACTGCAATGCAAACTTGGCAAAATTTCTTTGTTTTTTAACTTGTATACATATTTGTTGTTTTCATCTAAAGTCACTAGGCTTGGACCCTAGACCTGAAGGGTCTGGGTCTGGATCCGCAAAAAAATTAGGGTCCGGATCTAGGGTCCAGCTGGACCCGACCCAGATCCGACCCTTGCCCATCCCTAATTGCCACCGAAAGTTTCTTCCACATGATCACCCTTTTTGTAAAACTAAAACAGCTTTTCGCAAAAACAAAGTGGAAAATGGCATGGCTCCACCTATAATGTCTGGAGATGATTTGTGGCAATGTGTGAAAGACTTGCCTAAAGCCACTGAATGCCCTGAAAATCTTGAAGAAGGCTAAAAAGGGTTGGTTTAAACAAAGTTCTTTTTGGGAACTTCTTTATTGGAAAAATTTGCTTATTCGACACAACCTAGATGTCATGCACATTGAGAAAAACTTCTTTGATCAACTTATAAACACAGTGATGGATGTGAAAGGCCAAACTTCAGACACTATTAGTGCAAGAAAAGACTTGGTGTGTCTATGTAAGCGTCGGCAGTTAGAGCTCACCTACGACGAACGAGGAAACGAAATCATGCTAAAAGCCCATTTTGCACTTGACAAGGCTCAAAGGAAGGTCTTATGTGAATGAGTTCGTGACTTGAAGTTTCCGGATGGATTTGCTT
Source organism: Beta lomatogona (assembly GCA_947646795.1). Classification (NCBI taxonomy): domain Eukaryota; kingdom Viridiplantae; phylum Streptophyta; class Magnoliopsida; order Caryophyllales; family Amaranthaceae; genus Beta; species Beta lomatogona. The sequence continues at coordinate 337,872 of CANSNZ010000377.1, forward strand.
CGAACTTGAGTAGAAGCGTTGATCTTCGAACATCTAGGCTTTTTGGAATGAAAAGCCATGATTATCATGTCTTTATGGAGAGGTTACTACCGGTTGCCTTGAAAGAGTTGCTCCCTTCGCATGTTTGAAAGCAATCACTGAGATCAGTCAATTCTTCCGTGACTTATGTGCATCCACTATCCAAGTTGATAATATGGATCGTTTGGATAAAAATATAGCTGAAATTTTGTGCAAACTTGAAAAGTTATTTCCTCCTGCATTCTTCAACTCGATGGAGCATTTGCTAATTCATTTGGCTTATGAAGCTAAGGTTGGTGGTCCAGTGCAATTTAGGTGGATGTATCCCTTTGAAAGGTAACAAACAAATTTTTAAGTAAAAATACTTTCTTTTAAGAATGAAGTTCTAATATGACGAAGTTTTTCACAATCAGTATCTACATGTTGATTTATTTAATTGGTAGGTTTCTCAATCACTTGAAGCGTAAGGTTGGAAACAAGGCACGTGTGGAGAGTTCTATTTGTAATGCATACCTATGCGAGGAAATATTGTACTTTTGTTCGAATTACTTCTAACCAGAAGTTGATACTAAAACAATAGATTTGGGTAGAGACGTCACTTCAGTCATTGAGAACCATCATGACCCATATGTTCCTGAGATGTTTAGGGTGAATAGTGGCCGCACATCTACCAACAGCCATTTACGCTTCTTGCATGATAAGGAGTATGATCGTGCACACCTCTTTGTTCTTGCAAACAGTGGTATCTTAAGCGAATATGAAAGGTAACTATGTTTTTAATGCCTAAGTAATATTAACTAGTTAAAAAGCATCTCTAATTGTGTTTTCATCAATTATCATAGGAACCTTGAAAAAAATATTATAGAGATACATCCACACATATCTTTGGATGAGATCTGGAGCAAATGTGAAGCTGAATATCCTAAGTTCAAAAATCATGTGAGTTTTTAATTAATAAAACATAAGTTTTTTCTTAACTAAATGAAAAGTTTTTCTTCTAACGCAGATGTAAATGTCTATTTTATGAAATTAGGTACTACAAGAGGGGACTAATATTGATGTAGTTCTTGCTCTTGCAATAGGTCCCGTTAGAAAGTGAGGTCATGGAGTCAGTTTTTCTTCAATGAATACAATTTTCAAACACATGAGTATGGCAAACACAAGTCAACTATGAACTATGGAGTGTGTGTTAAAAGTCACGAGGAAGTTGATTACTATGGCATTTTGGAGGAAGTAATTAAATTAGTTTACCATGGTCCATTGAAAGTCTACAAGACGATACTGTTTAGGTGCAATTGGATGGATTCTTTGAGTGGTTTAAGTGTGCATGAACAATACAAACTCATTGAAATAAATCATAGTAAGAAGTACCCAAAGTATGATCCAATTGTTTTATCATACCATGTTAGCCAAGTCTATTATGCCCCTTATCCTAGTTTAAGTAGGGGTAGAGTGCAATGGTGGGCAATATTTTAGACTAAGGCAAGGTCTTCGATTGAAACTCCAGTGGACTCAATGTTACTTTCAAGAGGAGATAAGTGATATTCTTTCAACTCTTTGTGCTCCAAATGAGATTCCAGACTATGATTTAGACGGGGAATAAGAACAAAATGAGGATATAATGGTTCACGATAGTAGTGATTCAGATAATGGCGACGAGGATAATAGTGATGAAGATGATCTCCAAGATTATGAAATCTTCGAAGATTTTGATGATGATGATGATGCGGAAGAAGATCTAGTCCTATTTGATTTTATGTAGTTATAATGCCATGAATGATACATTAAACTTTATAGTGTGTTATGAACTTCTAAATTTAGATTCATTGTATTATGTTTGGTGGATTTAGTAATGATTGGTTTTAAAATTCTTATGGCATTCACTTTATATTATATAATATGCTCTGAGTTCAAATTGATTCTTATTTTATCCTTAATTTGATAAAAAAAAGCTTTTGAAGTTTATACTACATTATTTATTCTACTAATATATGTTATTTGGCTAAATTTATTTCAGATGTCTTCTTTTAGCAGGCGAGGGAGAGCTTCAGGAGGTAGTCATGGCAGTCTACGCCACATTAGACTAATGATCATGAGGGCGAGACTCCTCCATCGAATGGTGATATTGTCACCACACAGGAGCAGGGTGAAGGCACACGTTTTGCAAGCAATCAGTTGGACCCTACTACGCTATGGTAGGAAATAATTTTTATCCATTATGTCTCATATATATTATAATTTCTATTATGTATCTTAGTGCATGCTATTCTTTCTTAATGTTATTAGCTTTTATTGTAATTATCTTACAAATTTTGTGTTGTATTGTAATTGTTTTTTCCTTTGCAAGGTTTGACAATAACAAAGTCACTCGATCTATTACGGAATGTTTCAAAGAGTACTTCCTTGAGCCAAATAGAAAGTGGACTGAAACAAGTGATCAATCAACAAAAGATAATTGGTTTCGTCTTTTCAAGGTTAACACTTTAACTTAATTTTATTATATCACATATTAGACTATAAATATTTAGTTAGTTCTAATTTTTGCATGATACAACGGAAATATTCTTGGCATTCGGAGTTGGATTCGCAAGTAAGAGAAGGTTTTGAAAGTAAAGCTGGTAAAAGAGTTAAAGACTTGCACCATTGGGTGGCGTGAAAGAAGAAAGGTGTAAGACCAATATGGATGCCAGAGCAAGTACACCAACAACTTATGCAAAAAACAAAATATGATGACTTTAAGAAAAAATCAGAACCAGAGAAAAAGAACAAGAGAGGAGGATCGATGCAGGACATTGTTAAGGTTCAATTTCTACGACCGAGTATGCAAGAAGGATGGTGAGTATATCGTTTTTAGTAACCATCGCAAGTTGGATATTTCATACTTATAATATGATAATAAAGTTGGTTATTTTTTTAACTAGGCCGCAGATAATAGAGGAGTCTTGCCAAAAGCTGCTGATATTTACTTGAATACACATTCAAAGGAACGACAACCAGGCCAAGGCAAACAACTCATTGGGTCCAAATCAAAACAACTCATGGTTAGTCAACTAAATTTGATCAAACGGATGATTTGTTGGTTCTTTGGATGAATGGTTGGTTCTTTGGATGATTGGTTGGATGGCTTTTTGGATGATTGGTTGGTTGAATTATTGGAGAGATTGTTAGATGAAACATAGTATCTTTTTTTATTTTGCATATTGTAGGTATGAAATTAATTTTTTGGTCCAAAATAAAAACAAAACTCTGCCTACTGTTTTTCTAGAAATGCAAGTATTATAATCATTAGAGCTTCATTATATTTTGTGTCGTTCGTTGTTTTAATTAGTTTGCAATTTACTTGTTTAATTATGTAAGAAATATGAGCATATTGTTTTTAAGTTTTGTGTTATAATGTTGTTGAAGTTATATAATTTGTGAAAAATTGTGGGATTGAGGTTGATTAGTTCTTAGTCTAAATTGTTAGATGGAATATAGGATTTTCTTGCACTTTGCATGTTTGCAGTTACATATTCTTTTTTTTGTGGTCTAAATACAAACAAAACTTTGTCGATTTTTTCCTAGAAATATAATGTATGTATATTAAAATTGTCTATTTGATGTAGCATGATTATAAGAAAAAATTGACTGAGTATAGAGAGAAGTGAGTCAACAAAGATCCCAATAAGGTGTACTTTGAGACAGTGGGTGGGAGGGAAAAAAGGATTGATTCCTGGCTTAGGTACAAGTGGTGATCTACTCTACAAAAAATCATCAACCCGCACTAGCAGCTCTTCTAGTGTCTACACGTCTTCTTTGCTTTCTTAGCTTTCAACTACTGTGGAGCGATATCAACAACAACTAGCTTATCAACAAGCTGAATTTGAGAGGCAAAGAAATGAGTGGGAGAGACAGCGTCTCCAAATAAAAAAAGGAATGGGAAGAGACAAAGAAATACATGGAGGAGATGAAGATGACAATGCTCAAACGGTAGGTAAATTTTTACCGACCGTTCAACAGTCGTTATTCGCAAACTACCGACGAGCACTATAATCGACCATCATTCACCGACTGTTTAGTGGTCGGTAATTAGTTTACCGATCGTTTTTCGTGTTTTACAGACTAGTTTTGAAGGTCGGTAAAAGTACGGATTCTTGTAATGCAATTCCTTAAGTACAAGTACTAGTGTATCGCAATGTTATCATCATTTACCTTACTCCAAATATATGGGTTCAATGGGAAGAATAATTTATTACCATTTAAAACAATATAATGAAATTAAACTTCCTACCAAGTTTTATTGTCAAGGTGTCAAACAACACCTCTCTTGATTATTATTCGTTAGAAGGAAGGACAACCAAGTACCGTATGCTTTAGCTCATGGTTGTAGGAATGAAGTTGATTCCTCAATGTAATCAGTTTTCTTCCCACCTCTCTTGATTATTGGAAGGAGTTATTGAGTATGGATTGTAAGAGGCTTTTTACCGCGACAATTTAATATTAATGCTACCGTTGTTCATAAAAAAAAGTGTCAATAAATACATTGTTATAATGTACTATTCACAACTTTTTTTCTTAATTGGTAAGATGAATAACATCTTGACTGCCTTTGCACAGGGCCCGATTCAAAAGCACAAGCACTTCGAAGGAGGGGAATGATAAGGGAAAATTCTCCTATAAGTGTCAGTCACTTGGTGGGATTCAAACCCCCGACCTTGAGGTCATAAGGTGAAATCCCCACCAAATCAACAAAGTTATGCTTGATAAAATTCACTGCTGATGTTCTTATCAAAATAGATCCATCAAAATAATACCAACGCCAAATTCAATATATATATATATATATATATATATATATATATATATATATATATATATATATATATATATATATATATATATATATATATATATATTTTTCGTTTTGAAGCACAAGATGTACTCAATTTTGACTCAACCTAAATAGATCCAACTTGAACCAAAACCAATACCATTATACCAATAGGGTCATATGCAAGGTGTCAATACTTATAAAATCATTGAAATGTATAATTTCTTATTAATCTCAATCATATAAAAACGAAATTTAATAATAAGCAAATAATATGAATGAAGAACAAAAATAATTCATAGATTATGATGTCATTAAGACGTGCGAGTGCAACCCCACTTTCTCTCCTCAACCTTCTCTCTATTATACTCTCTTCAACTAACAGATCAAAACACCATAAGACCTCATCTTCTCTCAAAACCCTCTTCTGTGATCTATCTATCTCAAAATGTCATCGCATAATCATCATCAACATCATCATCATCATCATCATCCCATCATGCCAACAACACCGCGAGAGAGAAGACCATCATCATTATTATCATCATCATCATCATTATTATCATCATCAACAACATCATCATCAACAAATACAATGATGAAATCCTTCGCTTTACCACCATCACCAATACCTAATGCAAAAGGTTACCGGTCAGCAGCTGTAGATGACCGGAAGCTGACCGACTACTTCACAAAAAACCTACAAATACCATACCTACGTTTACCCGATCCTTACAATCAGTTACACACAACCCAGGTTCGAGTCCCGGCTAAGATAGACTACCGCCTTTTAGTCTCTAGGGTTGGCAACTCTATTGAGAGATTGCTTCGTTCCGCTACCGAGTTCGGGGTGGTTCGGATCGTAGGCCATGGGATCGACCTACAAGAGGTTCGGTCCGTCAAGGCTGAGGTTGAGCTCTTCTTTAGGAGTCTTGATGAGAGGAAGACTAGGTTTAGGAAGAGCTTCGTTGATAGGGTTGGTAATAGAGAGGAGTTCGTTTGGTTCCGGTCTGATAAGGCCATGTTGCTTTGGGCTCGGGAGGTCATGGGATCAGATCGTTATCGCAATTTCAGGTAATTGTTAAGAATTTCGCTACTTAGAGAACTGTTCTCCATGGAACATGTGAGTGGGGACAATTATAATAGATTTCACTTACTTGGTGAATTAGATAGATTTCAATTTGTTTATCAAAAGAAAATGGGATAATATTGTTGTCGGTTCTCTTATACTTTATCCGTTCACTTTTACTTGCAACATCTGAGATTTTGCACTATTCACTTAATTGAATTTGACCATAGGCAAAATATAGTCACGTGAGATCTTGTTAATTTCTTCTCAATGTATATTTTCACAATACCTAATCTAATTAAAAATGTGAAGGGTTAAAACTTATAATTATACATCGAGAAATGTGAAAGTCAACATGTTGCAAGTAAAAGTGAACATAGAAGTACGTACTAACTATTATTGGTAGATGTTTATGTGATCGTACTTCACTTCTTATTAATCATCAACATCTCAACACTTGTTTAGTATATTCATTCAACTATAAACTATACATTATACATATATAGCTTATGCTATCACATCATCCAAGATTAATAAAGGTTACATGATCTCTAAACATCCACAATTATGTCAAAATTGCAGCCGGAAGATGGAGAGTGTAGTGAGCAAACTTGACAGGATTGCAGAGGAATTGGCAGAAGTGCTGTCAAAATTCTCAGAAAAGCGATTTGAGAAGGTGATTGAAGAGAGAGAATCCATAATAAGCTTATATAGATACAACGACATGCATCCAAGCTTGCTTGTGTCGAACGAGGACATCCATGAGTCGTATGACCATGCATTGAGCTTGCATCTAGCAATGGAGCGAGGCGAGTTTTATGTACATACAGAGAAAGGGCCTTTGTCCTTCAGCACTGACCATGACACCATTGTTGTCACTGTTGGAGAGCAACTCATGGTACGCCCTTCCTCTTATTTGCATTATATTGCTAAGAAGACTAAAGTGTATCATCTTAGGCTATGTGTAGTAATATTAGATGAAATGAAACTAAAAATGATAAGTTGGCTAGAAATGACATATGCCCAAGAATCCATCTTGAGATTTTCTTTCAATATATATTACTATCTCTTAGCTACAAAATTTATAATATGGTTTTGAGTATGTAAGACATATAAAAAATGAAAAATATCTCAATTCGAGATATCGCTTTTAGAGTGTCAGATGACCAACGTAACTAAAAGTTTAAGCTTATGGTTGAGCTCCCTTTGGGCTTACATCCAATATCACCTTTCATAGTGATAGATGACCAACTTAACCAAAAGTACTTTAAACTTATGGTTGAACTCCCTTTGGGCGCACATCCAATACCACCTGCATCTCACGCTCAATCACATTTTATGTTCTTCACCTATTGCACTTTATCATATAGTAAACTAGTTTGTAGGCCGGGCTATGCCCCGGGTACTTATAATTTTCATTATTAAATATTTTACTTTAAAATGATATCTCAAACGCAAAAAGTAATATTAGCTTAGATTTAACTTTATTAGTTCGCAAGCCCATTAATTACGAAATAAAAGAGTCTACTGTTCATGGTGAATTTCGAAAGGGTAGATGGAGCAAGGGGATGAGTTAATGTACAAAAGTAACTAATGACGTTTATGGCTGAAAGTAGGTCTTGACTGTCATATTACTAATTACAAAGATATCTGTAATTTTGTGGAAACATGAATCACTAAAAATGTTAGATCAGGTGGTAATTCATTGGAAATCCTTACATAAGGTCAGGGGTTCGAGCCTAGGCTTCCGCATATTTATTTTTTAAATAATGACTACTTGATTTTGTTGGTTAATAGACAGGTGGCAAAATTCTAGTAGCAGGGGGGAGGGTGTCACGTGGCACATTGACGTTGTTAAGCACGCTTTTTAATATGTTTGTATAGATTATATTGTAATTAAAGAAGTCAAATATTGTGTGTCAAAGAGAATTTTGATACCCCTCCTTGGCATAATAAAAAGGGGAACTTTGTTATAAACTGGGCTTAGCTTGTCTTGAAGCCCAGTAGTTCAAATACTTCTTGAATTCTTGTAAAGTGGGAGATTAAATTGGACTGATCCACTACTCAGGGAGTGGATCCACATGACAGTGTAGGGCGTGGTTCCATGTCACTGTGTCTGTTTGTCGGTTGGATAATTTTCACCTTAAAACTAAGGCTTTAAGACTGCAGTACAATGTTTTCCATTGAAGAAACAAGGGTATAGTACGATGTTGCCACTTTTTTTTTTGCCTTTAGTAATACGTTTGCCACTTTTTTTTTTTTGCCTTTAGTAATATGTTTGCCACTTTTTTTTTTTTGCCTTTAGTCCTTCTTACCTTTTAACTTTAGTGATATAAATTCCCATAAGTTTAGATAAATTCAATTTCAGAATCAACATATCTGGTTTATAATACATAATAGTAGTGTAAAAACTTCTAGCTCGTACATAGTCCTTGGGAATACTTTAACTTTTTCTATACTTAAATAACACTTGTAATGTAATCATTTAATCTAATCTCAATTATTGGTCGAGACTTACTGAAATAATTATTTTGTAATTATAGCCAAGTGAAAGTTGAATGACAACTTTATAAAGCAAAGTGAAGCATGATGAGATTCTTATATCTCAAATTTTATTCACCAAAATATTGGTTCATGATATAGGTTCTGATAAGTTTAATTAAGTTTATTAAGTTTTAGTTAAGTTATGTTAAGTTCAAATAGGGATTAACCAAGTTCAATTCACAAAACAAAAATTTTAAATTTAATTATATTATAATAAATTCAAATAAGTGAAGCTAATTGAATTTCAAATGAAAATTTGAAGTTTAAAAATCTTTCTATATTTTGCTACCTTGTAGATGCTATGAGCTTAATGTAAACAATCTATGCTCTAATTGTCCTATATTGTGCAGCCTTGTAGATGGTACTAGCCTACTTTAGATGGTCTTCAAGTGAAAATAGTAATCAACAGTATCACTAAATAATTGTCCACATTTAATTTGAATTTTCTTTATAATTAATCTACTACTATATGTTAGTACTTTTTAGGTTCTTAGATCTCAGCCTTGCTAATGCCCTTTTTTTTTCCAATTCTTAGTAAAAAGGTGTAACTAAAGTTTCAGAAATCAGAATTTTGATAATTTTACAGAAAAATTATGATATGATGGTATAAATCAATCATCAAAAAGTCAACATAATTTAATCTTTCTGATAAAAGGTATAAGTTATATTCAATGAAAGAATAAGGGTATGGTGGAAGGGCTTCCCTCAACGTAATATGATTATGCGTTAATGAAATGTGTTCTTTAATTTTGAGACAAATGACAAAATGAAAACTATTATAGGGTCCATATTGCATAGGATAAATTGTCTTCTTCTTTACTTTGGGTTAATCGAGATTGGAACCAATTTATGGAAATAGATTCATACTTCCTCCGTTCTGAATTACTTGCAACACTTTCACAAAAAATGTGAGAGCTTTTTAGACAAAGTGTTGTAAGTAATATGGAACGGAAAGTAACAACATGAATTTTCTATGATAAACTTTAGATATCATCAAATTGATCAAACTATCCACATTTATGCTAGGTTAATTAGAGTTTGTAATTATGTGATTACAGGAATGGAGTGCAGGAGACTTCAAAGCTGTTTCCGGGGAGTTGATATTTGATCCAAACTTGCATGGGACTGAAGCATCTTACTCAATAGAGCTCAAATGTTCACCCTTAAATCTTAACTTTGGTTATACCAAAAGAGTTATTAGGACAATTTCCTTGGTTGATCAATTATTGATTATACTAATCTTTACCTTCCTCTACCAAATACTTTTCTTCACTTCATCCAAACCATCTTTAGGGACTTCCTGGCTAAAGTTGTTACAATACTTAAGGTGATGTTCCTGATTTAGGGAGATATATATATATCTTTTCATTTTACATTTTTTTTGTTCTTTTTCCCCTTGTGTTGTTAAATTATGTATAGTTTGATCCAATTAATTATTTAATGTTTATAGATTTACAACCCGTCGTAAAGCCGGTAATTAAATGGTGGTAAATGTAATGATTAAATTAATACGTAAATTTGTAATAAAGAAAGTCTTATGCCATTTTATATAGTAAGGGAATTTCAGCACCAATCACGTGTCTTTGTTTACAAATTTCTATTACCACTCATTAACACCTCTAAAGTCGTAATGTATGATAATGAAAATTCATGAAGAGTACGAGCCTGGGAGGTGGACAATCACTACCATAAACATTGGGATTCAACTTTTTTCACTAATTTACTAATAATTTTCATTATCATTACCATAATTTATCATTACCGACCAAATGGGTTGTTAGTGTGAGCCTGAAATGTACTAATTATACATGGTTGCTTCAGATTGACAAACAGTGCGAGGAAACAACAATATATTGGTTTGTTGTATAATTTGAGGAATTTTGTCATTAGTTTGTAATGGAATACAAAACAAAAGTCTACAAGAAAACGTAAATAAACTCCACTACGACTCTACGAGTACGATAACTATTACTACTCTTGTTTTTATGGGTAAGATGAATTGTCCTATCGGACCGGAACCTCACACAGGTCAATCCGCGATAACCATTACTACGGTTAAGAAGAGAAAATAGCTTGTGATAATTCTATACAGTTATACTTTTCTCAATGTATAAACTATAGATGATGGACTTATATGAATAGTGTTAAAGTATAAAATGTTCAGAGTAGAAAGGATTAGTTAATTCCATCATATTCAAAATCTATTTTGTATTTCAATTGATATTTTCCCCACTCAAATTCCTTCATAATCTTACTCGAGCAATCACTTACTAATAATATTGCAATTGGGCCTGTTTATTAAATGAAGCTCCTCTTACCCTATATGGGCCACTTTACTCCTTGAGTATGTTTTGGGCTACTTCAATCCAATTTACTAATTACAGATTAATTATTATTTAGTATGATAAGGTAAGAAACATTATACTATGATAAAACAATATGCCAAAATAAAGCGAACCCCAAACAACAGAACAAAGCCCACCAAACAACCCACCTAAGAGGTTTATGTTGGTAATTTAATCCTTTTGAGTTTTAAAAAAAATGATAAAACAATATGCAAGTATGATAAAGCAACCAGCACCTCTTGTAGGTCATCTAGCCCACAGGTCAACGCTTGAGAGTAGGGGGAATATAAGGGAATCCCTACTCCCAAGCACAAATAAGTGGTGGGGTTCGAACTTGTGACCTCGTGAATTCCCACCACCTCCACCAAGCAAGCTTGGTTTTCATTATACTTGTATGTTCTTTTAGTATTTTTCATACTACAATGTTTCTTTATTTTGAGTGGTATGTTCCTTTATACTGTATATTCTTTTACTAAAAAGTATATGTTATTATATGAAGAAATAAGATATAATCTTTTACTTTGAATTGTATGTACATCATAGTCTCGGATATATAGAAATTCGAGATGCTTGCAGCCTCAGGAAAATAATCTTAATATCATTTCTAATAATGCATGTTTATTGGTTAGAATTTTCTTAATCAAATATCTAAATTGTGGATTCTAACTTACGTTTTGATTAGTAGTACACATGAAATAATGTGATATGTTTTTAATTTATAAAGATTGTGTTTGTTTTAGTCTGAACCTTCTTTAGTATGATAATATGATATGATCTACTTGGGTCTCCTAATCTAATGAAACTTTGATCTTATTTTCATGCTAATTTATATAAAAAAAAAGTATTATCATATAAAATATTCCTTAGCTTCGGATCAATGTATTTTTAAAAAGTCAAATTTTATTAATTGTTAGTTATACCCAATTAAATAAATTTGGCAATCAATAAGGAAATACAAAATAAGAAGGTTTAGTTATTTGGTCTCTATCTATTTTTGATCTGGTATAATCTAACCTTATTCTAACAAGAATACAATATAATCTTTATATTAGTTGGTAAAGTCTTGTGAAAATGGTAATTAAACTTGGGACGATATTGTCACAAGACTTGAAATTCAATCGCTCATCCATATTATTGGCGTCCACATCTCTATACACACCAAAATACTTATAAAATATATATATTAATACTTATCTTCTTTATCAGGGCCGTCTCATATATTTTGGAGGCTCTGTACTAATAATTAAATTGGGGCCCTAAAAAGACGTACTATGGTAAAATTACCTTTTAAAAAAAGTACTAATGTGATAAGTTTGTAATATATAATATTATAATTATAATTATTCTTTTTGCAACTGTTTTCGCACTAGCTAGATACCACCAAAAGTTCCTTACACTAACATATTGATACTGTTATGAACATTCTAAATTAACTTTAAAATTATATCAACAAAAAAAGTCTAGCCATATATTGAGAAAGTATTGTTTGTCTATATAACTCTAATCTTATTTAAAATAAAATTATCAATGTTCATAATATTATATTATTATTAAGTACTAGTGTACTACCACAACCAAGCAAATGAAAAACTCTATTATGAAGCTAAAATTGGTATCAACAAGTCCAATTAGCATAAGTATTTATCATTTTTGTAAAAGCATCCAATTAACAAATAGAATAAAAAATGAGTTCAATATAAGACTAGAAAGAACATGACCAACCTTGTGTTGAGAAAAAAGGAAAAAAAATGCATTGAGACTCTCAAACTTCATCTTCTTCTTCTTTTCTTTCTTATACGCATGCACCATGCAAATTCAAATCTTCTTTCTCCAAAGAACAAACTGTCCCTTTTATCAATTAATTTCATCAATTTATCGAATATTTATGATTTTTCCTTCTTAATGCGAATTTGATTCATTGTATGTATGTTAGGAAGGAGTGAAGAATATAAATTAAAAAGGGAAGTTGGGGATTATGAGTGCGAAAGTCGCTAAGAGTAGTCATTTTGGGAGCAATTATGTCGTTAATTTATGCCAAGATTTTAGGAAAATGTATACTCAACAAAGATTAATAGAAGAAGGCAAGGATTTCTTTACTTTTTTGTGAATTGAAGATTTGAACGTTATGCAGCCATAGAGTAGTAGAATTTTGTTAAGGAAGGCCAATGGAAATTTTTGGGCCCCTCCAATTTGGAGGCCCCCGTTCGTAGACGAGTTGCTTTGCGCAAGCAATTAGCCGGCCCTATTCTTTATAATAATAAATTTAATACCAGCAAAAGTAAAATTTCATCATCAGTTCGGAGTTGATTTAGTGAATGAAATGATTCATGCTCATTTTGTTTAATAGCTATATGTACTAAATTAGCGCAAATAATACGAATATTTCGTAGTCTTTTTTTATCAATGATACCTAAGTTTTTTTTGTTCAATGGTGGATGCAATGTATCGAAATATAGAACAAATTCGAGCAATCTTCAGCTACCCTGTCGATAGCTCAACCGCATCCAAAAACATATAAGATTGCTGAATCTATTAAGTTGGACTTTTGTGATGCCTTTTCGGTTGTGTAAATGGGAAGTCAATATAGTGATGCACAATATATCAATTATTTAGGTGAAAAATCTTATATACTCACAAGTTGAAAATTCGTTAGACATCAATTTGTACCAAATGAAGAAAATTAAGGCGCAATAACACGATTACTTAGTCATCCATCATCCATCATCCATCATCCATCATCCATCATCCATGCATGAATTTTACGTCTGTTAGCCGTAATAATCCCTAAATCTACAGTATGACTTTGCTGTTCTTAACCATGTTGCTTTTTCAAAAAATAAAGGAAATTGATACATGCATATAATAATTAAGAAGTAAAATATGAAAATATTAAGTAATAACAAAGCATAAATAATGTTGATTGACTTGTAATTTTGTTATGAATTCCTGAACTATACTATTTTACGTAATGTATTTAATTTTGCATATATAATTGTTAGGGCTGCACCAACACGGAAAAAAAAGTATGACGTTGGGTTCTATATAACGGTGTCGTGCTGAAAGATGGGTTTGATATGACCAAATAACTACTGCATTTTGCTAATGATTTGTTGGGAATTTGTCTATATTAAATAATTGAGAAGGAAGATGGGGAATTTTGCTAATGATTAGGTGGGAATTTGTCCAAATTATTTGATTAAACCAAAATCACATCCTAAACTTTGAATCCTAGACATCAACTAAACTACCGTGTCTTCGTCACTGCATCTACAATTATTACTATCATGAAGTTTTAAAATAGATAAACCTAACTATTGGCAATTTGACAAATATAAACCTAACAATGAAATGACAATAATAATTTTCAATTTTTGACTATCAAATTTGATAAAAGAATACATTAATTATCAATTTGGATCACGTAGAGTTGCAAATACTATACACTCTACTAGATAAAGTTTGAAGCATCACAAATTCACAATCGTCCATATATTACCTTACTTCTATTGAATCTGGCATAATAGTATATAAATTTATTTTTAGTAAGTTGAAAAGAACATAGTCTAAATTTTAACTCAAAGAACTACTTGAAACTTTATTGCTAAGCACGACATAGATTCTCAACAAAGTCAAGATTTGGTTTTTCATACTTAATCAGAAAACGTAAAAATGAAAGCTTACCATTATACTTTATGTCTCTATTCCCCATACCCAAAAGTGTTATCAAAGCAATCACAAAAATCCAACGTCATTTCCTTTGGAGCGGTTCATCCACCAAACGCTCAATGCTTCTCGTTTCCTGGAAAATTATAGAGCTTGCAAAGGCTTTGGGTGGGCTTGGGGTTGGGAATCTATGGCATCGAAATGCAGCTCTCTTGATGAAATGGATTTGGCGTAACTACCATGAACCGTCTTCCCTATGGAGATCTATAATTCAAGCCAAATACCGGTATACTGTCACTTCGACCATCCATGACTTAGTCCCTCCTAAATCAGGTGGGCCTTGAAAAAATCTCTGGTGTGCCATTCTAAACAATCCTGATGTTGCAAAGTTGGTCTCATCAAATTTTCGTAAAAGAGTTGGAAATGGGCTGAACTCGTTTTTTTGGCATGATCTTTGGATTGGGCCTCGCCCTGTTAAAGCTCCTCTTTCCCGGGCTCTTCTCGATCTCAGCCTCGCCAAATTCAGTAATAGCCTCAATGGGATTATGGGACGGACTCAATTGGACCTCGGCCTTTACCTGGAACCGCCCTCTTCACCCTCATGATGAGATGGAAAAGCAAAACCTAACCTTGCTACTTGAAAGCGTTAATCTCTTTCAATACGATCATGACTCCCACATTTGGACTTCCTCCAATGATGGTAAGTTCTCAGTTAAATCAGTCTCATATGACCACGCAAAATCTTCTCCTCCTTATGTTGAAGCCACCAAGGGCTTGTGGAAGGGGCTAGTCCCCCACCGAATTGAGATTTTCGTTTGGATGGCTATCCTTGGGAAAATTAATACTCGCCACCGGCCACCGCCTCTCGCGTTTGGGTATTATTCCGGAAGCTGATAATATTTGCTCTCTCTGTTGCTCAAGCCAAGAATGTGAGACCCATCTTTTCCTTCATTGTGATCTCTCGTGGAAAGTTTGGGGTTGGTGGTTAAACCTTTGGGGTGTCAAATGGGTAGTCCCTTTCTGCCTTAGATCTGCTTTCTCTCAATGGAGTCTAAGTTGTCATGGTCCCTTCTTTTAAAAAAATTTGGTTTGCCAGTTTCTTTGTGATTGTCTGGTCCCCGTGGAAAGAGCGAAATGATCACACATTTAACAAACTATCCTGCTCCATAAATGAGCTGCAAAACCTGATTTTACTCAGGATAAGTTGGTGGGCATCAGCTTGGAATGACAAATTTCCATACTCCTCTGATGAGGTTGTAAGGAACCCGCATTGCCTGATTTGGAAGGGGATCTGTCAAAAGCCTCCGCAAATTCCTTAAACCATTGAATGGTCTCCACCTCCCCTTTCTCATCTCAAATGGAATGTCGACGCATCCCATGATCCCATCCTAGTCCGATCAGCAGTTGGTGGAGTGCTCCGTGATTGTAATGGTCGTTTCATGTGTGTTTTCTCCTCTCCAATTCCCGCAATTGAAATCAACTCTGCAGAAGTGTTCGCGATTAAAAGAGCAATTCATATTACCATGACTTGCGGGCTCCTCAATTCTCAAGCCTTAACAATTGAATCAGATTCTACCAATGCAGTCTCATGGTGTAATCATGTCAACAAAGGCCCATGGAAACTATGGTTCTCGCTGAATTTCATTCGTGATGCCATTCAAAAGTCGCCCCTCATGTCTATCTCTCACAAGTGCAAAGAAGAAAATATGGTTGCTGATGCGCTTGCAAAGAAAGGGCTAACAAGATCCGACGAGTTTTTAGCTTGGCTGTAATTCATTGCCCCATCCTTACTATTTTCTTTCCTTGGTTTTTGTCTAATCTGGGATCCAGTTTCCTCATATCATTTTGATTCAAGGTAGTATGTAACAAATGGGGCTCTGGCCTTATTAATGAAACGACAATTATGAAAAAAAATTGTTTGTGGGAGTTTCCATAATTACATAGAGATTACTTAAATCATTTCACCTTAATAGAGTCTTTTGATCTATTTCTTATTGCATTCTAAAAAGATTCATCAGTGGAATCTAAAAATGAAATCTAAAAATATTATGGAATCTAAATATATCTTAGCTTCAGAATCTTACATAGAGTTTTCTAAAAATGAAATATAAAAATGCATACTCTCTGTATATTTCAGGTCGGGTTCGGGTTGGGTTGTCGGGCTGGGTCAGCTTTTGCCATGCCTAACAGAGAGGGATAAGAAATGATGAGTATATAAATAGAATTTTTAGAATGAGATGGAATAAATGCTATATATATAGTAACATCTTCATTAGTGGATCGAGCATCGTACATATAGTAACATCTTTATCAGTAGCTTTTAAAGAATCATTTTTCACCACAAAAGGCTTGTAAAAATTTAATCAACACCTTAGTATTAAATCCATAATTAGGTTTGATAAACTTAGAGGTGGCAAACGGGTCATATGGGAAGCGTACAGGTCGGGCCATTCCGGATAAACTTTTTGCTTGAATCGGGTCGGGTGCGGGTTTGATGAGTCGAGTCAACGTCAGGTCGGTTCCAATCGGGTCGGGTTAAATTCGGGTAAGATCGACTTTCTTTTCTCGCAAACAAATAGAATACATAAATTAATGTTTGAGAAAAATATTTCCTTATTATTTTCGGGTCGGTTCGGGTCATTATTTCCGATTCACTTCAGGTCAGGTAGATTCGGGTCGGGCTATTTCGAGTTTCGGTTCTGTTTCATGAGGTCACTTCGGGTGAAAATTGGGTCTCGAGTCGGGTCAACGGGTACGAGTCTATTTTACCGGCTATAGATAAACTGTGACGTTGATTACTGAATGGTAAATAAGGCATGTGCCATTCAAGGACAAAATGCATATCTACGTGATTTTACTAAAAAGAGAATTGATTAGGCATCTTGTTAAATCATCATCTTGTCAATCAAGAGTGAATAGTGATGACTACTACGCTCAACCAGTGAATTTAGAGCAATTAGCAATTATGAAACGCTTTTAAAAAGGCGACAATTTAAAGAAAAATGTAACAAGAAACTTTTTCAAGAAATCCATAAAAAAAAAAATATTAATGGGCTCATCACTAATGAAACTACGGCCTAAGTTTAGCATTTGGGGCCCCACAATTTTATTTGGGTAAATAAATAATTGATCCAAATTTATTAAAATTAACACAAATTCTTGGTGTAACTGTTACACCGTATAACAACCCAAAAAATCGCCTTTTTAAAAAAAAGACTCAAATGACATGAAATAAATGACAAAACAACATCATATTTGTGTAATCGTGTGATTTTTATTGGAGTATATGCCATTATGTTTATGTGAGGTTTTGTTATACAATAAGCTGTGTTGTAACACATCTATACTAATATATTAAAAGGCGTTCCCAAACAAGGAACGGTGTCACGTGACGCTCTCCCTAGGGGCATTTTACTCCATGTATTCCACATACAATAAAAAAAGTAGATATTTCATAGTGTAGGGTTCGATCCCTTGACTTCAAGTTTATATACTAAAGTCTTAACCATTAGACTAAGTGATATTTAGTGTTATCATTTCAAAGCATAATATTAATAAATGAAATTTTCCTTACCCGAGTCTAATAACTAGTTTTTGTTTTAATAGCTACCCACCTATTATACATAGGTTATGTTGTAACATGTTATACCATGTATGCGGTGTAAAATTAAAGGAGAAAGTAGCATGTACATTCTAAGTTAATAAAATAATGATTTGGTTAAAGTGTCACCATTAAATGGCCCTCCTAATCTAGTGACACGATTAACCAAGATATGGTTCATATTCTACTATATCAAATCAATTTAAACCTGGCTGGCTAAGTACCTTTCAAACAATACATAGCGCATGTGTCATGGTACAAAGTCTTTGAATTTTGGTTTTTTTAAGGTAAGATGAAGGGGACTCACTTGAGGGGATAATGGAAATCTTTAAATGAGTCCCGTGAAGTTTGATCCCTAGACCTCAGGGATAAGAGGTGGGAAGCGAATCAACTACTCCACCACCTCAACCTCACAAAGTCTTTGAATTATAAAAAGTATATATGGAGTACTTTTTTTCACGATATATTTAATAACATAATTGTTTTTTTTTTTTAAGGAACCAAGCTTGCTTGGTGGAGGTGGTGGAAAACTCAACTTGAGACTTTTAGGTTACAAGTTCGAACCCACTACCTACTTGTGCTTGGGACTTGGGAGTAGGAATTCCCCGATATCTCCCCTACTCGGCGTTGACCTATGTAGCTAGGGCGTGCCGGCTGCGAGAGGTGTTGGTCTAGTCGGGTCCTTTTTACCAAGGGGTTCTCAGTACATAGGGGCCTCAAAAAAAAACTTTGAGGTTATAAGTTCGAACCCCACTACCTACTTGTGCTTGGGACTTAGGAGTAGGGGTTCCCTTATATCTCCCTTACTCAAGCGTTGACCTGTGTAGGTGGGTTGGCTAGCCTACGAGAGGTGATGGTCCAGTTGGATTCTTCTTCTTACCAAGGGGTTCCCAGTGGGTCCCCAAAAAAACCTTGTTTTTTGACGAGTATATTTAGAGACTACTCTTTGTTTGGAACTTGTCCCTCTTCTGCATAAAAAAAAATAAAAAATTTAGACACTACTCGCTCTATCCCCATAATACGAGGCTTGTTTCTTTTTGCACGGTCTCCAAGATGTACCTTTGACCATCAATATCTTCAATTCCTTATTAAAAGAAATTATAAAATGTTGATATTGTGAAAGTGCACATTGAGATGAATCTACAAGATCACACATGCATATGTTATATTTGTATATATTAATGAAATTATTTGGTAAAAGTTATTATAGTTTGAGAATAAAAAATAAAACAAATATTATATTATAAGAAGAAGGAAGTATTATTTAATTTATGAGACTGCAATACAATGTATCATTCTATAAGATTTGTTTTTAGCGCAATTTTATGAGTAGTACTAGTCAAATAAAATTACAAACCATATGATGTTGATCTCGACTTCCTACTATATGAATTGGTCAATGGATGTGATTTTTGACTGTAACATGACTTAACGTTTGATATGAGTAAACAGTAAAAAAAATTGGGTGCTCAAAATATGTGATAGGTGATAGTACAAAGGGGTTTTTTGTCTTTTTGATTTATTTTGAATTAGAGACTTTGTGAAAAAATAAAATTGTTACAAAGAATAAGACTTATTCTCCAAATTCTTATCTCAATAAATCAAAATTGCATCATCCCAATTTCCAGGTTGACGATCTGAGGTTGATTTCATCATCGTTTTTGAAATTCTTCAATCGATGAAAAAAAAGAAAGGGGGGAAAAAAAGCTTTCTTTGCTCTAAAGCTGGACACTGGGAAGAGCTTATACGGTCCTAGATCGATCGTTCATAGAACATTGTCTATATATATATATATATATATATATATATATATATATATATATCCTCTAGCGTTTTTAGTAAATGGAGCAAAATTCCCCTCCAAAGAAATTACGTAAAGTGATCCCATGTCACCCTACACATTCATCATCTACCTTGAATACCATCTCAAATGCATTTATGATTCGTTTATATCGAATTCTTGGACCCTTTTCAAGTTGAAAGAAGGGAAAATCGATATCTCCCATCTTCTTTTTGCTGATGACGTCTTCTTCTCCGACGAGGCCAATCTCAATACCATGTCCTCCATGAAACTTCTAATGCATGCAATCCTTTTTTTGATATTACGAGTCAAAAGATAAATGAAGCCAAAAGTGAGATGCTCTTCTCCAAAAACACTAGCCTTGACATAATTGATGAGTTTGAGTAAATCTTTAACATATATTTCACTCGAAGACCTTGGAATACACTTTAGGATTCCCTATTTGCCAAAGAAAACCTTCAAAAATGAAATTGAGCTTTGTCATTGATAAAATGGCTTCAAAGCTTGCTAGCTTCTTGGACATTTAAAGCTTTATCCAAAGTGGCAAGAATGATTATGATATTCCAACCTTTAAGCCATCTCTTGGAACCCCCCCCAAATCCACCTCAATCTCTAAAAATTAACATTGATGGGTCGTTTATCCTTGATTCAAAATAATTAACATCTGGTGCCGCATGCAGAAACTCGAGGGAGAATGGGCTGAAGAGATTTTCTCTAAATCCTTCTCCTCCACTGCCGTGGAAGCCGAACATGAAATTTCTTGCAAGCACTCCTTTGCATACAACAAAAAGATTGGACAAGCTGTATTTTGGCTACTAACGGCTTAAAGTGAAAAACTTCATTATTGGGCACGTACACAAGCCCGCGCCGAGGAGATCTAGAGTGGCCACATACAAGGTTAACGGGGTTACATCCTAAAACCAATTGGTGATAGGTGGAGTAACCCACCAATCTATATGTTAGTCATTCTCTCTCTAATTCTTCAATGTGGGACAAACTATTCCTAACTCACATGTGGGCTATACTCCTAACATAAAGGCAACGACGAGACTTAAAAATCTACTGAAAATAAAAAACACTCTAATTACCTTAATGGTAAACTGAATGGAACTCCTCCCTCAAAATCCGAATATTATTGAATTACAACACGAAGAATGGGAAGCAAACCAGATTGCGGAAGCCATTGCTAAAAAGGTAAGGAAAGATGCGGATATTACAAACAAGTTTTACCTTTTGCACTCCCCATGCATGTGTTGTAATGAACTGCTTTTGTTTGATCTAATACAAGCCCTTGCTCTAGTGCAAACTATTAACCCACAAGTCTCAATCCCCCTCGAAGCTTGTAACTTTTTAACATTTATAATCTAGATCCTTCCTTATTTTCAAAAAAATACTATTAAATTTTTTTAAAATCATTTCGAGTCTTTTTTGTGTCAATATGGTGTTAATATTTCACATGTGAAACTCCATGACATGTGAAACTATATGAATATCAAATTTTGAGTTTGATTTTTGCATAACAATAATCAACAAAGAAGTACTATGAATGAGTAAAAAACACAAGGATTAATGTGTGGTTCAATTGATATGACCAATTCTACCTGTAGAGAAATTGAGATAATTTATTAATATTAAATATAGTAAAGACAAAAGGGGCTAAAGATGGAATATTGCAGACATACAATGATACAATTAATGTTCACAAATGAGCTACAAAGAACTTAATTTTCTACCAAGGATGTCTTGGCGCAGTGGTTAAGATTGAGGTGCTGTGAACGATAGGTCACGGGTTCAAATCCCCCTCCCCTTCTTTGTACTTTGTCTTTGCGCCTTCGTGGCTCCAATGGATCAAAAAAAAAAAAGAACTTAATTTTCTAAACTAAGTGAGATAAGCTAGTAAATAAGGAGGAAGTGACTCTATCAGACTATCACATAACACAAAGTAAATTACAAGAGTGAAAAAAGTTTTGGGACCTACGAGGACAAGATATAGCATGAAAATGTTTCTGCCTATTTAGATTAATAACAAGAGAAGTGTAATTATATAATCCAAGCCACAAAATCCTTCCAATTATGAGTCTCTTTTTATGATTTTTTTTTAAAGTAAGAAGAATTTCCTTGTCACGAGAATGAAAATCGAACTCCTATCATAGGGATAGAAGGAGGACCTCATAACTATATATTAGACCAACTTTAATTCTCATGACACCACATAATCAACATTCTACGTACATACACTGGTATGTTCTAGACATATCACCCTTTGACAGTATTTAGACACATAGATTCCCCGAAAAAAATTGCTCAAAGCGTTACTAAATGGCTCAAAAAACTAAAGTTGACAGTGATAAAAAAAAATTGTTTGAAAGTGTAAACGATCAATGAACAATCATGAACTCTAAAAGTACTACAAGAAATTTCAGAGACTTAAATTAATAATTCAAGGAGAGTCGTGTAAATGACTATATTTTTTTGACATTGAGAAAATGTAAAACAAAAGCTAGAGAATAATAATAAAAAAAAGCCTATTACGCTTGCAAATCTGCGCGAGGTCATGTGCTTGTACCACTTGAGCTCTGGCGACCTTTGTGATGTTCCAGGCGATGGAACTTGAAGCGATCTCTCGAATGTCCGCAAGCGTGAGCCGTATAGTAATGTCCGGAGTGCGGGTGGAGCTGAAATATCGAACTAGTAATTCTAGAACTATGCTGACAGCTATGCGGGAGAAGTGTTGGCGGTAGCCCATTCCATCGCTCGAATACAAGCTTTAGCTTTCGTTAGAATGGATGAATAACAATGGAAGCACGAATCCTATCGAACAATGGTTTTTGATGAAGCTTGAGTTGCAACCCACGGTGTGCTCTCCATACCAGTATTTTTGTCCCAGGAGCCATATGTCTAAATAAGTAGTTTCGGAAGCGCATTAGTGTATTGACCAAGATTGGCTACTATAAAACAGGGGGGAGAAGGAGGATCTTGAGGTTTTGCTATCATCGACAAGCAGGCCCTCCGAATAAGTTGTGTGTTGTTTCATACTCTATAATTTTTTCGTGTATGGCCTCCAATGTTGCACGCCAATGCCTGAAAACCTGATCATTTTTTGTTCTCCAATTGGCCCATAATATACCCACAAAATAGGGAAGCCTTGGACCGTTGTTACCGTCTTCTTTCCTAAAAAAAGTTATATATTCTAGAAGCCACTAATTGATAGGAAACTGAGGATTTGCTTGAGAGTCGATGCCCAGATGACTAGTAACCCAAGCTTCAGATGCTAAACGGGAAAGGTGAACGAGATAGTGACGATCTTTTGCTTCGCTCAAACATTTTGGGCAGTTGTCCGGTGGACCTATGCCTCTCCTGTAGAGATTAGCGGTTTGTCGCTAGGATCGTTGTGCAAGATCTTCCATAGGAAGAGTTTTTATTTTGGCATGATGCTCAAACCCCTAATGATGTGCAAGATCTTCCATAGGAAGAGGTTCTATGTTGTGCAATCATATAGATCAAAGTTGGTAAACATAGCAAATTGAGAACAAGAAATTCCTAATTTTAGACTTTAGGTTATGTATATTATTTTCTTAATATAGGCACATCTCATAATTTGAAGGGCTATAAGATATAACATGATACCCTTTTGAACTAAAAAATAAATAAATTATACATACAATTTTTTTTAAAGGTGGTAGATGGTAGATTGAAACTTATATTGAGAAATATATATAAGGTGAAAATATAAGATGACAAGAGAAAATATCAGTTTATCAAAACAAAAAACCAAAAAGCAAATTAAAGTCACTGCAAAAAGAGAATTAAAAAGAATAGAATTAACAAAGGGGAAACATATAAATTAAAATAGATAAAAACAGAATTGTTAAGAGTGTGAGATTCGACTTCGCAAGGTTCACGTTCCAACACACAAACGCTAACCATCTTAGCCAATATGAATGAAGTCAAGGGAGATCATGCTGATTTATGGACCTTGGGTCGGCGCCTCACTGTCTTGGCCCGGGGGCCGAACCCCGCTTATAAAGCCGACTACTTTAGGGCAAAAAATGAGGTGATCTTATAATAACTCAATTGTAATTAAGTCGGTTTTAGACAAGACTTACCATCAACATGTTTCATGTAAGATAATAGAAAAAAGATGTTAATTATTATAAAAAAAAAAGAAACAAAACGTTTCTAACTTCTTAACGATGATAATAAATCACGTATAAAATCAAAATCGCCGGCCTTAATGCTACTTCATTACTCTTTCTTCTTAGCTATTGGGTCCTATCGTTAAAGACACAAGCTCATTGACTTGGAATCTTGAATACTTTATGTTTATATTTATATTTATATTTTATATATGCATACAGTGCCCATCTTTTTCGTTGCGTCTTTTGTCCTTGTTAGGAAAATTATATAATGAAAAACAAGAAGGCAGAAAAAAACAGAGAGAGAGATACCCGCATAAAAATTAGCTCAAAAAGACTGATCCAACCGTGTGCAAGACTTTTTACTCCTTCCTTTGTTTTGTGGGATCCTTCAAGATTTTGTTGTCTCCTTCACCTTCAAACCTACCATCTTTCTATACATCTTCACTGCTCCTTCCTGTTTTCTCCCCAAAGCAATAAATAATACTAGTACAAGTATTTACATATCTTTCTATTTACTCTAATACATGTTTTATTTCTTTTAATTTGATTTTAATGTCTGGACATATATCTCATCACCCACCTAGTGTCTAGTGACCTAGATATTCATGGAATCATGGTACATCTTACACTTTACGGCTGATTAGTAGTTAATTCACCATTCGTACCCAATAATTTCATTTATATTGATTTACTATTGAACCAATGATTCATGGCTATAGAATTGTCAAAATGACCAAAGAACTAAACTTCAATCAATTTAGTACGAACTAGATCGGGTAATTATGAAGTCGCTCCTATCCCGATAAAATAAGAGCACAATTTTATTTTATAAACATTTACACTGGCCTTAAAAACCATTATACGTCCCAGCAGACTAGTCTAGTAACCATGTTTTTTTTTTGAAAGAGAAAATTCATTAATTGGCGCCAAGCGCATCTAATAGGTATAAGGAAAAACAAGATACAATTAAACAAGGCTAAATCAAATTCGTCTTCGAAGGAACTACAATGAACAGGATCGAGATACAATACAAATGCCTTGTATTTGTTGAATCAAGCAAGCTATTGATAAGGAAGTCTATCATTATGATGTAGTTTGGGAAGAACATTCTTGACCGAGTCATGTTGACCGCATCCGAGATTCTAATACCTTCATGTTGAGTCTCGAACTTCAACCAATGAGAACAATTTCTCATACCTAAAAACAAAAAAAAACCATACTCACAACTCTCATAGGGGAGAAGGAGATTTCCAAAACAGAAACTAAAAACCCCATAACCGGGTTTAAAAAGATCTCATAAAGAGAGACTTATTTATTAAACAAAACAAGAAAATTAATTAAAAACTGAAAATAAAAGGGGAAAAGGGGCTTACCATGGATGAAATTATCCATGGCAGCCCCTAACTGATGAAGAAGGGGTAGGGGAGGCTAGATTTGAGAGAGGGGGGATGTTAGGTCAAACAACCATGTTTTTCTATGTGTATAGCTACTTAGCTACAAAGGCATCTATCCACTATGTAAGGGTAATAAGGAGTTATTTTAAAAAAATTACAACCATAAAATATTGCGTGTAATCTATTGAAGGTGCCATAAATTATGCAACACTTACAATCTCACGAATACGGTATCCAAGCACTACTTTGACCATTAATGTTATTCAATTATATATTACTATATTACTAAAATTATGAAATTTGATATTTAAAGCTACACATTGAGTTGAATCTAATAAGATCACACATGAAAATTATTTGTCCTATATAATGGAGATAAAACCTAGTCAAAGTTCATAAAGTTTGACTTTAAATAGTAAGTGTTGCATGAATTATGGAACAAAAAAAGTAAAGCCCTGTTCTATTGGACTTAATCTCACTCTAGTTCAGTTCAGTTCAATTTAACTCCATTTATTCATTTACTTAAGTTTAATTCAGCTTAAACTTTATAAAAATAGTAATAACAATAACAGTAAGAGTGACAGTAATAATAATAGCAATAATAAAAGTAGTAGTAATAATAATAATAATATAATAGTAATAATAATAGTACGTTGTAGTAAAAATAGTAGTAATAAATATTGTAGTAGTAGTAGTAATAATAGTTGAAATATAAGGTTTTTTTGTTTGAAAGTACCTAATAAAATACAAGTTTTGTAGGGAATGACCTAATAATTTTTTTTGTCTAAAAAGACCTATTAAAATACTTCTGATTGTTAATAGGAACCAATTTATGAATTTCAGGCCAAAATTACCATATTTCGACGTTGACTTTTTGCAATTGGGACACCACAACTACATTTGACAAGAATTTTATGCTTGAAGTTGATTTCGCAGGCATCTTCCTTCAATTTCTGAAAAAAAAAATTAGGGTTCTTTGGCCTGAAATTCATAAACTGGTTCCTATTAACAATCGGAAGTATTTTAATAGGCCTTTTTAGACAAAAAAATCATTAGGTCCTTCCCTACAAAACATATATTTTATTAGGTACTTTATTGAGCTACATATTTTAGGAAACTATGATTGATCGATGTATTGATCTTTGGCAAGAATCCTTAGTTGCCCATAATACTTGTACTATATATATTGAAGGAAAAGGAATGAAAAGGCAACACAAAAATTAAACCTAAAACTTTACATGGTATTAGGCTTGGTTTAGCCGTCCACCGCATTCCTCACCATGATCGGTGACGTCACCGACTCCAACAAGGAGCAACCTCCACTGCCGCCTACCATTCCTTCTACTTCCCCGTTTTTCCTCGGCCCTCAAGACAGTAGGGAGACTTCATTACACCTTCTCGCCTCACAGCCGACAATTATGAGCACTGGGCATCCGACGTGCAAATGGCCCTCGAAGCTCGGCGCAAATGGGTTTTCTTCGATGGCACGATCACCTGTCCTTCTCCTCCATGTACAACTGCTGATTGGAGCACTATTCAAGCCATGCTTATCTCATGGATCATGAACACGATCTCCCCGGAGGTTAAAGGTACGCTTTCCAAGTATCGCGACGCTAAAAAATTATGGGATTCCTTAAAGTCTCGTTTTGCTATGGCTAATGGTCCTAGAATCCATCAACTAAAAACTTCTCTTGCACGTTGTGAGCAACCTAAGTCCATGAATGTTGCATCTTATTTCGGTAAATTAACCGTCTTGTGGGAAGAACTTTACAATCATGAACCCCTTATTGACTGCAAATGTTGTTCTTCTTGTTCCGCTGGTCAATTACATGAAGAACGTCGCGATAATGGTAAACTGCATGATTTTTTGATAGGTCTTAATTCTGATTATTATAGCACTGTTCGTTCTAATATTCTCTCCCAAGATCCCTTGCCCACTCTTGATAGGGCTTATCAATTGGTTGTGCAAGCGGAGCGTGTTCGGTTGGCTAAATCTCACTCTGATGAACCGCATGATGTGGTCGGTTATGCTGTTCGTATTGCTTCGCGTGGCAGCACTGCCTCCTCTTCATCACAGCCTCGTGCGCGAGTTCGCGAAGATAAATCGCACTCGCTTTGTTCTCACCGCAAGAAGTCGGGGCATGAACTAAGCTCCCCTTCGAAGTTCACGGATATCTCGCCTGGTGGGAGGAACGTAAAACCGCGGTGCGCTGGCGGGACGTGGGGGTGGCCGAGCCACTGCCGCCCTGCTTGCTCGTGTTCGCGATTCGGTCCGTGCCAATGCCACGACTGTGGCTGCTGCCTCGTCCCAGGGCGTGGTTCTCGGGGCTGCTGCTGCCCCTCCATCTTCTCTTTTTACTGCCGACCAATGGAAGGCATTAGTAGGACTCCTTGGTAACACAAAAATTTCCGATGATTGGTTGCACGGTATGTTCACTACTACTGACTGGCTTGTTGATACAGGTGCCTCTAATCATGTTACCGGCGATGCCTCTTTATTATTTGATCTCACTTGTATACCTGATTGTCCTGTGGGTCTGCCCAATGGTGCCGTTGTTATGGCTACTCAAGAGGGTTATGTTTATCTCTCGGAGACCCTTACTCTCACTCATGTTCTCTATGTTCCTCATTTACATTGCAATTTACTTTCTGTTTCTCAGTTAACTGCGACTATGAATTGTGTTGTTCAATTCAATTCTGATGTTTGTGTTATACAGGACCCGTCGAGGAATCTGATTGGAACAGCGGTTAGGAGAAATGGACTCTACTACTTTGGAGGTGGAACTTCTGCGCTTCATGTTTCGGTTGGCGAGGCTACTACTTCCTTGGACCTTTGGCATCATCGCATGGGTCACCCTTCAGAGAAGATCGTCAAGTTACTTCCTCCAGTTCGTCATTTGCAGGGTAGTTTGAATAAGGGTTGTGAGGTGTGTTTTCGTGCTAAGCATCCTCGCACTAAATTTCCCATTAGTGATCATAAAGCTAGTAGAATTTTTGAAAAAGTACATTGTGATTTGTGGGGTCCATATAGACATGTATCTTCTTGTGGTGCTCGGTATTTTTTAACCTTGGTGGATGATTACTCTAGAGCTGTTTGGGTTTATTTGTTGGTTGATAAAACTGAAGTTTTTTTCTATGTTTATGGCTTTTATTGCTATGATTGATCGCCAATTTTCCCAAACTATTCAAAATGTACAAAGTGACAATGGTACTGAATTCAACTGTCTCAATGATTATTTTACTGCCATTGGTATTCTTTTCCAAACCTCTTGTGTTCATACACCTCAACAAAATGGGCGGGTTGAACGAAAACATCAACATATCTTGAATGTGGGTAGAGCTCTTCGTTTTCATGCTAATCTTCCAATTTATTTTTGAGGTGAAAGTGTTCTCACCGCCGCTCATCTCATCAATCGCACTCCCACTCCATTACTTCAAAACAAAACCCCTTATGAACTCTTGTTTAATCGGCCCCCATCCTATGATGCTATTAAGGTGTTTGGCTCCTTATGTTTTGCTTATAATCATCGTTCTAAAGGCGATAAATTTGGTAGTAGGAGTCGTAAATGCATGTTTGTGGGTTACCCTCTTGGAAAAAAGGGATGGAAGTTATTTGATCTTGATAGCAAGGAGTTTTTGGTTTCAAGAGATGTTAAATTTTTTGAAGGCACTTTTCCCTTTTGTGACCCCGAAGCCGCCAACATTGATCCTTATACCTTGGTCACTCATCATGATGATGTTCACTTTGATTTTGCTGATTTTAACTCATCTCCTACTCCACAACTTAATCCCCTGCCCCAGCCCACTCCAAATCCTCCACAAATTGCCTCACCTCCACCATTTACTCCTCCTACTCAGCCCACTACATCTGAGCCCATCTTCCCTCTTCCTTCACCAATTCACCCTCACCTTACTACTATCCCAAGCCACAATCCGGCTCCCAGCACCTTTTCTCCCACTACGGCCCAATCCAACAACCCCAAGCCCACTCCCATCTCCCTTGCCTCACCCGGTTTTGCTGACGCCCAAACCGCGTCCTCTCCTGCTCACCAGCCCAATAACTCTCCTCAGCCCGCTCAACAACTCCAGCCCAATCTTCCCCCTTCTTCCGCTGCTGACCCCGAACCCACCCCTATGGATCTTGTCTCTACTGCTGGGCCTTCAACTGGGCCCCCCGTTGCTCCGTCTAATTTGGGTCGCGGCCTTCGCACACGGACTCCTTCGGTCCTTCTTCGCGACTATGTTACCAACTCCATCAAAGTAGAGCGTCCATCTTCGCCTCCCGCTGCTCCTCCGCATTCCTCCGGTAAGTCCTATCCTATTGCACATTACATTAATTGTCAAAGTTTTTCTGTGAAATATAGAAACTTTATTGCTAATGTCACATCTATTACGGAACCAAAATCTTTCAAAGAAACCATGCAGGATGCAGGTTGGCGGCAATCCATGCAAGATGAGATTCGTGCTTTGGAAGCTAATGGCACCAGGACCATGGAGTTGTTGCCCCCAGGTAAGCGTGCTCTTGGTAGTCAGTGGGTGTATCGTAACAAATTTGATTCTGCTGGTAATTTGGATCGTCAAAAATCTCGGTTGGTGGTAACTTGGAAATCATCAAAAGGAAGGCATTGATTACAACGAAACATTTGCTCCCGTGGCCAAAATGGTCACTGTTCGTGCATTTCTTGCCATCGCTGCAGCTAAAAATTGGGAGCTACATCAGATGGATGTTCACAACGCCTTTCTTCATGGAGATCTGGAGGAAGAAGTTTACATGAGACTTCCTCCTGGTTTCGAGTCTTCTCAGCCCAATATGGTTTGCCGTCTTCGCAAATCTCTCTATGGTCTTAAACAGGCGCCTCGATGTTGGTTTGCAAAACTTGTATCTGCATTAACATGGTATGGTTTTTTACAATCTTACTCTGATTACTCTTTATTCACCCTCACCAAGGGCCCTGTTCAGATTAATGTCTTGGTTTATGTGGATGATCTTATTGTTGCTGGCAATGATTCTGCTGCTTTGGGGGCTTTCAAAGCCTATCTTTGTGACTGTTTTAAGATGAAGGACTTGGGTCCTTTAAAATATTTTCTTGGTATTGAGGTGGCTCGCAGTGCCTCTGGTTTATTTCTCTGTCAACGCAAGTACACTTTGGATATTATATCCGAAGCCGGTCTCCTGGGTTCTAAGCCCGTTGGTTTTCCGATTGAGCAGAATCATCGGCTTGGTCTTGCTACTGGTGCTCTTCTTGATGACCCTGAGCTTTATCGGCGCCTAGTTGGTGGTCTTATCTATCTTGCGATTACTCGCCCTGATTTGGCTTATTCTGTGCATATCTTATCTCAGTTCATGCAGGCCCCTCGTACAGATCATTGGGATGCCGCTTTGCGCGTCATTCGCTATTTAAAGGGTACTCCCGGTTAGGGCATTCTCTTGCGCGCTGACAGTAATCTTTCTCTTACTGGTTGGTGTGACTCTGATTGGGCCGCTTGCCCTCTTACTCGTCGTTCTCTCACAGGTTGGTTGGTGTTTCTTGGTGCTTCTCCCATTGCTTGGAAGACCAAGAAACAAGCCACCGTGTCTCGTTCATCGGCCGAAGCCGAATATCGATCCATGGCCGCCATTACATGTGAGTTGAAGTGGTTGAAAGGTCTCTTATTCAGTTTGGGCATTCATCATCCCACTGCTATTCGTCTCTTCTGCGACAGTCAATCTGCTCTTCATCTCGCCAAAAATCCGGTCTTCCATGAGCGCACTAAGCATATTG
The DNA here is from genome assembly GCA_947646795.1 of Beta lomatogona. NCBI lineage: Eukaryota > Viridiplantae > Streptophyta > Magnoliopsida > Caryophyllales > Amaranthaceae > Beta > Beta lomatogona. The sequence continues at coordinate 369,018 of CANSNZ010000377.1, forward strand.
AGGTCGACTGTCACTTTGTCCGTGACGCTATCACAGATGGCCTCATTGCTCCTTCTTATGTGCATACTACAGAGCAGCTTGCTGATATCTTCACCAAAGCTCTCGGAAAGCTTCAGTTTGATACTCTTCTTGGCAAGTTGGGCATTTATAATCCCAATGCTCCAACTTGAGGGGGGGTATTGAGCTACATATTTTAGGAAACTATGATTGATCGATGTATTGATCTTTGGCAAGAATCCTTAGTTACCCATAATACTTGTACTATATATATTGAAGGAAAAGGAATGAAAAGGCAACACAAAAATTAAACCTAAAACTTTACATACTTTCTGATAAAAAAACTCAAAGAATAATAATTATTATTATCATATTTGTTTTCAAAATCAATCTAGTATTGATATTTTAATTATATTAATTAACTGTTATTAAGTATTATAAGGATACGTATTGGTGAAAATTACAGAAAATATATATTTTATTTCAAACTTACTTTTTGTTTATAGGGCCTACTTGTCTAATCATCACCTTTGTCCATCCATGAACATGGAAAATTCTGTTCAGCTGTTTGCATCCCGACCAGTACTTTCTCAGCTAAACCATAACAAAATCTCTTCAGTTAATACAGCATTACAGCATCAAAGTGAGACATATTCGCTCTTAAAAGACTAAAAATAGAAAAATTCTGAAAACATTAAAAAAAATCTTATACACTCAGCAATTTTTATTACATATATACTTCATGAAAGAAGTACCACATAAGCACGCATGTTCTGCATAGAATGAAAGATCATCACCTTTGTAGAGTTTCAAGGGAAAAAAAATTGTATCAGTGACAGTGAAACATGTCTAACTAGGGATGGCAATCGAGTCCGAATCCGATCCTAGTCCGCTCCGATTCGAAGGAAAATGGCCGAGCCAAGCCGACTCTGACAAAAAAATAATCTGCATCCGATTCCGTTTAAAAAGTCTGACTACGAGTCGGAGGAGGGTCGGAGTCGGATCCCATAAAAAGTAAAATCTAACGTGTATGTGTAATCTAACTTCGACTTTGAGGCAATTGTATTATCCACTGAAGAAATGATTGTTAAAAATAATAGTAATGTTTTGATTATTTGTATTGTATAAGATTTTCATATGATTATTAAAAAAAAGAGAAGTAATGATTTGATTATTTTTATTGTAGAAGATTTTTCTATTAAAAAAAGATGAAAAAAGTTGGAACGGGTCGGAGTCAGATGTTAGGATTTTAAGTCGATCAGACTCGGATTTTCGGAGTCGGATGTCGTAGTCGGAATCGGATTTAAAATCAGACTTCTTGTTGGATCGAAGTCGGATTATATATGCATACCGATCCAAGTCCGACTCATTGCCATCCCCATGTCTAACTTTAAGGCCCTGTTATTTTGGACTTATTTTCAGTTCAGTTTTTTTTTTTTTTTATTATTATTATTATTATTATTATTATTATTATTATTATTATTATTATTATTATTATTATTATTATTATTATTATTATTATTAACAATAACAACAACAACAACAACAATCCGCTATAGATTTGAGTTACACTCCATATAGAAAAAACTCTTATACCTAGTTACATTTTGACAAAACGAATTTGGCTGTAAATTTGGATTTTGGATAAACTTATCAGCAAAGTTGAGGATATATAGAACTCGATCTATGCTAAGATTTTGTTTTATTCAACCAACTTATTCTGATCTTATCTTACTTCTTCATTTTCTAAACTTTTTTTTTAATTCTTGAAAAGTTTTCTTAATTTATCTGAAGATTTGGAACTATTCCTAATTCATCTAAACTTTTGTTTCTTCACTTTTTTTAAACTTATCTCTACTTTTTTTTTAAAAAAAAACTTAGCTTATTCTTAATTTTTCTTAACTTCTATGTTTTTTCTAAACTTTTCTGAATATAAATTAAGATAAGTTGAATAGAGCAAATTCGCAGCTTAAAATTACTCGATTTAGAATTGATATGACAAACGAATTTGACAAATGTTATGTATAATAAGCAACTATCGTTCTATCAGCATAGTTGCTCTTACACAATTAATTAATCTATCTATACACTATATAAAAATATTTTTCAAGAACAATTATAAATTCATTTTACGAAGTTAAAGCTTACAAAAATGTAAATAATTGAAAAATCAACTATCATAAAGTGGCACATTAACATAGAGATATGATCAAAACTCACATATAAATAAGACCTTATTCAAGATAAATAAAATTATTTCCCCTATATTGTATATTGCCGTAACGAATAATAAGATAGCCCTAGTTATTAAGAACTTGTGGTTGCAGTAACACCTAGCTACCAGGCTACTACTAGTTTTAGATTGTTACTAGTAGTATCAAACAAAGCTAGGTGAGGAATCCAAGCATGTAGCATTATAGGGTAGTTAAAATGGCAAGTTTGAGAGAAATGGACAAAGAAAATAGGACAATGTCAAACTGTCAAAGAGGGGGGGCACGTAGTAAAGGTGTAAACCCCAAGACTCACCTACTATTTCATTTTGAGCTAGTAGTGATAAAGCTCTAGAACAGGTAAATTTTGTGTTCGTGTCATATACGTGTTCGTGTCATATATAAAAGGGTTAGAAAACTTTTAATACTAATCCAATTTATTTAATAAACTTATCGTATCGTGTTGACTGTTTAATTAATCGTGTTGAAATCTTTCATTACTAATGTGTCCGGTTAGTGTCGTGTTAAACTACTTTTTGGTAATTTTAAACCAATTTTCTAATACTAACATTTTATATATATTTGTGTAGCAATTGAAACGATTTCAAGCATGTCATCTTCGTGTTGAAAACCTCAAACACTAACGTAACTCATTTAGTAAGACGTATTGTGTCGTGTTAATCCGTTTGACTAAACGGGTTGGAAATCCTCAATATACTAACCCATTTTTAATATCCTGTTCATGTCATGTTGTCGTGTTGTGTCAGCTTTTACCAGCTCTAAATAAAACACTAACAGTTAGTAGGCAACTTACCCACTAACAAGACACATGAACAGTAATACTGCTACTCTAAATAGGCTGTTTTATCTACTTTAATGAACCGCTACTCCAAGTAATGATTTTACTATTTATGTCATCTGCTAGTTGGTAGGTTGTCTATCTCTCACAAGTTTGTTAAATCTCTTTTACAAGACAGTGATTGTCTATTGGTCTTACAACGCAACTATTTCAATTTTCCTTATAGCCTTGAACACTCATATTCCTAACATAAATATTCTAATTTTTAAAATCATTATAGATTATCAGCACAAAATTTAGCTCCCACGAAAGATATCAAGTTATAGAGTGAAGATATTGTCCACCGCCAAAGTATCATCCTCTTTTTTTTATGTACACAGCTTTGGCACTACTTAATTTGTATAACAATTTGATTTGATTGCCTATATCAGCTAGAAGGTACATTTTCTTGTCCTGAGAAGAAAAAGACAGTGAAGATTAGAGCTTTCTCTTTCATATCAAAAGGAAATATTGAGGGCCTTGCAAGGAGAGGAGTAACACCATTCCCCATCGAATAAATTCCTCCATGCATTATTTGTCCACTTCTTTAAAAGTAGGACTTCTATACACTTTCCTTCTAAGAAAGTCACCTTCTTTATGCAACCTTTCTCAACCATACAGCTTTATGTTTATCTTAAATTTTAAGAAGACCTATTGTTTCTATAAAAAAAAATATAGAATTGGAAGTATATGGAACATATACAAGATATAACCCAAAGGCCAAATGAACTCAATTAATATCACTTCACTATTTTCCACGAGGCAAATTATCAAACACTGTAGCATTATGTCTTGCTCTATTGCACCAAAATACAGGTTAGTTTTTACAGCATAAAGGATGGTGACTAGTAACTACTCTCTTTATTCGTTAAAGAATGCTCCATTTGAATTTTCACGATTTTCAAGATACGGCTTAAAACGTAAATATCTCTAAGACGCGACTTAAAACATAAATATACATTGAAACGAATTTAACAAGATCCCACATAATTATATTATTTTTTATAAGTTAGTGAAAATTAAAAAAATTGACCCAAAAGAATATGATTTGTCCATCTTAAAAGAATAATGGAGAAGTAAAATAGTGGACAGTAACAGTGTGACTAGAACCTTGTAGGCTTCTAGTGGATCACAAATTTCCACGAGGCTAATCATACTGTAAATCATACAATGAACCGTTATGTCTTGCTCGATAAAAAAATTTCCATTCTACACTCAACCCCCAAATATATAGCAAATGAGCCTGGTATACTTCATAACTAGCCTTGTTTGACAGATGCCTTTTTCTAATTATTATTATTATTATTATTATTATTATTAGGGAAAAGCTTAATGCAGCCCTTAGGGCTGCATATAAGAAACTAAAAATGAAAAAAATCCAGTATTAACTGATCATTTATTACTTAGATTAATGCAAATTTTTGTCATAAATTTACAACTAATTTTCATTTTAAGCGTGCAGCCCTAAGGGCTTCATTATCTTTATTATTATTATTTAAAAGATGATAAAGTAAACAACTATAATTGTGGGGAATTAATTTCCATAAGAAGTTCCATTTTCTAACAAATTATTTTCTTTAATTATGTAATTTCTAGGACATGGACTAAATGTGTTTGGTTGACATCCAGGAATTTGTAATTCTCATGAATTGATGCAAGAATTTTGAATGACCAGGATGGGTGAATAAATTCCCACGTTTTGTAGGAATTTCTATTTCCCAAGAATTTTCATTGCACCATTTTCCCCACTTTCTGTCAACCAAACAACTACCCAAATAAAATAAATCATGGAAATTTCTATTTGCTTACATTATCTCTGTTATATAAGAGAAGGGGGGAAGAAGATGGTGTCCCCTCTCTGAAAATACTAAATTACCCTTAGTGATCTTATGGAATGAAAAAATTACAAAAAAAAACAATTTAAAAACTATTTCTCATTTCAAATTGTCATTCTAAACAGGTTAAAAATGGTATATGCATCATATATTTCAATCAGAAAAATAAATGAACAAAATATCTTGAACTTTTTTTATAAGAGAAGATGGTATACATGACGTCCACCTGAAAAGTCTGAAACATTCGCTACCTTTCATACTTTTTAATTCAGTCAAACCAACTCATTATGTCTACTCTTTTTTTGTTCAAAATTCATTCACAAAAAAATCATAACTCACAACCTTTGTTAGTTTTTTATATTAGCGAATTAATATATCTATATTCATCTAACTATTAATTTTTCACAATTTAAGTGTAATCATAACTATAGTATGGATCGATTATATAATAGAATAACAAGTTTTGAAATTAATGCACGCATCGCGTGCATATAAGACTAGTTTCCTATATAACAAACAATCGTATGTGTGGTAAAAATTTCTAACCAAAATGAAAAAGTCGGTGGAAGAATATTTGATTGGCTATCTTTTAGGCAAATTGTACTACTTCTATGAAGGATTTTGTGAATTAGTATAAACCAAATTTGTCTACTAAAGAAGTCTACATAAAGACAATAATATATATTGTGGGACCCAACTATCCTTCTCTGTAAATCAAATGTCATTTAAAATCATTACTCGTGGAAATATTATAATGTTGGATGAAACAGCTAAGGTTTGGAAATAATTAGTATTTGGCCCATGCAATACATATGTTTTCTTGATAAAAAATTATTGTTTGCTAATTATCATTGATACTTTCAATAATATCACGTTTTACTTGTACTTATCGAGCACAACTCTGGTATTATAATTAGACAATGGAGAAATGTCAAGGCAACATGCCAACAAGTGTTTTTAAATGAGAAAGATTGGCGCAAGAAAGGGGGCAAAGAGAAAAAGAAATTAATTAGAGATTATTGATATTTTTTAAATGGCTTATTATATATAAGGAAATCAATTCTTGATAATTTCAGTGAGTTGTAGATAACACCCTTATATAGGAAGAATACAAACTAGCTAAAGCTATGCTAGAATAAAGGGAAGAGCTAAGATTATGCTAACAGCTTTCGACTTAAAAGATAAGTCTTATTCACTAGGAGTAAAAGAAGGAAAGCAAAAAACTATTTTAACAAGCTAAGATTATGCCCAACTCGATGGCATGCTCCTCCTGCTGGAGTTATTAAATTGAACACAGATGCAAGCTTGGCCGAGGAAGGATGGATAGGTCTTGGTGTAGTAGCTCGCGACTCGGAAGGTAAGGTGTGCTTCGCTGCTACTAGGCGTGTGCGTGCCTACTGGCCCCCCGAGGTAGCTGAATGTAAGGCCATTCATATGGCGACTCGCTTGGCTAAAGCTCATGGTTATGGCGACGTAATTTTCAAGTCAGATTCACTAGTGGCCACGACAAGATTGACAAAAGCAGCAATTTTCTTTTCTGATTTGGATGCAATTCTTGGGGACATTCTCTCTATGTGTAATGCTTTTTCTTCTATTTCTTTCACTCATGTTAAAAGAGTTGGGAACTCTGTTGCCCATAATCTCGCTAGAATAGTGCCGTTTGGGGTTGAGCAATGTTGGGAACGTCATTGTCCTAGTGTTGTATCACCTTATGTACTCATGGACACTTTGTCCCTTATTTAATGCACTTTTCTTTCCCCTCAAAAAAAAAAAAAAAAAAAAAATCTCCGCGCAAAATGAACGGTCTTGAGACTAGACCAATCTTGGACATTAACGTGGATAATCTAGCCAAAGCAAGAGGCTTGGTCATAGCATCAGCTAACTGATCACTCATGGAATCAACTAAACGCGAAGCATCCCAAGTTGTACCTGTTCACGGACAAAATGAAAAGCAAGAGCCAAATGCTTCATTCTTGAATGAAAAACCGGGTTTTTTGAATAGTGTGTAGCACTTAGGTTGTCATAGTAAATAGTTAATAATTAAACGAGTTAAAAAGTTTAACATTATCTGTTATTATTATTGGGGTAGATTCGAACTAGGTTGGTAAATTAGGTCAATTTTTACCAGTTCTAAATGATGTATGAGAAAGGGGGCAAGTGTGACAAAAATCCTTTATAACTCAAAAGTCAAATTGTTTTGGGTGAACAAAAGTTAATTATATCGCAAAATTAAAAGACAATCGGGTCACTTGCCCTAGAGAAATAAAAAATTTAACTTGATGTTAGTTGAAGATAAAGCAGATCCCATGCAACTTTTGAAATATCCTAAGCAACTTTCACTTTAGTTTACAGGAGTATATATGATCATTCCCTTCCAACAAAACATTATTTTTGTAAAGAGACCTACTTTTACTAGTTCATCATCTTCTTTCAGAAATAGTTAAGAAAAATTAACATTGTGAGTTCTGAAAGCAGCTTCATTCTTTCCGTTGAGGAAAGGTTTGTGGATTTTGAAGTTTATGCACACCTTTTTTTTCTCCCCTTTCAAAGAAACCCTTTATTTGGTATACATATTATTTGCTGTCAGACTCGGACTTTTATGCATAATGCCTAACTTTTTAACTTTTAAGTATTTTGGGTAACTTTTGAGTTTTAAAATTTTCCCTATATGTTACTTTCCATAAACTAGCTTCTTGTTTAAACAATAGTGGTACGAATGGATCTGACGGTCTAAAATAAAAATTTACCTTGGTAAGTTGAAGGCCACTGCGAGACCGTTTGTAAGTTAACTTGGTCTGGATTTGCAGGCAGACATTTTGAGGGGGTGGGAGGGGGATGGTAAGGGGAAACCCTCTCCCAAAGTGCTCCTAGTGGGGATCGAACCCCCAACTTTGAGGTTGGAACATTATTTCCTTACCACTACGTCAAACTTAGCTTGGTTAAAATTTTCCCTTATATATCCCATTAGCTTTATAGCCTATTTAGTATGTCATGACAATTGAGAGAAAAGCCCTTAGCTTGTATGAATACCGCATTGTTGCCATTTGCCAACGTGGTTTCCGAGTTGTGTTGGCTGAAAACCTGATTTTAGAGCTTAATTGTCCTATTCTAAAGACTGTCAGTTTACAAGATATTAATAAAAAAAAGGGATTGAATGTGTTGATTAAAAATAACTTGCAAAAGAATTGAATTGTTAAAACTATGGTATTGTAACATGCGCTGTATTTCAATTGAAATAGAGATTTCAAATTTGAGTTGAAACACACTGCATAAATGAATTATATATAGTAATGGAGACAAGCAAGAGTTTTAACGTGGTTCAGTATCTACTCCAACATCTACGTCCACCAAGTCTACTAATAGTGAATTTCCTAATACCTCACTTAAGGTACAAATCCTAACTACTAACCCTAGTAGTGCTCTCCAACACTTAGCTATAAGTGTTATAAGTTGAATCATATATACACTCATGTATCCAACCAATGCAATCTCTACAATTACAAAAATTATAGAAAAAGATTCCTCAATGGCCGCTTAATTAACCAGTTGGAGGTCTCAAGATATCCTAAATAATTTCCTTGGATATGATCTGTGCCATTGATTTTTGTTTTTCTCTTGTAAAAGCTCAATCTAATATTATGAAAATTGTATCTCTAAAAGAGTAAAGAGATAACGTTATATATATAGTCAGGATTTTTTCATGACTCAATTTTTCTTGTTTAGATATATGACATATCTCTTAACAATAGAAATAATCTTCTTCAAACAAAATATTATCTTTCAAAATATATCCTCCTTTAGGAGATCAGGTTTTTATCAAGATAGTATCTTATATAATTGAGATACTTTTCATTTAAAATATTTTTTGAATATTTTTTTCTTTTATATAAATTTATTGTTTTAAAAAAAATTATTCTAATTATTTATACTACTAACTCTAGTAGTCATAGATAATTATAATAATAATATTTTTTTTTAAAAAAAAATTTCTAAATCTCAGAAATATCTAACAATGATTTCTAGTGAGAGAAACTCTGACTTCTCTCTAGGGTTTTGTGAATTCCTAATTTGAGTTCCTTTTCTTGACTGGTTCCTCAGCTTTGCTGAATGCTATGGCAAAAGGGGCTAAGAAAGGACAGGGAGGTCAGAAGAATAATCAGAAACAGAAGCAAAAAGTTGATATTCAGAAGGAGACAGTAATTCGAAAACCACAATCAGGGGATGCGAGGAAATCGAAGGATGTTAATGATCTTTTGGAGGTAACTGCTCTCAGCTGGTCGTCTGAGGGAGAGGATGATCAGGAAGCACACATGATTGATCAGGAGGTATCACGACAGGATAAGGCAGCATTTGAAGCATCAAGAAGTCTTACGGCATCATGGATTGATTCGATTCGCACTCCACAAGTCATGAATGTCCTACCTTCACCACATCCTATGCAACAATTGGTGAGCCATTCAGGTAACACTAATTGGCGGCACTCTTTATTTCAAAATTTGACTGAAGAGGGGTTGGACTTGGCTGAAAGTAGTAATCGAAGGGGGGGAAATGATGAAATAGGTAATGTTAAGGAGAGGGATGATGGAAATAGGGTAGTAATCACTATTGAGGATGTCCAACCTGAGATAGACTATTGGGGTACATCGGTTATTTGCTATATACTTGGAATTAAACCACCATATAAAATTATTAATGGCTTTATTAGGCGTGTTTGGAGGAATTTCGCTATTCAAAAGGTTGTTATGCTGGACAATGGTCTATTTATGGTGAAATTTAGAACCATTGAAGACAGGGAGAAGGCAATTGAGGCAGGGCCTATCATGTATGATAGGAAACCGGTAATTGTCAAGAAATGGACTCCGGAGTTGGATATTAATGCTGAGAATGTTAAAGTAGTCCCAACTTGGATCCGATTTCCTGGACTTTCCTTGAAGTATTGGGGACAAAGCTCACTGCATAAACTGGCTGGGTTGATTGGTAAACCAATCAGGACTGACAGGGCAACTGCCCAAAAAGACATGCTAGCTTATGCTTGGTTGCTAGTGGAAGTTCATATAGATCAAGAATTTCCAGAACTGATTTCTTTTACAGATGAGAAAGGCAAGATTCAATATCAGAAGGCTTATTATGAATGTAAGCCTATAATTTGCACAGATTGTCATGGGATAGGTCATACTATGGAGCAATGTAGACAAAAGAGATATGAGTTGGCACAAAAGAAAATTCAACCTAGGAAAATTTGGGCTGTGAAGGATGTTCCAAAGGTAGTCAATCCACCTGTTGCTTCTGTTGCAAATAGATTGCCTACTATTGCTGAACAAAGTGGGGAAGATGAGCAAGACCAGACTATAGAAAATGCTCCTAATGTAGTGGCTGATACTGAGGGGTTAAAGGAAGTAGTTGATAAAAGTCAGGAACTAATTCCAGAACAAGTGAGTCCGGTGGAGCAGGAGGACACTAATGTTGTAGAGGTAGCTGATGGCACAGGTGTAAACACAGATGGAGAGGGGAGTGAAGAGGGGAGAGTGATTCCTCCTAATGGATAGTTTAGGATTTTGGAATGTGAGAGGACTTAATAGTCCTAATAAACATGGAGATGTTAGATGCTTATTACATCAACACTCTGTGGGGCTGTTTGGTTTATTGGAGACACGAGTGAAAGCTTGTAATTTTCACAAAGTGTTTGATAGAGTATGTGATAACTGGAGTGTTGCAACGAATTATCAGTCACATAGTGGGGGGAGAATTTGGTTAGTCTGGATTCCCTCTAAATTTGTGGTTGATATTATTGGAGTGTCTGAGCAGTTAATTCATTGCGCTGTTCATCATAAAGGGACTGATAAGAAATTTCATCTCACAATGGTGTATGGTGCAAATGTGGCTAGTGACAGAGTGAAGCTATGGAAGGATTTGATTACAATAAAGGCTGGAGTGCAGGGTGCTTGGTTAATTGGGCGTGACTTCAATAATGTGCTGAATTTTAATGAGAGAATTGGGTCTGCAATTCCTCTGGAAGAAGTAGGTGATTTTAGACAGTGTCTAAGGGACTGTAATTTACATGACTCAGTTTGTTCAGGACCATTCTTTACTTGGTCTAATAAACAGGAAGGAGTAGACAGAGTGTTTTCTAAAATCGATAGAATTTGTGTCAATGAAGAGTGGGAGGAAATTTTTCCTAGATCAAATATTACTTTCTTCCCAGAAAGTATCTCTGATCATTGCCCATGTGTTGTCAAACTTGATAGTAATGTGATGGCTAAGCCCAGGTCTTTTCGATTTTTTAATATGTGGGGGCTGGATCCAGGGTTTAGTAATATTGTTGTTCTAAGTTGGCAGAAGGAGGTGTATGGAGTGCCTATGTATAGGGTAGTGGTGAAGCTTAAGGCTTTGAAACAGGAGCTGAAGATGCTGAACAGATCTAGATTTGCTAATGTTGAGAATGAGACTGTTTTTGCAGCTCAAAAACTCAAGCAAATTCAAATTCAGATACATGAAAATCCCCTTTGTGCTGAGTTACATGTTCAAGAGAAAGTTGCCAGGGAGGATTATGAAAGACTTAATAAGGCGAGACTTAGTTTTCTGAAACAGAAAGTTAAACAGGCATGGCTGGGTGGAGGTGATGACAACACAGCCTATTTCCATGCATGCTTGAAGAAATGAAGATCTTATAACCATATTTATAGACTTAAAAATATGCAGGGAGTTTGGAAGGAAACACAAGCTGACTTGGAAGATGCATTTTTCCAATTTTACAAAGAGCTGTTGGGGACTTGCAATACAGATAGAAAGAAAGTAAGCCAGACAATTGTGAATGAAGGAATGTCCCTGAATGCTGAACAACAAGCTGCTTTGTGTAGAGATTTTACTGGTGAGGATGTAAGGCATGCTCTTTTTGCCATAGATGATGACAAAGCACCTGGTCCCGATGGTTATTCCAGCTACTTCTTTAAGAAGTCTTGGCATTGTGTGGGACCTGAAGTTATTGAAGCAGTTCTGGACTTCTTTCATTCTGGAAGACTTTTAAAGCAGATAAATGCTACTATTCTATGCCTGATACCTAAATGTGACCAGCCTATGGATGTGTCACAATTTAGGCCTATTGCATGCTGCAACGTGCTATACAAAATCATCTCCAAAATGTTATGTGAAAGACTGAAGCACATTCTTCCTTCTCTGGTAAGCTCTACTCAGAGTGCATTTATTGAAGGGAGGGTCATATTACATAATATATTCCTTTGCCAGGATATTATGAAACATTATAGGAGGAAGAATCTTCTCCCTAGATGTAATGTTAAGGTGGATTTACACAAAGCGTATGACTCCATTAATTGGGAGTTCATTAGAGAACTGTTACGATTCTTACAATTCCCTCCTCAGTTTATTGGTTGGATTACGACCTGCATATCCACTCCCACATTCTCTTTGAGTTTCAATGGTGGAATTTGTGGTTTCTTTGAAGGAAAACAAGGGCTTAGGCAAGGGGATCCAATATCCCCTTGCTTTTTGTGCTTGCGATGGATTATTTTTCTAGACTTATGAAAAAGATGGGCAAAAGGAGAGAATTTCAATTCCATCATAGATGTGGTTCTCTGTCATTAAATCACATTATATTTGCTGATGATTTAATGCTGTTCAGTAAAGGGGATGTTCCCTCTGCCATGTTGCTTAGAAGATCTTTGAAAGCTTTTGCAGCGACCTCTGGTCTGGAAGCTAGTCCATCTAAAACTGCAGTCTACTTTGGTACTGTCCCAGATGACATTCAACACAGAATCCTACAGGTTACTGGGTTCCAGAGGGGTGAATTCCCTTTCAGATACCTTGGTATTCCTATTACATCAAAAAAAGCTAACAAAGTGTGATTGTGATTTACTTGTGGACAAAATTCTTAAAAGAATAAATTGTTGGAGCTCTAGACACCTCTCGTATGCTGGTAGAGTTATCCTTGTTAATTCTGTGTTATTTAGTTTACATACTTATTGGGCACAAATTTTTTTGTTACCCAAAAGTGTGTTGAATAAAATCACACAGATTTGCAGATCTTACTTATGGGAGGGAAAGGTATACTTGTCCAAATGCCCTCCTGTAGCTTGGACTAGGGTTTGTCTTCCAAAGAAGAATGGTGGCCTGGGCATTCGAGATTGTATTGCCTGGAACATGGCTGCTGTTGGAAAGCTGGTTTGGCAGGTAGCACAGAAAGAAGATGTTTTATGGATCAAATGGATCCATAATGTTTATATCAGGGAGCAAAATTGGTGGGAGTATGTTGCTCCTACTCATGCTAGCTGGATATGGAAAGGAGTTTGCAAAGCTAAAGATGTTTTCAAGCCAGGGTATACTAATAATGTGTGGAGTAATGGCATGAAAAAGTATACAGCAAAGGAAGGGTACAAATGGTTAAAAGGCCAATTTGTCAAGGTGGATTGGTATCCCTGGGTTTGGAGCCCTTTGAATGTGCCTAAACATTCTTTCATATGCTGGCTTGTGGCTTTGGGGAAAGCAAGGACTCGAGAGCGTCTGATGGCTGCAGGCATTTGTAGTAGCATGCAATGCTTGCTTTGTACTGATGGCTCTGACAGTTGTGTGCATTTATTTTTTAGATGCCATTATAGTAGATTGGTGTGTTCACAGATTATGATCTGGTTGCAGATAAGAGTGGGGCATGATGAGTGTTTATACACTGCCTGGAAGAAATGGGGTAGACGTTACAGAAGCAAGAAACAACATCAAGTTTGCTATATGGCGTTAACTGCCACAGTTTACCATGTTTGGCGTGCTCGTAATTATTCTCTTTGGAACAATGCAGTGTTAATTCCTGAGCAAGTGGTGAAGAGTATAAAGGCAGATGTGTTGGGAAGAACTAAATTGAAGATGAATGAGACCTGGGCTGGTGCTGTGTCTGATTGGGTTTCAGCTTTGGATATGTAATTCAGATTGGTAGCTACGCTTTTTGTTTTTGTTGGTTTTTGTTGTGGTAGTGTTTGTTGCTTGCTTGCTAGTGTACTGTACTAGTAAGTTTAGGCTGTATTTGATGCCTGTTGGCTTTTCGTTGCTTTTGGTAATATATATGTCTTACATTTTACCAAAAAAAAAATAATAATATTTTTCCTCATAGCACGTAGATTGACATTAAATAAAGATAATCACTATTACATAGTTTGCTATATAGAAAAAGGATTTTTCTACACTATACCACAAAGACATAGGTTAAGAGCATCAAAATTCCTATATAAGATATCATTAAACAAAAACTTTTCGTTTCAAAATCCAATCAAACTAAAAAATCTTATATGATTTTCTTTATTTTCATATCTATCCTTATTTATTTATATATTTTTTAGGGTAAATTGGCGCGAACAGCACCAACTATTAGTTTGGTGCACAAAACAGCACCAACTAAAGAAGGTGTGGTTGACAACACAAACTTCATAAGCTGGGTGCACGCAACAACATAAATGAAACTTTTGGCCTGAGATTCCTTTTACGCCGGCGAATCTTGGAATCTCTCCCACTAAATCAATTTCCCTTTTTTTCCCTCCCTTTTTCTTCCCAAATCACGTGACCCTCTCATTAAACATTTATAAACAGCCAAAAAAAAATTCCCTCAATTCAACTCCAAGAAAACCCCTAAATTGATTTTATCTTCAAAACCCTAGATGTTGAAGATGAGTGCCAAATCTTCAGCAAATTCAAGGAAGAAGGCAAAAAGCTATGGAGGATGCTCGATTCAAATACGCTGCAGACATGGATTGCCTGCTGTTCTCCAAACAACAAAGAAGTTAGAACCATGGAAAACGATTTTATTGCTGCCCTAAATGGAAGGAAGATGATTGCCATTTTTTTGAGTGGTATGACAGTGACAATTATGGACCTCGTGCTGTGGAAGTCATCCTAGAATATGCTGAGAAGACTAATGCATTAGAAGAGGAAGTCCAACAATTGAAGAAGAGATTGATGGCAAGTAAGGAAAGCAAAAGTGAAGACATAACCATCGAAGGAATTCAGAAGCAGTTGAAGGCATTGAAGATTGAGAATAAGAAATTAAAACAGCAAGTTAGGACATTATGGGGAGTAGTAAAAATGGTCATTGTAATTGTCCTTATTTCATGGATGTTTAGTGTATTGTTTTGAGAAGTTGTAATGTGGGATGTACTTGTGTTCTTGTAATGAAATTGTTGTTGAATGAAATGGAATGTTGCTTTTGGAAATAAAATACGCATTCACTGTTGCAAATGAGTTGTTCCATTAATTTGAAAAAGTAGAAATTTACACCAAAAGTTAAACCATTCATAATAGAATAATACTGCCTTATTCAATAAAGTAATACAAGTTGACAGACAACCATGTTCAACTTCACATGACAGCTTCCCATTCCCAAATAATTCAGTTGAATACTATTTATAAACCACAAAAAATTGTCACAAAAAATGCTTCTACTGAGTCAAGTGAGTGTTTGTGCCTTTTCTTGGCCTTCCCCTTCCTCTGGGTTTAATTGTTGGTTGAGAGGTTGAAACAGTATTCTGGGCAGAGCTTGTCTTGGATCTGGTCTGAGTGCTTGATTTGGTCTGAGTGCCTGATTTGGTCTGGGTGCCTGATCTATTCTCAGAAATTGGTGCTTTTGAGCCCTTCTTTTGGCTGTTTTTGGAGCTCTTAGAACCCTGCACCATAGAGATATTTTAGTTACAATAAAATGAGGAACAAGTGTTTCATTTGCAATGTTAGTTTTACTCACTTTTTCACCACTTTTTGGAGTCTTAGCTTTGTTTTGTAGGCATGTTTTCTTGTTGTGTTCTGCTGACTTGCATATACTGCATTTCATAACAACCCCATGCTTGCTTAACTTTCCAGCCTTGTCCTCTCTCTCATGTGCTGCCTTTTTTCTCATTTTTCTTGGTCTTCCAAAGACCCACCTTGATGTCGAGGGGCAGAAGGGGAACCGAATTGTCTCCCAGTACTTCTCACCTGTAATTGGTTTGATTGATCCACTATAGGACACTAGGTATGTCTCTTTTTGCAAACTGCTATGAACATATTGTTCACATGGCACCCTTAGCCAATTGCAACATGCAATTGCATGTGAGCATGGGTATCCAGTTAGGTCCCATCTATTGCATGTGCAAGTGAGCTTCTCCAAGTCAACAGCTAATATATCCATGCCACACATAACCTCAAATGAAGTAGCATGTGAAGCAAGCACCTGACAGTTCCTTGCATAGTCTTTGTTCTTTTCCAATTTCTTCCTAACTCTAGGACATATGTTATCAGTGGCTCTTTCCATAAAAATCCTCCTCTGGAACAGTCTTTCCATACAAGCTCTCCTTATATCTTCAAGCATATCAATTATTGGCTTACTTCTAGCTTCTAATATCCACCCATTGAAAGTCTCAGCAAGATTATTCACAACAAGATTACATTTTGTGTGATTCCTAAAACCATACCTGCAGAATGTAGTTGGGCTCAAAGCCTTGAAATCAACAACAGCCTTAGAGGACAAAACCTCCATTTCAACAAGAGCTTTATCAAAGTCTGCCGTGCTGTATGCATAAACAGCTTCCCAAAATTTCTCCTTCAAGCCTGCTGCTTTATTCTTAGAGTGTCATGGAGGGTAAATGTGCCTAGCACAATTCCTATGCTCTGCCTGAGGAAAAACAAGTTGCACACCTCTCATAATTGCCTACAAAACATGCAACAAAGTCATAAAGTCAGAGTTATGCACATAATAATAGGACTAAGTAAGTAATATGGGGTATTCATACCTTGTGTTGGTCTGAGATGATGGTGCTATCTTCTCCTCCAAACTCTGGCAGTTCCCTCTTCATGTTTTCCAGAAACCATTCCCATGATTCATTGTTCTCTGCTTCTACCACAGCCCAGCAAATTGGGAACATCTGGTTGTTCCCATCTCTGCCAATTGCACTCAAAAGTTGACCACCTAGGAAAGTCTTTAAGAAACACCCATCTATGCAGATAACTTTCCTACAATCCCTCATAAAACCCTCCTTTAATGCTGCAAAGCTGAGGTATAATCTCTGAAAAACATGTCTTTTGTCCCTCTCCCTTTCAACTGTTTGCAGCTTGAATATGAAGTTCTCATCTTTGTTCTTCAACTCTTGCAGATATGAAGCAAGTTTAGAGTAATGATCAGTTAAATCACCATGTATGATTTTGTGTGCCATTGATTTCACCCTGTAGCATCTCCATTTGCTTAATTTCACACCAAATTTCTGCATTACCTCTCTTTGCAACTGCTTCACAGGAAACTGTGGGTTGTCCTTGAACTGTATCATGAATTCCTTTGCCAGCCAACTAGACTTGCATTGAATACTCTCATAATCTGCCCTGTTGCATGTGTGAATTGGTTGACAAGATTTGACAACAAAAAATTTCTTTGGTCCATCCCAAGATGCATATAATTTCCAGTCACAACCTTTTTTGCATCTTGCTTCAATTTTTTCCATATTCTCACTTCTAACAAACCTTACACAATAACCAGCCAATACTGCATATCTTTGAACCATATCCTTGAATGCTTGTGGACTTTGGAATGACATACCTACTTTCCAAACAAGTCTCTTTAAATCTGTGTCCATGTCTATAGTAGGTGCTCTTCCTCTCTTCCCTGCACAGGCATCATCTTCACTATCAACATATGAAGGTGGGATGAGATCATCATCACTCTCATACTCACTCTCCCAGCCACTGTTAGAAGTTCCCTCTACACACTCTGTGCCCCCTGCACTTGTAGCCACTTTTATCCTACTCTCTAAAACCTTTCTCCTACTTTCTAAGTACTCCTCATCACTTGAGGTGCCCAAATTCTCAGCCTCAAAGTAGTCCTCATCTTCACTGTCATCATTTTCAACACTACTCTCCACTTCACGTGATGACAAGTCTAACTCAGTTTCACTCTCAATCCAGTCACAGTTGGTAATGTCATACTCCAATTCAATGTGCTCAGTTTCATCAAAATCTATGTCTACCTCTGACTCATAATCATCATAGCATCCCATCCAATCTTCTAAGGCCACATAGTCATCAACATAGTAAACACTCTCCTCATTTGTCATTGGTAGTTCAGTGTTTTTAAATTTTCTAGGATTTCTTGTACTTTCAGTTTTTTGATGTTTCCTTGGGCTTCTCCTCAATTCTGCTTTTGACATCTCACTTTCATCTCTCTTTGATGGGCTTTTCCTAACTTCTGCAACTGTTATGACAGTAGGAGTTCCTACTTTTTTTGTTGCAACCATCTTTCTTCTAGGAGTGGCCTTAGTGTTGGGGTTTGGGGAAGGCTCAGTGTTGGGCTGTGAGGGGGGATCACTACTAAACATAAATGTGGGCTGAGTGTTGGGGTATGGGGGAGGCTCAGTAAGGTTGTTGGGGGGGGCAGTGTTGGGTTGTGACACAAATGTGGGCTGATTGTAAGGTTGTGAAGGGGGCTCACTAGTAAACACATATGTGGGCTCAGTGTTGGGTTGTGATGGGGCCTCAGTGTTGGGTTGTGATATAGGCTCAGTATTGGGTTGTGAGGAGGGCCCAATTATGATTTCTGACATGGGTTGACTAGGTTGTGAATATTCAAGCTCTACTATCAATTGTGGTACATCAACATGATGGACCACATACACATCAACTTCCCCAAACTTCAAACCTACCTCACACATCCCCAATATCTCTGAATCCCCAACAATTTTGACATACCTACTCTTCATATTACTTCCAGGTTCACAATAGTAGAACTCACACTCAGCATTGTACATTACCCCTTCTTCCTTCAACATATCTATGAAATCAAAATAGCTCATATAATATGGGTCTACTTTATCCCAACAATGAACATTACCCCCCATATATGTCCCATTTTCAACAAAACTGCCTCCATGCATCAATTTAATGCTGAATCTGTCTGCCATAGCCTAATAGACAACAATTAAAGCAAACAATAGCAAAAAGGAAAGATCAACAAACAAAAAAGACAAACCAAAATTATGGAAATCAAATCTCCTAATCCCTAAATTAGAGAATTTAAACAAAAACCAATCACAAACCCTAACTATTCATACGAAAATTTCCACCACCAACTTATGATTTTCAGCATAATTAAAGGCGCAACGTGCGAAAACTTACAGATTTCCAGCAACAATGGAGCTTTGTGTTGTACTCTGCCAGAGGAAGATGATGAAGATGAAAGGTTTTTTTTTTTTTTTTGGAGTTTAAGGAAATGAGAGGGTCACGTGATTTGGGAAGAAAAAGGGAGGGAAAAAAAAGGGAAATTGATTTAGTGGGAGAGATTCCAAGATTCGCCGGCGTAAAAGGAATCTCAGGCCAAAAGTTTCATTTATGTTGTTGCGTGCACCCAGCTTATGAAGTTTGTGTTGTCAACCACACCTTCTTTAGTTGGTGCTGTTTTGTGCACCAAACTAATAGTTGGTGCTGTTCGCGCCAATTTACCCTATTTTTTAATGAAATCTTGAAATTCTTGGCATAGGTTAGAAAAGTCCATAGAAATATATAGCTACTCTTCATTATTCGTTCTTCAAACTTGAGCATCCAATCTACTTTCCCAAAACACTGCATCACAAGATTAATTATATATAAGAACACATGATGCAAAATAGTTTATGTATGTTTGTTATCATAAAAAATTTTAAGTTCATAACAACTACGAATATTAGTATATTGTGATAATGTTAGTGCGATATATATCTCTCAGGGAACCCAATCTAACATTAGTGCCACTAGCATATCGAGAAGAATACTCTTTTTTTTGTTTGAGAAAAGGTTGCTCGTGGATAAGTTTGTGTTCTTTATGTCTCTTCACGTTATCATATATCACTACAAGAAAATCACAAAATAACGACGGCCTATCAGCGACGGCAAGGAAAACCGTTGGTAAATCCATATTAAGCGACGGCTTTAAGCCGTCGTTGATTACCGTCTGCTTTTATATCATATAACGACGGTTTAGCTGTCGTTGATAAGTAACGACGGCTAGAAGCGGTCGTTGTATTTGCGGAATTAAAGCAGAATGTTTTTTTTTCTTGGGCGACGGTTAGAAACGGTCGTTGATTGCCGAAGGGGGGGGTTTAATTGAATCTGGTGTTTCATCGGGTTTTATTTTCAACAAAAAAAAAAGGAGGGAAAGACTTTGGGCGAGCACAGCAGCGACGGAACCACCTCCACCTGCCTTTCCTCCTTCCTCCAGCCACCGGCAGCGACGAAACCCACCTCCACCTCACTTCGCCGGCGGTAAGCTTTACTTTCTCCTTTTTTTAAAAATTTTTGTACTCATGAACCCTAACAATTGGGTTTTGTTACTCGTGAGAGAAGTGAACTTCAGGCGACGACCTTGGGCGACGAAGTTGCATCGACTCTTGCCGGACCTACATTTCGCCGGTGGTAAGCAGTGCCAATATCTTTTTTTTTTTTTTTTTTAATAATTTGTGTACTCATGAAACTAAACCCAGAAAATTTGGTTTTTGCTAATTCTTGTTATTTCTCCTAAAAAATCGAATCTTGTTTTTGTCAGTTTTTTACTCACATTTTGTTAGTCTTGCTTTATTTTATGTATATTTCTTCATTTAAGTGTTTGATCTTATATTAAATCATTTCTTTAATCAAAGTTCATACTACTTATTATTTTTTCATATAATTTCATAGTCAGATTTTAGTGATTTGGTGTTGCTCGTTTAGTAGAAATTGACGCTTAATCAAAGATTTTAGTGATTTCTTTAATCAAAGTTCATAGTTCATTTTAGTTACTTATTATTGGAGTTGCTCGTTTAGTAGAAATTGACGCTTAAAGGTGCCGTTGAATAATTGATTTTCTACATGATGTAGGATTACGTAGCACTTTGGTGTTTCTCTTTGGCTTAATTGTAAGGTTAGTAGCAATTTTTTACCATATTTTGTCTTCAATTTATATTGTTTTCGTTCATGTAAATTCTAAATTTTAATTTTTGTGTTAGTTTTTCATCATGAAATATAATGTATTAAAAAAACGTTTGTTTAGAGAATGTTAAAAACTATATAATTTTTTAGTTTATATTACTTTGAAGATTAAGTTACTTTAATTGTATAAGTTTAAGTTACTATATAATTATCACAATAGTTTTTATAGTGGTTCGTTTATTAAAGGTTATAAAAGTTAAAAACTATATAATTATGACAATAATTTAGTTATTGCACATTCCTTTATCTAGTTTACACTATTTAAATTGTTTATATTGTTTTTGACATATTTGTTTTCGTGGAAATAGTTTGGATGAGGTTATAAATTAAAGTTAAGTGTTTAAATAAATATGTTTGCATCATCATGTGCCTAGATACCCGTTCAAGGTATACTCATTAGGAGTATATCTTGAATAGTCCCCGATTGGGGACTGTTCTTCGACGTTTGACCTCACTTAGGTGGTGAATGTATGCCTTTTGTTCTATTCTATGTAATTTCCGGTGATGTTGTTTCTCCATGTTGTTCTCTGGGTACATATGTAAGCTTTTACGAAGGCGACATTGTGTACTTGGAGAACTCATGGGAAATCTTTGCCGGAATTTACGTAGAAGCGAATAATTGGCATACATTCACTAGTGGGGTTAGACGTCGAAGAATGGGTTAGGTTGGAGTGATAAGGACCTTTGGACATCATTTTAGGCCCTATATGTATTTCACAAATATGTTTTAATTGTACGTATGTTGGTTGTTAATGAGTATTGTCATTGAAATGGTTTAGAATTGTAGAATTGGTCACCATGAAACGGAAGGAGCGTTGGTGGATGTATGATAGATATGACAATGTGCGTAACTTGAGGCCCGGAGTTCTTGAGGGGGTTGATGAATTCATTGATTTTTGCAAAGTCAATCCCGAAACCCCGGGTAAGGATGAAGTTAGGTGTCCGTGTCCGAAATGCAAGAACAGACGTATGCATGACGCGAGACACGGTTAAAGTGCATTTGTATAGCAAGGGCTTTATACCCGATTACTACGGTTGGTATTCTCATGGTGAAGAGTTACCTCAACCCTGAGAAGAGCTATCTAATCCGTACCGTGAAATGGTTTTCGATGCTCTTGGGAATAACCCGGAACCGTCCACTTGTTGAAGAGCCTAGTGGAATGGAGGAGGAGCCTAATCCTCAAGCAAAGGTGTTTCTTGACCTATTAAAGGCTTTCGAGGAACCGTTGTACGACGGGAGCTCCATGTACGTGTTGGAAATGGCATCTAGAATCGTATCTTTGAAGTGTGAGTACAATTTGCCACATAGGTGTGTTGATGCTTTTGCTTCATTAATGAAAGAAGCAATACCTAGCAACAACAACATGAGTAACACATTTTACGATACGAAGAAGATCTTGGAGGGATTAGAGCTTCCCCACGAGAAGATTCATGCTTGCCCCAAAGGTTGTATCTTTGTTTTGGAGAACTGATGCACACTTGGACAGGATGTAGAGTGTGCGATAGCGACAGATACAAGAGGACTTCTAAGGGGTCTTTAGTTCCAATGAAAGTTTTGATTTATTTCCCAATCACACCGAGATTGCGAGAGGTTGTATGCAACAAAGAACGTTCTTGAAGAAATGACATGGCATGCCAAAAATCCAAGAGTCGAAGACAAAATGGCTCACCCAAGCGATAGTGAAGCTTGGAAGCATTTGGATGGATCATTTGGTGAATTTGCATCTGAGCCTAGGAATGTTCGGCTCTGTTTGTGTACCGATGGGTTTGGTCCACATGGAAAGTTTGGGGGTCAATATTCATGTTGGCCGGTCATCTTAACCCCGTACAACTTGCCGCCATCGATGTGCATGAAAAAACCCTTCATGTTCCTTTCGTTGCTCGTTCCTGGTCCTAAAAATCCGAAGGGAAACTTGGATGTGTACATGCAACCCTTAATCGAGGAATTGAAGCAATTATGGGATGTTGGAGCAACTACTTATGATATTTCTAGGAAACAAAATTTCAATATGCGTGCCGCCATTCTTTGGACAATAAATGATTTTTCCCGCTTACGGTATGCTATCTGGCTGGTCTACCTGGGAAAAAGGCTTGTCCTTATTGTATGGATAAATCCAAAGCTTTTTGGCTCGAGCATGGGGGTAAAGTTTCTTGGTTTGATTGTCACCGTCAATTTCTTCTCGAAGATCATCCTTTTCGTAAAAACAAAGTAGCTTTTGCGAAATAAGGTTGAAAAAGGGTCTCCACCACACATCATGTGCGGGGGAAGAGTTGTGGTCATGTGTTAAAGACTTGCCAAAGGCTACGGATGGACCGAGATGCACTTAACGCTTTGAAAAAGTTGAAAAATGGGTGGTTCAAACAAAGTTGTCTTTGGGAGCTCCCATCTTGGAAAGATCTGCATCTTCGTCACAACCTTGACGTCATGCACATTGAGAAAAACTTCTTCGACCAACTCATTCACACGAGTTATGGATGTGAAAAAACAGACAGCGGACACCGTTGCATCTAGAAAAGACATTGCTAAATTGTGCAAAAGGCCTCAACTTCATGTCACCAAGGATGCGAATGGAAAAGAAACTCCACCAAAAGCACCTTTCGCCTTGGACAAGTCCCAAAGGAAAGTATTATGCAACCGGGTCGGAGATTTGAAATTTCCCGATGGCTATGCTTCCGACTTAACAAGATGTGTGGACATGCAGTCCGGTAAGCTGCACAATATGAAAAGCCATGATTTGTCATGTCTTCATGGAAAGATTATTGCCGATTGCATTAAAGGAGTTGCTTAGGTTCATGTGTGGAAAGTTGTCACTTCGAGATTAGCCTTTTTTTCCGTGATTTGTGTTGCTCCACCATCACAGTAAGTGACATGGAAAGGTTGGAAAAGGACATAGCCGAGATCCTTTGTAAACTCGAAAAGATTTTCCCACCATCATTCTTAATTCCATGGAACACTTACCAGTTCACCTTCCACGCGAAGCTAGGCTATGTGGTCCCGTGCAATACCGTTGGATGTATCCCTTTGAAAGGTACCTTATCCTTCATTTTCATATATCCTTTTTTATTGTTGTTCGCAATTGTGTAACTCTTTTTTATAACCACCTTCTTAGGTTCCTCAATCATTTGAAACGCAAAATTGGTAACAAGGCTCGTGTGGAGGGTTCTATTTGTAATGCGTACTTGTGTGAAGAGATTGCAAACTTCTGTTCAAACTACTTTCAGCAAGGAGTGGATACTAAGACACGAGATTTAGGCCGTAATGTAAATGATGAACTTGATAGGATGCTCGACGAAACTGTCCCCGAGCTATTCGGGGTTAATTGTGGTCGGCCGTCTAATGCGGGAGGAACACGATTTTTAAGCTGAAGTGGAACTACAACGTGCACACCTATATGTGTTAGCAAATACGGGCATCTTACAAGAATTTGAGAAGTAAAACACTTGTTATTAATCATATTATTTATAAATTTAACTTTCATTTTAAATTTAGACATTAACAATTGTTATGTTTGTAAGGGATTTCGAGGACCACATTCTTCAAATTCGACCTACTCTACGTAGGGAAGATGTGTGGGTGCAACATGAAGCGAATACCTTGATTGGTTTAGATCGAAAGTGAGTTTGTGTGACTATAGGTTATTCAATAGGTTATTAAAGAAATGTTAATGTATTAACAATATGAATGAATTTCAATAGGTTATTCAAGACAAACCCAATGATGATGTATTGTTTGCTTTGGCAATGGGTCCTTCGACATTAGTTCGCACTTGGAATAGATACTATGTTAATGGATACAATTTCCAAACAAAAGCATCAAGCAACCACAAATCCACCATGAATTATGGAGTGTGTGTGTCTAATGACGGTGGGAGTGATTTCTTTGGGATTCTAGATGATGTTATAGAATTGAAGTTTCTCGGTGCTCGTAGTCAATATAGCACTTGTTTTGTTCAAGTGCAATTGGATGGACAATGTGAGGGGAATGAACATCGATCAATACAAGCTAGTTGAAGTCAACCACACCAAGAAATACCCCAAGTTTGATCCCTTTGTGCTATCATACCAGGTTAGCCAAGTATATTTCGCACCGTACCCAAGCTTGAAAAGAGATCGTGCTCAATGGTGGGTTGTGTTTAGGACAAAGGCAAGGTCGTGATTGATGCTCCGGTTGACTTCGACTTCCTTCGGGAGACAAGTGTTGGGACTCCAACGCTTTGTGATCCAAACGATATTCCCGATTATGAAGGTGGTAATGATGTCGAGTGTGGTGAAGGAGATGACGAAGAAATTTTGTTTGAAGCCCCATCGAGGTGATGATGAAGAAGAGTCTAGTTTCGAGTCCGGAGAAAGCGAGGATGATGACGATGACGATGATGGTTTTTGGGATGACGATAGTGATGATGAACTAAGCGAGGATGGGAATTCACTTTGATTTGTTTGAGTATATCATAGCTTGTATTAAGGACAACATTTCAATAAAAATATAGGACTTTTGTAATGAAATGTTGAAGATTACTTGTTATGACATTTCCATCTATAGTTTTTCTTCTTGTTGTTGAGTAACATGATCCATTTCCGCATTAATATTTATGTTTCCTCTGCCTTGCTTTCTCCCCACTTCAAACCTAGTAATTATTATACGGGGGACACAAACTTCTTTTGTTTTTTTGATTAAAAAGCTAAAACATTGATTACATAACTTATATAGGACTACTTCATAATCTACCCTACCGACTTTGTTTTTTGGATTAAAAAGCTAAAACATTAAAAGGGCCAGCAGGGCGGGGGGAGGGGGAGGGGAGCAGGGGCGGAGGGGAGGGGGAGGGGGAGGGCGGCCGGGGAGGGGGAGGCCGGCGGGGGGGGAGGAGGGGGAGGGGGGAGGGCGGCGGGGCTGCAGGGGCGGGGAGGGGGAGGGGCGAGGGGGCAGGGGCAGCGGGGGGAGGGGGGGGAGGCGGCGAGGGGCGGGGGGGGGAGGGGGAGGGGGCGGGGCGCAGGGTGCAGGGGGAGGCCAGCGGGGGAGGGG
The DNA here is from genome assembly GCA_947646795.1 of Beta lomatogona. Lineage (NCBI taxonomy): Eukaryota > Viridiplantae > Streptophyta > Magnoliopsida > Caryophyllales > Amaranthaceae > Beta > Beta lomatogona. Next base: position 394,866 of record CANSNZ010000377.1, read on the forward strand.
GAGGGGGAGGGGGGAGGGCAGGCGGGGGCAGGGGCGGGGGAGGGGGAGGGCGGCAGGGGTGCGGGGGAGGCCAACGGGGGAGGGGGAGTGGGGAGGCCGGCAGGGAAGGGGGGAGGCCAGCGAGGGGGCGGGGGAGGGGAGGGGGGCGCAGGGGCGGGGGAGGGGGGGAGGGGGGAGGGAGGTCAGCGGGGGGGGAGGGAGGGGGGGGAGGGCAAGCGGGGCAGGGGGGGGGGAGGGGGAGGGCAGCAGGGGAGGGGAGGGGGAGGGGAGGGAGGGCGACGGGGCTGCAGGGGCAGGAGGGAGGGGGGGGAAGAGCAAGCGGGGCTGCAGGGGGGGGGAGGGGGGAGGGCGGCGGGGGGCTGCGGGGGAGGGGGAGGGGGGGGCAGCGGGGCGGGGGGGAGGGGAGGGCAGCAGGCTGGGGGGGCGGGGGGGGGAGGGCGGCGGGGGTGCGGGGAGGCCAGCGGGGGGAGGGGAGTGGGGGAGGCCACAGGGGGGGGGGGGGAGGCCGGCAGGGGGCGGGAGGAGGGGAGGGGAGGGCGGCAGGGGGCTGCAGGGGCAGGGGGAGGGGGAGGGCGACAGGGCAGGGGAGGGGGAGGGGGAGGGGAGGGGGCGGCGCAGGGCTGCAGGGCAGAGGGAGGGGGGGAGGGCGGAGGGAGGCTGCAGGGGAGGGGAGGGGGGGGGAGGCGGCGGGGGCGGGGGGGGGGGGGAGGGCGGGGGCTGCGGGGGGGGAGTGGAGGGGGGAGGGCGCAGGGGTGCGGGGAGGCCGAGGGGGGAGGGGGAGTGGGGGAGGCCAAGCGGGGGAGGGGGGGAGGCCGGCGGGGGGGAGGAGGGAGGGAGGAGGGAGCGGGGGCGGGGGAGGGGGGGGGAGGGCGGCGGGGGTGCAGGGGAGGCCGGCGGGGGGAGGGGCAGGGGGGGGGGGGGGCAAGGAGGGCGGCAGGGGGGGGGAGGGGGGAGGGCGCGGGGGCTGCAGGGGGAGGGGGGAGGGCGGGGAAAAATGTTTTTCACCCTTGAAAGAAGTATCTTACGCGTTTCTACTTTCTTGCATTTTAGGTAATCATGTCTAATCCTAAGGGCCGCGGAGGTCGAGGTGGCTTAGGTGGAAGCCAAGGTCGTGGGACTTTGACTCCGAGGGAGCTTTTTCGATCACCAGCTGTACAAGGAAGCGAACCCCGTGTCGAGACACAGGGAGATGATTCACATGCACGTGACATTGGTGAGCACGTCATCGGAGACTCCGATGACTCATACGGAGGAAGGTGAAGGTTCGAACCGTGCACCAAGAAAGGTTTTAAGCCCTCTTGGATTGTGGTAAGTTAGTAAGCCTTCATTTCATGATATTTGTATGCAATGATATTCACAATTCACGTGTTTGTTTGGTTTTCAATTCGGGTTTGATGATAACAAGGTTAGTGGGTCCATCAACGACATTTTCCAGGGCCATTTTCGACAACCATGGTTCAATTACAGTGAGGTCGATGATGCAACAAAGACGCATTGGTGGAACATTTTCACAGTATGTATGAATCGAATTATGAAAAATGAAATTGATTATATTACTTTATTAATATCTTTGTTTAATGTTTGACTAAAGGGTATTTACGAATGGCCTCCTGAGTTAGAAGGCCTAGTGAGGAAGGATTACAAGAAAAAAGCTTCATCTCGTCTGCGAGACTTGCGATACTGGGTGGTTAAGAAAGCCAAAGAAAGGCCAAAATGGTTGGGGGAGACGATATACGAAGACATGAAGAAGAGAAGTGAAGACCCAACATTTCGGGAAAAATCGAACAGGCGAAGAAGAACCGAAGAGGTGGCTCCCTGTCTAATCCAATTGAGCCGTCACACTTTCAGGGTTCTATTTCGGCGGCACAGCATGCTAGGAAGATGGTAAATATGTTTCATATCTACTACTTAGTGTAATTTACATGAATATGTTCCATAAAGCCTTTGTTAATTAAACAATGTCTACAGGCAAAGAGTAGAGGAGGAGTACTCCCTACTGCTCCCGAGTTGTTCTTGAAGACTCATTTCAAGACTGTTCCTGGAAAAGGAGAAATTCCAAGCAAACAAGAAATCAAAGCAAATCTCGGTACATACTTCTAAACATATATTTATAGGCAAATATGATTGAAAAGTTTGATGGTAGTTTAAGTTAGAACCAAATGTAGGCTAATATAGGCCATTTTAGGCCTTTTTACTTGAAATTGAATGAATACGAGTAATTTGATGCTAGTTTAAGTTATAACCACCTCAAACATCATATATGTAGTTAGTTTAGTGTATTTATAAGTTGTTTTGATTGAAAATACACAAAGTAGGAAAGTTAGAACCAAATGTAGGCCAATATAGGCCTTTTTAGGCCTTTTTACTTGAAATTGAATGAATACGAGTACTTTGATGCTAGTTTAAGTTATAACCACCTCAAACATCATATATGTAGTTAGTTTAGTGTATTTATAAGTTGTTTTGATTGAAAATACACAAAGTAGGAAAGTTAGAACCAAATGTAGGCCAATATAGGCCTTTTTAGGCCTTTTTACTTGAAATTGAATGAATACGAGTACTTTGATGCTAGTTTAAGTTATAACCACCTCAAACATCATATATGTAGTTATTTTAGTGTATTTATAAGTTGTTTTGATTGAAAATACACAAAGTAGGAAAGTTAGAACCAAATGTAGGCCAATATAGGCCTTTTTAGGCCTTTTTACTTGAAATTGAATGAATACGAGTAATTTGATGCTAGTTTAAGTTATAACCACCTCAAACATCGTATATGTAGTTAGTTTAGTGTATTTATAAGTTGTTTTGATTGAAAATACACAAAGTAGGAAAGTTAGAACCAAATGTAGGCCAATATAGGCCTTTTTAGGCCTTTTTACTTGAAATTGAATGAATACGAGTACTTTGATGCTAGTTTAAGTTATAACCACCTCAAACATCATATATGTAGTTAGTCTAGTGTATTTATAAGTTGTTTTAATTGAAAATACACAAAGTAGGAAAGTTAGAACCAAATATAGGCCAATATAGGCCTTTTTAGGCCTTTTTACTTGAAATTGAATGAATACGAGTAATTTGATGCTAGTTTAAGTTATAACCACCTCAAACATCATATATGTAGTTAGTTTAGTGTATTTATAAGTTGTTTTGATTGAAAATACACAAAGTAGGAAAGTTAGAACCAAATGTAGGCCAATATAGGCCTTTTTAGGCCTTTTTACTTGAAATTGAATGAATACGAGTAATTTGATGCTAGTTTAAGTTATAACCACCTCAAACATCATATATGTAGTTAGTTTAGTGTATTTATAAGTTGTTTTGATTGAAAATACACAAAGTAGGAAAGTTAGAACCAAATGTAGGCCAATATAGGCCTTTTTAGGCCTTTTTACTTGAAATTGAATGAATACGAGTAATTTGATGCTAGTTTAAGTTATAACCACCTCAAACATCATATATGTAGTTAGTTTAGTGTATTTATAAGTTGTTTTGATTGAAAATACACAAAGTAGGAAAGTTAGAACCAAATGTAGGCCAATATAGGCCTTTTTAGGCCTTTTTACTTGAAATTGAATGAATACGAGTACTTTGATGCTAGTTTAAGTTATAACCACCTCAAACATCATATATGTAGTTAGTTTAGTGTATTTATAAGTTGTTTTGATTGAAAATACACAAAGTAGGAAAGTTAGAACCAAATGTAGGCCAATATCGGCCTTTTTAGGCCTTTTTACTTGAAATTGAATGAATACGAGTAATTTGATGCTAGTTTAAGTTATAACCACCTCAAACATCATATATGTAGTTAGTTTAGTGTATTTATAAGTTGTTTTAATTGAAAATACACAAAGTAGGAAAGTTAGAACCAAATGTAGGCCAATATAGGCCTTTTTAGGCCTTTTTACTTGAAATTGAATGAATACGAGTACTTTGATGCTAGTTTAAGTTATAACCACCTCAAACATCATATATGTAGTTAGTTTAGTGTATTTATAAGTTGTTTTGATTGAAAATACACAAAGTAGGAAAGTTAGAACCAAATATAGGCCAATATAGGCCTTTTTAGGCCTTTTTACTTGAAATTGAATGAATACGAGTAATTTGATGCTAGTTTAAGTTATAACCACCTCAAACATCATATATGTAGTTAGTTTAGTGTATTTATAAGTTGTTTTGATTGAAAATACACAAAGTAGGAAAGTTAGAACCAAATGTAGGCCAATATAGGCCTTTTTAGGCCTTTTTACTTGAAATTGAATGAATACGAGTAATTTGATGCTAGTTTAAGTTATAACCACCTCAAACATCATATATGTAGTTAGTTTAGTGTATTTATAAGTTGTTTTGATTGAAAATACACAAAGTAGGAAAGTTAGAACCAAATGTAGGCCAATATAGGCCTTTTTAGGCCTTTTTACTTGAAATTGAATGATTACGAGTAATTTGATGCTAGTTTAAGTTATAACCACCTCAAACATCATATATGTAGTTAGTTTAGTGTATTTATAAGTTGTTTTGATTGAAAATACACAAAGTAGGAAAGTTAGAACCAAATGTAGGCCAATATAGGCCTTTTTACTTGAAATTGAATGAATACGAGTAATTTGATGCTAGTTTAAGTTATAACCACCTCAAACATCATATATGTAGTTAGTTTAGTGTATTTATAAGTTGTTTTGATTGAAAATACACAAAGTAGGAAAGTTAGAACCAAATGTAGGCCAATATAGGCCTTTTTACCCACTTTATTTTACTTGAATTTGAGTATATTTAACCAAATGCGGGGAGACGTACAAGAAGAAGCTGGATCATTGTACCACTCGGGGGGTCACAGCCGAACCCCGATCTCGTTGTATTGGGGAGACAGGTTGGGGGGGAGGAACCGAGGAAAAGTTCGGGGGTTGGGTCGGGGAGATCATTTGTACTACAACTCTTCATCGGGCGAGGAGATAGCGGCTCTTCACAACCATATGAGCCGTCCATTTTATCTCGGATTGAGGCGCAGGTGGAGGCAAAGGTCGGCTGCGCGGATGGAAGAGGTGGAGGCAATGGTCGCAGCACGGGTGGAAGCGTCAAGTCGGGCCATTGTTGAGGAAATGATGAGGAACATGTCTAGTTTCGGCCACATGTCCTCAGGTTGCAACCCAGGCCCCCCTCCACATCGCGGACCGGACGATGACCCGGGGGTTTGGTGGTGGCGGTAGTGCTACACGGACACCCTTGACAGGTGTAGTGTTTTTGCTTTCGGCAACTTGGTAACTAACTTTTATGCATTTAGTGTCTATATTTTTCGGCATCTAGCTTATTAGTTTCCAAACTTTGTCGATATATATTTTTTGTAAACACAGAATTCTACTTTATTTCCCGACATCGGGATCTATTTTGTGTACATAATTGTAATCTATTTCATGTAATTATACAAGTATCAATGCAAATTGTAATATATATCAAAATTGCATATTTTTGTAATTGAATGCGATGGAGGAACAGCTTTAGTGTGGTCCACAAGCATGCGGTTGTCTTGGTACGGGTTTAATTATTGGTAACAACAAAAATATTCTAAATAATATTATTTCAAAAAAACAACGACGGCTAAACATTAAATCAACGACGGCTAGGCAGTCGTTGCAAGGAATACCATGGACCCAAGGACTTCCTCTTCAACGACGGCTTTTACATAATAGCGACGGTTTATAACGACGTTGATGTGGCCCATACAACGATCCGTTTAAAACCGTTGGGAATTTACCGACGGTTTGAAAGCGTCGCTAAATCAACGACGGTTTCACACCGTCGTTGATTTAACGACTGTTAAAGACAGTCGTTGGTTTGGTGCCAGCGTCGGTTTTTTTTGAACGGTCGCTGATTACAAGTAAGCCGTCGGTATTTTACTCACCGACGGCTCAGCGGTCGTTGATTTTAAATTCAGCGACCACCCTTGCACCGACGGCCTTTTAACGACGGTTTAGCGGTCGTTGATGTTTCACCGACGGTTTTCCTAATATTTCCGACGGCTTTTAGCCGTCGTTAAATTCAACCTTTCTTGTAGTGTATCTTTACTAAAGGTATTTCCTTGGTTTTATTTGAATATTTTAGGGACAATCTTTGCATACGGCAAACTCCGCTTCGATTGTGGAGGCGTGTTAGAAAATATGTAGTGTATTTTTTAAATATTGTTTAGTATATTTTATGTATTAGTTAGGTAGTATTGCTTTCCGTAATTATAACATAACATTACTTTTGTATCTTATGTATATAAACTAATTAAGTTAATGAGAATAATCAAGGAATTATCCTCTTTCAGCTCGACCACTTAAGTAGTATTAATTATTTTGCTAGCCATTCAAGTAAAATTTTCACTTGTTAAGCCACCCATGTGAGAAGCACAAACTTGCTACGCTACTTTTTTTTGGTAGAAAGACGATAACATATTAACTACTAGGAGAAGCTATTATCTTGGTTCCGAAATAAAGGAAACCATTGTCACCCAATTGGTCATTGTTATCATAGTTCCAACAAACAGACTTGTCTAGCTAGTAAATATTAATACAATCTGGGAGAGGATTAGACAAAATACAAATTTTATTGGAGCCTATTATATTTCCTTTTGCCGTTTTAGCTAGCGCATCCGCCAATTTGTTCACATCCCGACCTTCATACTGAATCTTAGTTCCTGGCTCTCTTCGGCATAAAACAACTGAACTTAACTGAATTGAACTGAACTGAATTGAACTGAATTAAATTATAAATAATTAATAGTAATGATTACCATTTAGGAAGCGAAGCGAGCGAACCGAACCGAGCGGGCGAACCAAAATAAATTGGGGAGAACAACCCCACAAACATTTGGAATATGTAAAAGGTTATTTTTAAAATGACTTTTGCTGGAGATTTCAATATGACTTGCTACGCGACTTAGCCTAGGAAACAAAATTTGTGACTAATTCACTAATAAACCTGTGTAGTGCGTGCATGGCATATTGCCATATTGGTATTCCGCCTTTCAGTTACCAACATACAGTACAAATTCATAAATAATAAAGTCAAATGAAGTACTTATTACTTTGAAGATCACTTAATTTTGAATTTGCAACAAATCCTATTTCACTTTTGTATCACATATTCACAGTTCTCCACTAACTTTATAAATACATTGGAGGCTTTTGCTCCGCAACTGCTTCTCATGGTTTGGTCAGTTTCAGCATCCTTTGCAAAAAAGGGGAATATATTGGACAGATACAATTGTGATACAACAAAACGTTTAAGAAAAGAAAACACATTGAAATCTGTTAAATTAGGGTCAAATTTCGTCATCCTTCTCATTCATCAATAGAATATATCTATACATCCTAAGAGTCCTACTTCAAAACCAATTAGGAATAACAAAATAACAAACCTATTCCTAATACACAACCTAAATAGAGTCCTAACACCCTCCCTCAAGTTGGAGCGTGCAAATCACAAACGCCCAACTTGGACGACAAAAATTCAAATTGAGTCCTACCAAGTGCTTTTGTAAAAATATATGCTAACTGAAGCTTAGTAGGAACATATGACGGACTCACAAGACCTTCAGTCACTGCATCACGAACAAAATGACAATCAGCCTCAATATGTTTAGTACGTTCATGAAACACCGGATTCTTGGTAATATATAACGCTGATTGACTATCATGATATAATCTCATTCCCGCAGAATGCTGCTGAACGGCAAGATCACCTAGTAGCTGCTTAAGCCACTTTAGTTCACAAACTATAGCAGCCATAGAACGGTATTCAGCCTTTGCAGACGACCGAGACACTGTAGGCTTCTTCTTAGTCTTCCAGGAAACCGGGGAATATCCCAACAACACAAACCACCCACTCAGGGATCTCCGAGTAATAGATCAACTAGCTCAATCAGAATCACACCACCCTTCAAGGCGGAGATCACTATCAGACATAAATAATATACCCTGTCCTGGATTTTTCTTCAATTATCAAACTACTCTCAAAGCTGCCTCCCAATGAACCACTTTAGGAGCCTGCATAAACTTTGACAAAATGTGAACAGAATATGCCAGATCAGGCGGAGTAACAGCAAGATAAATCAACCTACCCATCAATCTACAATACTTCTCTAGATCATCAAACAAAGGACCATCAGCCAAAGCGAGCTGATGGTGCTGCTCCATAGGAAACTCGGCGGGCTTGGCACCGAGCAAACCGGCCTCAGAAATAATATCCAAGGCATACTTCCGTTGACTCATAAAAATTCCCTGCGCCCCCTGGCAATTTCAAGGCCTAGGAAATATATGAGAGCACCTAAATCCTTCATTTTAAAACATTTGCCAAGGTAAGATTTGAAGTTCAGTAAAGCTTCCTGATCATTCCCTACAATAATCATATCATCCACATAGATAAGAACGTTCAGTTGAATATTTTTCCTGGTCAAAGTGAACAAGGAATAGTCTGAATAAGACCGCTTAAACCCATAGGCTTTCAAAGCAGTGGTCAATTTGGCAAACCAATACCTAGCAGCCTGTTTCAAACCATACAATGATTTTTTCATCCTGCACACCAGATTACTATTTCCTCCCTGAAAGTCAGGAGGAATTTTCATATACACTTCTTCCTCCAAATCACCATGTAAAAATGCTTTGTGGACATCCATCTGATGAATATCCCATTTTTTCACCGCTGCAATAGCCAGGAAAATGCAAACTGTTGTCATTTTTGCTACAGGAGCAAAAGTCTCATTATAATCAATTCCTTCTACCTGATGATGACCAAATATAACCAATCTGGCCTTCAACCGCTGCAATTTTCCCTGCTCATCATATTTTTCTGTATACACCAACTTGCTCCCCAAGGCCTTCTTGCCTGGAGGAAGAGGTTGCAATTCTCATGTGCCTTAATCCTCCAGATCTTTTATCTCAGCTCCAATGGCTTCACGCCACCCTTCATGCTTCATAGCTTCTTTAAATGACTTTGGAAGGTGCCCCTGATTATAGGTTGCTAGAAATCTGCGATGTTTATCAGAAAACTTTTCACAACTAATATAATGTGTAATAGGATAGGGAGTACCTGAGGACGATGTTGAAACAGGTGTCTGAGTTGATGAACTTTTCTTTTTCACAATAGTATGAGTCACAAAATCTTGCAACTTTTTATTTGGGATTTCGGTTCGTTTCCCCCTTCCCAACACCTCAACTCCCTGCATCTGCGCCCCACTAGGCTGCTCTCCACGCGGCACCCCATGATCCGGGGCCACGCCTGGCATCACACGAGGCACCATTGCCTAGGTCTCCCCTTCGGCCACACACGTGGGCTATCATCCGACCCCCACCCCCGTGGCACCAAGTCCCCCCTTCATCCAGGCACGGGAACTTCAACAAGGGGCATAGGCATCTCCTCCTCACAATATTCCACAATATAAGATGCATCATTCGATACTGGCAATGATTCAGACACACTAAAGGGGTATTTATGTTCAATAAACTTCACATCCCGAGAAACAAAGTATTTCTTGGTCTCTAAATCATATAGTTTCCATCCCTTTTGAGTATAAGAATAACGAATAAAAACACAACATCGGCTCCTACTATAGCAAATTTATCACCCCCCCCATGAGAAATATTATAGGCATAACACAAACAACCAAAAATTTTGATATCTGTCATCATAGGTGGCTTACCAAACAAACACTCATAGGGGGTCTTATAATCAAGAACAACGGAGGGAGTTCTATTTATCAAATGGCAAGCTGCCTGCACACAATCCCCCTAAAATGTCAAACGTAGATTAGCCTGGAACCTCAAAGCACGTGCAGCATTTAAAATATGGTCATGTTTTATCTCAACTCTACCATTTTGTTGTGGAGTTTTAACACAAGAAGTTTCAAAAATAATTCCCTATTGCATAAAGTATGGTTTCAGGCAATTAAATTCAGTTCCATTATCACTGCGCACACGTTTGATTTTCTGTTCAAATTGACGATCAATCAAATCCACAAAATGCATAAATATAATATGAACTTCCAATTTATTATATAATAAATACGTCCAAACAGAACGAGAAAAATCATCCACTATAGTTAAAAAATATGAAGCACCACAATTTGACTTAGTTCTATATGGCCCCCATAAATCACAATGAATTAACTCAAAAATCCTACTAGCTCGACTATTACTCTTAGGAAAACTAGTTCTAGGTTGATGGGCACAGAAACAGACATCACACCCATCTTTATTGCAACTAGTAATAGTAGAGGGACTCACACAAGGTAAATGTCGGATAACTTTCTCCGAAGGATGACCCAAACGCTTATGTCATATATCCATCGATGCCATGCCATCAACAACCATTATATTTACCTTTGGAACACCCCGGAAAAAGAAAAGTCCATATTATCCTTCACCTGCTCCAATCAACGTCCTCGTTCTGCGATCCTGTAAGACACACAATGTTTTAGTGAATTGGACGATACAATTTACAGAATCTAACAATTGTGGAATTGAAATCAAGTTACAATCAAAATTAGGCACAAATAGAACATTAGTAATTGTCAAGTTTCCCGGAAGAATCACATCTCCCTCATGTGTAGCATCTGCAGTACTACCATCAGGCAATCCAACGGGACAACCATTAATCCTTCGGGGCTCACACGAGTGAGAAAACGTGCCGGTCACATTATGAGTTGCACCTGTATCCAAAATACATAAGAATTTACCATTGAGCCGATTTTTAGGTGGAGGGAAATTCAATAAATCCAACAAAGTTTGCCATTAAACTGGTGTAATCCCCACAAGACCCGCGGCAGCAGAATCTTGGGATTGTTGTCCGCCATATTACGACCCGTTGGAGGGACATAGACCCCTGACGACTTTATTAGTTGTACAAAAATTCAATAAAGCAGAACTATTTGGCATAACGTGACTTGGGTTCAAACTTTTACTACTTTCTCTCGCCTCTGCAATCTGCTTCATCTTATCCTCTTCATATGCCTTTTTAATGCTAACAATTTGGGCGCCAATGGTCATCAACTCCGGCAACACCTCTGTATATCACTCCACATCTACTGCCTCAAATTCATCATCAGGCGATTCTACTTGATCAAGCGTCATTGATTCCGCATCTCGTGTCGGCAATTCTGGTGCCGAGCCACCCTGGCGGTCGTGGCCCCCATCCGTCGTGGTTTTATGCGTCCGAGCCTGGGTGCTACCACCCCTTCCACGGCTGCGGCGAATAGTTGTCCAAATAAGCTGGGGAAATTGGAAATTCTCTTATGTAATTAGCTCGTACCTGTCATTCATCACCATGGTGCGGCACTTTCTGGTTTAGTGGGTGTAAGTCTCAATTGCGTTCATCTTCTGCGTTCTGCTGTGTTTTTTTATTATTATTATTTTTTCTGATTTTCGAATAAAAAAAAGTTCTAGGTGTTAGATTTTAGGTTCGGTGGATGCAAAGAAGAAGTCGAAAAACTCGAGTCTGGGTTTCGTGATGCAGATATCGGTTTCGTTTTTGCAGATTCGAAGAACTCGAAAAAAAATCGAGCATTGGTTTCAAATTTCTGGGTACGGTTTTTTCAGATTTTGGTATAGAGAATTTTCAAGTTTTGGCCTTGATACCAAACCTATTCCTAATACACAACCTAAATAGAGTCCTAACAAAATCTGTTAAAAGAAATGGGAACTTTTGGGAAAAGGAAACTAAATTCATAGGGAAGAACATGTCAGTCAGCTAGAGCTAGAGATTTTCAGTACATTTTTTGTTATGGAAGTTTATATTGGTAGAAAACAACACCCTTTGGTTCGTCAACGAGTCAACGCAATAACTAAAAATCTATACTTTTATCTAGACCTGGGCATGGGCCGGGCCGGGCCGGGCCTGTTCACGGGCTCGGCCCGCGGGCTTGGGGAAATGGCGGGCCGGGCCCGTGAGTGGCGGGCCGTGCCGGGCCGGCTTGAGATTTTCAGGTTTTGTCCACGGCCCGGCCCGGGCCCGCGGGCCGGGCTCGTGCTTCCTGCGGGCCTAGCCCGTGTTTTATTTTGTTTTTTTTTTGTATTTTTGACAGTTTTAGGCTAAAAAACAAAGGAAAGGAGCGTTCGGCCCGTGGACCGGCCCACGCGGGCTCGTGCCGGTGCGGGCCTGAAATAAAATTTCTTGACCGTGGCAGGCCCACGGCCCACGGAGAGGACAACAGGCCGGGCCGGGCCTTGAACGGGCTCGTGCCAGGCCTGGCCCAAACCGGGCCGGGCCGCGTACTGGCCCGGCCCATGCCCACCTCTACTTTTATCTATGGTATGACATGTCACAAGTACAAATTGTAGGAAATAAAATTGGTAGATCAATTGGAACAACTTATCTGAATAGTCGTGGCGTGAATAAACACTTTCCTAAAGTTGAATTTGCCCCGTTACATATACACGGACTCTTGGCAACCAACCTCCAGGGATACACGACCACTGCTCCTCCGGTGTAGTACAGAGTCACAGTTTGAGAACACTTCAAACAATGCCCAGAAAATGAGAAAATAAAGAAAAACGTGTGTAAGAATTTTTGGGGAGAAGAATTTTTCTATCTCTACCCCTGAGTACTGAACAAGCTAAAATATATATAGAGGGAGGCAAAGCACCAAAAACAACAAGGCAATCAATTAGGCTGATTTTAACGCATAACGGGAAAATTAATTAAGGAAAGACTCAATCAAGGATAACGGTTACGAAATCAGTGAAGATATGAAAGCTAATTTCCGGCAAAAAATAAGTAGTTGAACTAAAATATCCCACAACTACAACCGCACCACATGCCCGAGCCCGGTCCGGCCTACGCGCGTGTAGTGACTAGATTCTTCCCACTCAACCTTCAACAAATGTATAAAGAAGGAAACTCTATATAAAAAAGGGAAAAAACTTATAAACTAACAATGTGGGACAACTTGATTTTTGTTCTTTTGAAGCAACTTTTGGAGTGAGAACTAACACTACATATACCAACTCCAACACAAATATACTAATATACATAATCTGTAACCCTATTTTCTTTTGTTAGTAAGAATCAAGGTTAACCTAGTTGGTTGTAGGCGCTCCTTCTACTCTTGAATGTTGAAATAAGGATTCGATTCTTTCCCCTTATAAAGTGGTTCACTTGTGCAAGGGATTTCATCTTAGCTTAAAAAAAAATTCTTTTTGTTAGTTACCCTAGAGGATCCGGACCCAACCCTTTATACATGGAAAAAAAATTCAAGCATTGTCTTTTGTTTTAATGAAAATAAATTATCTCATCTTGAATGAAAATAAATAATGATGATTATTCTCTTACCATTGCATAATAAATTTGCTTGTAGCTTGTTATTTTTCTTGAAAAAATCCCCCCCCCAACTAGAATAAAAAATATGCAAAATTTTGCAATGTTGGAGAAGATTTCCCATTTAAGATGATAATGTGCGTACTATTAGAATTGTATTTATTTCATTTTGATATGTATTTGTTTAGTTTTGACTTCTATTGTAGATGTCGTATGACTTTGAATCAATGAATTAATTTTTAATTTCAAAAAAAAAATGAAGACTGCGGATTATTTTAAACCAATTTTTCTTATTTTATTATTCGGTTTTTCTAACCTACTTATAATTTAATGTGAAACCAATAGAAATTTTGTTAGAGCAGTTGTGTGATCTCCAAATACCTAAATAATGAAAATATATATTCATTGTAAAGATGTGAAAATCAGTTTCAATCAACTGATAATAATATATTGTTTCTTGTATTTTTGGCTTTTAATAACTTTCTTGCTCTCTTATAACAATATTGTTGAAAACAAGGACTCCTGCTTTTGAAGTGACCTCCTTTCTTTCTCTCACATAACTCTACCTTTTACCTTCAAGTGTTTTTTAGGCCAAGAGTGGTTACTTGCTAAACCTGGCCTAGATAACAATGAGAAGAAGAACAACAACAACAACAACAATAATAATAATAATAATAATAATAATAAATTATTATTATTATTATTAACAAACAAATAGTCATCATGTATAATTACAAGTTACAGCCAACATGTTTTTACCAAAACTATTTTAAAAAACCAAAGGATAGTCAAATAACTTAGACGAATAGCTGCCTAGCTGGTCAGCTTCAAGTAAATCAGTCAATTGCCAATTAAAATATTGCTAAACAAGCCCAATTGTTAAATTTTATGTGTAAGCAGAGTTATTGGCTATGTTTGGCAATTAGCGGATAGCTTTTAGCTGTTAGCTAATTGTATTAGCTGATACCTGATTGTATAAGCTGATTTGACTAGCTGTTTGTATAAAGGTGTTTGGTAAGTATCTGATAGCTGATTGATACATAATTGTGTAAAATGACCAATAAGGACATATACATAATCTATTGTTGTACTCCTTATTATTTATCAGTGTAATTTTTAAAAACTTTAGGACATAAATGTAATTGGCCCACTCATTCCTAAACCTCTAATGTCAAAAAGCTCCTACCCCAACTTTTTCAAAAAGAGCTTTTTGGCCCAATCAGCTAAATGAAACCTCTTTTTACCAAACACTCAAATTATATGATTAATTAGTCAAATCCTTTAATATAAATTCAAACCTCTAATTTTACCATAAACCTCTCTTTACCAAACAAGGCCAATGAGTAATTGAGTATGAATCATTATCAATTATCTGGATCCAAGATAAATTGTTTTGCCTAGTCCTTAAAGTTGAAATGTATCCAATTTAAACATTCAGAATAGGTCTATCATCTAGCTAGATAGGCATTTACATTTACACCCGATGAAATCATGAAAGAGTATATAGAGAGGATTAAAGGTATCAGGTTGTACCAATAAAAGAAAAGGGAATATTTAAAATTCACAAAGGAAAACAATCAAAGAACTGTGATGAATAATGAATGTGAGATTAGCACCTTCGGGAAAATCATGACATGTTTGCTCAATCATTGTCCTTCCTGATGGCATAAAAATGGAAAGAAACCTATAAAAATAAGTGACTGCTCAGAACGTATGCAATCAAAAAACAATATATGCATTTTCTTGCACACCACCTTTATTCACTTTAAGGACATGTTGGTTATTATATCCTATTTTCAGTTTTTCTGAAAATTAAAAATAAAAATATGGAAATAAAAAAATATGGAAATAAAAAATGTGGTTTTCAATCTTCAAAAGTGACATGTTTTGTATAAATACGACTAATTTTAAATTCATTATATCCCTTATATCATACTTTACTTTTACATTTATAAAACCAAAAATTGAAAACTGATAGTGATTTTAAACGGTCTCTTAATAGCCAGATTATTTACTTTTACTTAAATACTATTTAGTTTTTATATTAATGTGAAGTTTTTTTTCAAAAACGAAACTGATGCGATTTTTTTTCCCAAAACGAAACTTATGTGAACATTCCGATATTTAAATGGAATTATCAAAATTATTAATCTCAAGTTAGACTGTTTTTAGTTGTGAAAAAAATTAATAACTTATTTCTAATAGAAGAAATTATCATTGCACTAACTTTAACCTAAACAATATCTATATTGAATTTACTAGTTGTTGGGACAAAAATTATATTGCCAAGGCATTACCTGGACCCAATACCTGGACCCAACAACTAGTTAAATTTGTTACAATGTGCATAAATTTTGAATTGCGAACGCTTTATAACGAAAATTATAAGTCATGAATTGAATCTATATTTATAAAATGTTACTAATTAATTTAATTCACACTAAGATGAATCAAAAGAAATTTCACATGATTTATGTCTTATAAATTAGCATAAAATATGGTCATATTTTGTCATATAATGAGATCTAATTAACTTTTATTAATTTTTTTACCGTAACACTTTATTCTAGCTGGTGAAAAGAATAAAGCGTTAGATTTATTTTTATGTGAGAAAATACAAGAATAATCTAGGTAAATTTGTTTCTTTGTAATTAACTTATTAAAAAAGTGTGGGATGAGGGATGATAATTATGGTTTTGTAAATAAATGGATCCAATACCCATAAAATGCTCAAAATATGCAGAATTAATCTAATCTTGCTATTTTGCAATTTTTACAAAAGCTATCTCACTTAGAGCGCGTTATCTTCGTGCGAATTAGCCTGAACTTATTTGAATTTATCTGAATTTATTAGATAATTTCATTGAAGTTCATTTTATAAGGTTTAAAACTTATCTGAGCTTATGAAATTAAACTTAAAACTTTAAAAAGAACGCACCTTTAGTATGACAAAATATAGGTTTTTGCTGTGACAAATTCTCAATTGCTTGTATGAAAATTGATGATAGCCTCAAAAATTGAATTCTAAATTGAAATTGTAATAATTATGTTAAGAATTTTTTACTTTTGCTTGGTTTTTGGAGGGGACATTGTCGTTACATCTTTGATCTTGAGATAGACATAAATTTCAATCGATCAATGAATAAGTCTTTAATATTTATGTGGGGGTTCAAGATTAATACTCCCTCTGTTTTTTATCATTCTCACTTTTCTGTGCACGTTTCTCAAAGCAAATTTTTTTAACTTAAATATCTTTCATTATATATTAGTAAAAAAAATATAACAATTGAATATTAATAAAGTATTAATTGAGACGAATCAAACAAGACCCCCGCATGACTATGATCCCACATGACTATATTTTTTCTTATAAATTGAGAAGATTATATCTAAGAATGAAGAGTGTCAAGATTCCAAGTGAGAAAGATAAAAAAACAGAGAGAGTACTCTATAATGATCATCATTATAGTGAGGTTTAGTGAATGCACGAAAGTACTACACCGTGAATAGGTTTAATTAACAACGTATTTCTAATATGTAATAGTGTCTAATCCCGTGCAATGCATCTTTTTCGATATTAACTTTTAACTTAATAAATTAATTTAATATCGTGGCATGAATTTGTGGCAAAAGATGTTGGGGGTGAGTGGTGTGATTTGAACCCCTGACCTTGAGGTCATGAGGTGAAATTCCCACCAAGTGAGTCAAGCCAAAATTGGTATTAATAATCTTATTTGACATGAATCTTGGAAAGGCTAAACTGAGTACAACTTTCCATGTTTTACGAGGAAAAGATGGGTAAGGCTATGTTCAGTTCACCTTATTTTTACTTATTTCGGATCGGATCGGATCATATCGGACCGCACAGACCATACCGGGATCGATCGGATCGAAAAAATAAGTTCAGATCAGATCAGATCAGATTAGATAAGTTCAGATTATGCTTATATTTAAAAACTTATTATTATTATTATCATCATGATTATTATGATTATTAGTATTACTAATGCTATTATTGTTATTGTGATTATTATTATTATTATTGTTGTTGTTGTTGTTGTTGTTGTTGTTGTTGTTGTTGTTGTTCTTGTTGTTGTTGTTGTTGTTGTTGTTGTTGTTGTTGTTGTTGTTGTTGTTGTTATTATTATTATTATTATTATTATTATTATTACTTTATACAATTACTATTGCTATTAATATTATTATTTACTAGTGCATTTGTTCAAAAATATTATTATTATTGTCGTTGTTGTACTTATTAATTATTAATATTGGTAATTATTATTAATATCGTTGCTATTATTATAAATGTCATTGATATCACTATTTGAAGCTATTTGTGTTCAAGAAGAAGAATGTTCTTTTGGCATTTGTAAGTATTCTTTTTTATATTTATTCTAATTAATAATTTTGATATGTGATGTTCTTTTTTATGTTGTACATGTAACGAACATGACAATAGTATATGATGTTTATTTTTTAAAACAATTTTGGTAGAATAATATAAATTATATATTACTAGTTTATATAAAACATGAGTAGCATGGGATAACCTAATGGTGTTGTCATCACGTTCAAAATTTTCCCTACAAAGGATTTCAACTTATCCTTAAAAACAAAGTTTATATAGAACAAGACAACGATATAAGAAGAATATTTAACCATATTGTTCAAGATCATATGATTATATATATTTATAGGTTTATTTATAATAAAAAAGAACAATTTATTGATATAACAAAGAACATGTTGTTAGTTAAATCCAAACATGTCATCAATATAAAAATAACATCTATCTTTTATTTTTAAAATGTGTTCTTTAAATAGATCTTGTATGCTCTTTCAAGATATGTTCTTTTTTAATATCATTATATGTTCTTTTCATTACTACCTAAATTCTTATTATTAACGGACCTTGAACATGAGTGTTCTTTTATTTTTAATTTTTTTGGGCCCTTTCGGGAATCCCGTGGTAAGATGAATTTTCTCCAAGGCCGCCCTCGCATGGGCCACTCACCTAAAGACCCAACAAGCCCCAACCCCCTCT
The DNA here is from genome assembly GCA_947646795.1 of Beta lomatogona. Classification (NCBI taxonomy): domain Eukaryota; kingdom Viridiplantae; phylum Streptophyta; class Magnoliopsida; order Caryophyllales; family Amaranthaceae; genus Beta; species Beta lomatogona. The sequence continues at coordinate 413,200 of CANSNZ010000377.1, forward strand.
CCCACCCACAACAATATTGAAATATATGCTTCCACCAAGATTTGAACCTTGGTCTCCCGTGTGGGAGGTAAGAAGTCATACCATTGGACCCAAGAGTCCTTAGTCTTTTATTTTTAATTATATGTTCATATACTAATGTGATCTTTTTCAAAAAAAAAAAACTAATTATGCTATAATAATAATAATAATAATAATAATAATAATAATAATAATAATAATAATAATAATAATTATTATTATTATTATTATTATTATTATTATTATAATTATTATTATTATTATTATTATTATTATGTTATCTATATTATTATTATTATTATTATTATTATTATTATTATTATTGTTATTATTGTTATTATTATTATTATTATTATTATTATTATTATTATATTATTATTATTATTTATATTATTATTATTATTATTATTATTATTATTATTATAGTATTATTATTATTATTATTATTATTATTATTATTATTATTATTATTATTGTTGAAAGTTGTGCATAGTAATAATATGTTTTTTAAAAAATAAGTTCAGATCAGATCAGATCAGATCATATCAGATCAGATCAGATAAGATAAGATCAGAAAAAATAAGTGCAGATCAGATCAGATCAGAAAAAATAAGTTCAGATCAGATCAGATAAGTTCAGATCAGAAATTTTCAGGTGAACTAAACATTGCCTAAATCTTACCACAAGTATTAAAGTAGCAGGAGTCAACCTATAGCATTTCAGTCACCACATGGGGCTAATTCCACCAATAGACTGAAGGTGACATGAGTAAGGTTTGGTCAGGCTTTGGCAAAAAATAAACAGGCCAAAGCCTCGAGTCAATTTTTTTGCGCCAAAATCCGTATCTGCCGTCGGGCCAAGCCGGTTTATTTGACCATTTTTGGGCTAAGGCCCTGTTCTTTTGGACTTATTTTCAGAAAAAATAAGTAAAAATAAGTTCATTTCAGCAAAAATAAGCTCAGTTCAGAAAAATAAGTAAAAATAAGTTCAGTCTAGCAAAAATAAGTAAAAATAAGTTCAGTTCAGCAAAAATAAGTTCAGTATTACTATTAATGTTGTAATTATTATTTTTGTTTTTAATATTACTATTAATATTGTTATTATTATTAATATTATAATTATAATAACGATGAATTTGTAATTTTTTAATTTTTTTTAATTTTTTTTAAATTTTTTAATTTTAATATTTTTATTATTTATTATTTAGTAATTATTATTTATTATTTATTATTATTATTATTATTTATTATTTATTATTTATTATTTGTTATTTATTATTAATATTTAATATCTATTATTTATTATTTATTATTATTATAATTATTACTATTTATTATTTATTATTGATTATTTATTAGTTATTTATTATTTAATATTTATTATTTATTATTTATTATTATTTATAATTATTATTATTACTATTATTTATTATTATTATTATTATTATTTATTATTTATTATTTATTATTATTATTGTTATTTATTATTATTAATATTATTATTTTTTATTATTTTTTATTTTTTATTATTTATTATTATATTATTATTTATTATTATTATTATTTATTATTATCATTTATTATTTATTATTATTAATTATTATTATTTATTATTATTATTATTTATTATTATTATTATTTAGCAAAAATAAGCTCAGTTCAGCAAAAATAAGTCCAGTTCAGCAAAAATAAGTAAAAATAAGTTCAGTTCAGCGAAAATAAGTAAAAATAAATTCAGTTCAGCAAAAATAAAATAAGTTCAGTTCAGTTCAGCGAAAATAAGTTCAAAAGAACAGGGCCTAAGTCGAAATTCAACCTATAATTCTAATTTTTGGTTTTCCAAATCCCTTTTTTACCTAAAACTCGAGCCGACCCAAATTACTAGTTGAAACTTAAAATATTATGCCCAAAACCCGCTATATGTCGGGCCGGGCCCTATGGGTCAGCTCAATGTTGATCAATCTACTATAGACCTAACACCCTCATTGAAAAATGGAAGTATACCATCATTATTTTAGAACAAATGACTTGCATTAAAGCTTATGGCTACCCTACAAAAGTATATGGAACAGGACAAACCGATCAAAAGCTAATACAGGGGACCAAATAAATTGGTAAAACTTCTCGCATCTAGCATCCATATTATCTTTAATATATTTACGAACAAGACAATAAAGATGACTCAATTAATGATAAGAAGTCACTTCGAACATCATCTCTTCTGTTTTTAACTTTTTAATTTTTTTATTGGAGCAAACTTCCTACACATAATTTAAGCGACATACATCCAAGAAAAGGGGTGGGGTAGTATGAATAGAAAAATTACTTTTGTCTATCTTTTGGCTAATTCGCCCACTAAAAAAGTAAGACATCAATCTTCTCGACGTGAATATGGCAATCCATGCCCGAACTATTGTTGAAATTTCAAGCAATGATCTCCTTAAAATGGAACGTCGGTATGACAAAGTTTTTGCCATCACTAAATAATAACGGTTAGATTTATTTTTCTAATCACGACGTTCATTAACCATAAATTTTTGAATGAGACGGATGCATAATAAATTATCGTGAGCAGAAGATAATAATACCCATATTTATATGAGGAAAATCTTAAACTGTTCTGAATATTTTAAAAACATAAAAAAATACATCAACATTATAAAACATGATACTCTATCTGTCCAAAAATAGTTGCAAATGTGATTTTATAAACTATTGTCATCTAGTTTTTCTTTCATGTTCAGACTTGAGACGTACACCCAATATTGCACATTCTCCTCTATTTTTACACTGCTGCAAAGTGTTTTGTCATATCTAATTAGGGATGAAGAGAGTATAATATATATATAATTCTGTCATAATAAAAAATTGTAACAATATGTGAAATTTATATATTACAACAATATTGTACTATTATTCTGTCTCTGCTTTCTTTTTCAATTCACAAGAATATGCAATTTATACAATTTTATCTATTACAAATCGAACCTATAAAAACTTGAAATCTATTTGTATTTTCTGGTTCTTTTTCCTCACCACAACAAACCACAAAAAGTTAGTACAATATGCATAATTATTCTAATAGTATAAGTCAATCCAAAATCCTGTTATGACCTCAACAACTTGGCCAAGATATCTACATCCCTCCATGGCTCCATGCACAATTATACAATTATCCTAACTGACCTTATCACATAAGTATTTAATTTCCAATACCAATACCCGAAAATACAAAAATCCATGATTCATATACCACCAAATTTAATTTTTAATTAAGGTCTAAATAATCATTAGACCTTTTTGTTTTATATTAAAAGCTAGTAGTTAAAAATAAAATAGAAAAGAGTATACATACAATAGTTTCTTACTCAACCTACTACTACTCTAAAATAGTGAAATTTACATTGAATCTCACAAATAATTAAATACTATTATAAAAAAACTACTACTATTAAAACAATTATGTAAATTATTTTTGGTGCCTTAAATCAAACCAAATTTGCTTAAAAACCTTAATAATAACATCATGATACTCATCTGAGTTAAGTGAAAGATAACAAGCAAGCAAATCTTCCAAATCCTTTGAAGTTCTTAAATTATTCTGCACTATCATTTCCACCATTGATTCTTTAAAATCTCTTTGAGGATCAAAAGATGATTTTACCACAGCAAAACTCTCTGAAATGCTTCTTCTCTTCTTCAAACTCATGCTCTTCCTACCAGAAATCCCATTCTGTGCTTGCTTAATCCCCATTATTCTTGGAGAATTAATCTTCAATCTAACTCCTTTTTCTGGGTTTTTTCTGGGTGTTGAAGAAATCCTCTGTTCTTTCAAAATTGGAGCAGTAATTAACTTCTGTTGTTTGGATAAAAAACTGGGTTTTTGTTCTTGTTTGGTAATAATTGGTGGGAGTTTGAAATTAAAGGTGTTAATTTCAGTGTAAAACGATTCTTTATCAATAATGATATCGAAATCCTCTGTTTTATGCTCTGTTTTAAGCAGGGTATCTTCAAAAATGGTGGGAGAAGTTGGTGAATGTGATTTAGAATGGTAAGATTGAAAAGTAGCAGTTGATTTACAACTAGAAGAAGAAACAGAATTTGTTCTTCTGCTTGATTTTCTTGATTTTGAGGATGATTTTGATTTTCTTGGAGGAGATAAATGGAGAAAGTCAAGTTCTTGATGTGGAGGATTGAGTTCTCTAGTGATATGATATGATTTTCTAGGGTGGCATTGAAGTGGTGGCTCATTGATGGTGGTTTTTTTGGTTGTTGGTGGCGGCGGCGGTGGCGGCGTATGGTGGCTCCTCTGTTTTATGGGTTGAGATTTGGAAGTTTTAGTGGTGTTCATATCTTTAAGCTTGTAAAACCAAGCATTTGGGATCATATTTGATAGTTTGAATTTTGGATTACCCATTACTCTGTTTTCCTCTGTTTTTTTTTTTTTTTTGGGTGTTACTCTGTTTTTAGTGGAAAAAATTGAGGAAAAGTAAGGAAATGAGGGAAATAAAATGGTGGAAGAAAAGGTGGGTATTTGAAATTAAATAGAAGGGAGGGAGAGTATATTTGGGGGGTCCATAGAGGTTGAAAAAAGTGGCACAATGTAATAGGGTAGGGCCAAGATAGAGTGAGTGAGTGAGTGAGTGAGTGAGTGAGAGAAGTTGTGAGGTGGGTACATGATTTTCGTGGCATTGAGGAGGTATAAAAGTTGTATAGATTTTGTTTATTTGTGTATCATTTTGACCACTTTTATAATTATTTGTCTGCTTCTTATATGGTAGAAAGCTAAATTTAACCATTACATTTTTCAGTCGTCTTAAATTTTTTTCTCTTTTGAGGTAGAGTGGTGAATCATGAATGTAGTAATGTTGGTGAAATCGACTTGTATCAAGGTACTAAAAGATTTAATGAATCTTAATTAGATTCATATTCAAACCCAAATAAATTGTATTGACTAATGGTTATTTGAAACCAACATGACTTTATTCTAATTAGATTGAATAAATTTGAAGAAACCGATAACTAATATTGATTTATATGTTATAATAACTTAACTAAGATAATGGACCTAAAAGCTGAACTCAATAAAATAATCGAATTCTACGGACTCAACGTCTCAATATCTATATATGTGTTAAAACAAGCTCAATCTACATTTTCCTATATAAAAGTAGAGGAATCACTCATGTTGGAGATGAGTATCATACTTTTATTAAAAGATGGGAGAAAAATTAGAATAGCCACAAAACCTTAACTACAAGAAGCAATTTGTTTTTTAAAAAAAAAAAGTTTTGTTTTTGGGCTATGGTATGATGGTAAGGCAACTAGGCAAGTGATATATGGAGGAACTCAGCATGTAATGAGTGTAATCAAAGACCCAATTTGCATGATAAAGTTAGTGGCTATATGCCTATATCATTTGAGAAAAAGGAAGTTGAATTCTACATGATGTAGTGTACGTAGTGTGTGGGAGATTTCAGATTTATATGCGATATTCAATCTCTGAACATAAGGTTCCTTCGGTTATGCATTGTTGGTTGATGTGGTAAATTTTGAATAAATATTATAAGGCAATGAAGTGGCACTCAAATTAACTCAAAAATAGCGAATAATGGTTAGAGTGTTAAAACCATTCAAATCATTGGACCGACACAATTATTTAACTACATAGATTAAATAAGGATTTACATGTTTCAGCATATTATTATTATAAAGATGCTTTAACTTGTCAATCCCCTTAATATAAAAAATAATATTATTGGAAGTAAACAAAATTACTGTTTAGGGTCAAAATATTCTAATTTTGAAAAGGCAAAGTAGTTTATAGCTTTAAAACACTCTAAAGATAAGCACCTAAGCACCTTGATTATCACACATTTTCAAAAATTTAATTTAAAATTATCAAACATCTAAAATTCAAGCAATGCATTCTTTGAATTAACTTCTTGTCACATCTGCTTTATGGACTTCATTTTGATTACCAAATGGACCTAATTCTATTATCTACTGTAGTTTATTAATTTAAATGTACTTTATTTTAATAAAACTCGGTAAAATTTTCATTGATTCACTCCATAAGTGGCCCTGGCTCAGCTCAAATGTCAAGGGTGAGGGATGATATCATTTCTTAAATCGTACTAACTATTAGCATAAATTACAGTTAGCTCCCTTCTTTGTTGAGCTAATCAACAACTCGTAACAAAACTACAAACAAAACACCAACAAAATTGTAACTTTTTGATATATGTGTTGGTCCTGATATATAAATAATTGCATACAATAATGTTGCATTCCATGTTAACCTAGCATAGCACGATTCAGGGGCGACGCGTAGAAGGGGCCTAAGAGGGTCATGTCCCCTACTAGTCCAACCGTACCTATAATATATAAGAGGCCCAAAAAAAAGAAATTAAGAATTTTAGTAAAGTGGCATCTCACAATGTAATAATAAAAAAAGAAAAGTATACTTGACCCTCCTCCTTAACCAAGTCTGCCTTCACCCCTGGCACAATTATGTAGTTTTGCTCTTATGTTTATAATATTTTTTCTTGGTAGGTGTGGATGAATGCCTTCAAATTCTTAGAAGCTACTTCTTTTTTTTTTTTTTAAAAGAGAAATTTCATTAATTGAATGCCAAACGGCATATACAATAAGTATTAAAGAAAAACAAGATACAATTAAACAAGACTAAATCAAATTTATCTTCGAAGAAACTATAATGAACCAAATCGAGCAATACAGCGCAGCCCCCTTGTATTTGCTGAATCAAGTAGCTATTGATGAGGAAGCCTATCATTCTGACATAGTTTGGGAAGAACATTCTTGATCGAGCCATGTTAACCGCATCCGAGATTCCAATACCTTCATGTTGAGTCTCGAACTTCAACCAATGAGAACAATTTCTCAAACCTAAAAACAAAAAAACCATACTCACAACTCCCATAGGGGAGAAGGAGATCTCCAAAACAAAGACTAAAAAACCCATAACAAGGTTTGAAAAGACCTCATAAAGAGAGACTAAATTATTAAACAAAACAAGAAAATGAACTAAAAACTGAAAATAAAAGGAGAAAAGGGGCTTACCATGGATGAAATCATCCATGGCAGCCCCAAATTAATGAAAAAAGGGGTAGGGGAGACTAGGGCCTGGGAGAGAAAAAAAGAGAGAGAAAAAGAAGGGGAGACTAGGGTTTGTCAACGTCCAATTTATATACTCTTAGAAGCTACTTCTTAATTAGGAAGTACTGTAGCATTTAATTTTCCCACTAATAATCTATGCAATGTACATGTTTAAATTGTTTATAGAATCTTCTATAGTAATCAAATGAATGGCGGAAATTCAGGAATTAATTGATTTAAGTAAAGAAGAAGCAAACTTGTCAACTTGCAAGCATGCTTGTCTCCCCGGCGCCGGAGAGCATCTTCAAAGGTTTTGTTATAATTTTTTTTGAAAAGCATCTTCAAAGGTTTTGTTATAATTTTTTTTGAAAAGCATCTTCAAAGGTTTCTCAGGACTAGATAGATGATCAATGAAAGATAAACACTTGTATCATCCATGTCCCCCGACCCCCACCCTAAAAAAATGTTAGACAAAAATTAAACGGTGTGTTTTGGTATGTCACTACTTATAATAAATTAATCACATAGAGAATACAAGATACTCCATCTGTTTGTTCTTAATCTACACATTTTGCAGTTTGCACTTTGGCACTAATTACATATTTCACTTTCACAATTCTTTGTGATTTATACGTAAATAAATTGTCAATATTAATGAGGGATTTTTGTTACATTTATTTCAACATATACTTTCACAATGCCAACTTTTTAGTAATTTTTACTTAGTAATAAGGCAAAAGCTAACGGACGCCCCCGTGGTGCTAGATAAGAAATATATTGTTCTATTTAATTACTCATAACTATATAAAATAAATATAACAATGCAATGCATTTAATGTTTTTTCCTTTCCTATTCAAAAACATTAAATACTTTGCATTGGAATTATATATTATTCTATTATCTATACTAATATATTAAAAGGTGTTCCTCAACAAGGAACTGTGCCACGCGGCACTATCCCTTAGAGTTTTGAATTCATGTGCTCCACAATCCACATACAATAAAAAAAATTAGATTATGCATGGTATAAGATTTGATCCCATAACCTCAAGCTTGTATACTAATGTGTTAACCACTAAACCAAGTAATATTTGGTGTTATAATTTCAATGTAAAACACTAATAAATGAAATATATAATTACCTGGGCATAGCCCGGGCCTAAAAACTAGTTTTATATAAATATGAGTAATTAAGTAGAACAATATATTTCTTATCTAGTGCCCCGGGGAGTTCGTTAGCGGGCTCGTAATAATAATTAAAAATATTAATGGTTAAAATTTGGCATTGTCAAGTGTAAAAGTCAAACCATGTAGATTAACAAAAACCGAGATATTACTACTTAGTGAATGATATTTTCTTATGATATAAAGCCCTCATTAATGGCCTGATTTGGTAAATAGAAAATCAGACATAAACTGGAGCTTGTGAACACATTTTAAAAGGTTGACCAGTCAAACTCTCTAATGTTGGTGTTCGATAAACTGAGAATTGATAGAGATATTTGGACCCAAATCTCTAAATTCTAAGAAGTCGGTGAGAGGAGTTTCTTGGCGAGACATGCTTGGGGATGTTGAGCTGAAAAGCCAATTATGCTAAAATACAATCAGCTTTTGGTCAAACATTCGCATACAAATAGATAAATACTAATATAATCAGTTAGTTAAATCAACTAAAATAATCGTCTATCAACTATCTGCTAATGGTACCAAATAATAATAGCTTACCATTATCCACTAATTATGTCAAATAGGGCCAAAATCTACTTATTAGTTTTATGTCTATGGAGTATTCACGGCGTAGATTAAGTTTTTTTCCTCTAAGTGTGCCATGGTCTCTGTTATTGAAGGTACGGAATATGGAGTATATATAAATTGAATTTTTTCCATGAATAATGTCAAATGGAGTATTTATTCCTCGTATGCGCTGAACTTGAAATTAATTACATAGATACCGTCCACGTAGGACAGAACGCCATAATTTTGGTTTTTTAATAAAACCGCTACTCCAAGTAGCGGTTAATAGCAATAATGCTTCACCGAAGTTGACCGCTACTTCAAATAGCGGTTATATTGTGTCCATAAGACAAGCTATAAGTCAAGCATATAAACCGCTACTTCAAATAGCGGTTATATTGTGTCCCTAAGACAAGCTATAAGGCACGCTTATAAACCGCGCTATTCAGAGTAGCGGTTTATTACAGAACAAGACCAACGCAAGACAAAAGGGGAAATGCGCGCCACAACGCAGGCTTGCTGCGCGCAGAGCAAGACAAGTGCGCGGGGTGCACAACTCCCACGTGGCGCGCATTTCCCCTTTTGTCAACCTGGCGATTTACGGTATAAACCGCTATTCCAAGTAACGGTTTTACCTCGTGAACTGCTACCGTCAGTAGCGACTTAACTTAAAGTCAACCGCTACTCAGAGTAGCGGTTTGATTTGCCGAAAATAAAAAAAAAATTCTCGCGTGTTGTCCTGCGTGGACGGTATCCATGGAATTAATTTCAAGTTCATCGCATAGGAGGAATTAATACATCTTTGACATTATTCATGGAAAAAATTATTTATAAATCAAGTTCGACAATGATTTAATAAATGGACAAACTCTTAATTTGAAGGAAATATCACAAGACATATAGAGAATTGCCAGGTTCACATTGAATTTGAACAATTTTTGATATCAAACTAGTTTTTAGCTCCGGGTTATGCCCTGAGTAAGGAAATTTTTATTTAATACTTTATCCGTTTTGAATTACTCGCTACACTTTGAAAATTACGCAATTCATCTATAAATTTGACCATGCATTATATACTATTAGATAAAATCAAATATTATAACGTAATATGTTGTTGGATTCGTCTCAATATATATTTTTAGAAAGTCATATCTTTATACTTTACTCTAATGCATAATAAAGATATTGATAGTCAAAGTGTAGCGAGTAAAAAGAAACGGAGGAAGTAGTAGTTTTACTTTGAAATGATAATATCAAAAACCACTTTGTTTAGTGGTTAAAACTTTATTATATAAGCTTGATGTCACGTATCAAGTCTTACTTTTGTTCTATAATTAATGCTTCGCTGCTTTATTACTTTTGTTGTGACATATAATTAGTCAATCCCCTTTTAAAAAAAAAAAACAACCCTTCATGGCTGCTCCACCACCGCAGAACAGCTCAGCAGCTCCCAACACAATAGTCTAGATACTCCCCATGATTTAAGCTACTCCACAAGCATGAATCTATTTATGATCAAATCAGTCATATCTGGTTTAATCATCTGTCAAAATTAAATCTGGTTTAATCATCTGTCAAAATCTGGTTTCTAGAGTTGCACAAACAAAGAACAAATAATATGCCTTGTCTATTTTCATTAAGCAATATAGTACACTGAATTTTGTACATATGGTATGGGAGACCATTTTAAGGTTCAATACTTTCCTTCCTAATTAGTACATATGTTTGGCATCTAATGATCTAATCAATAATGCACCAGCACCACAGCACGACATATATGACTAGCCTACATGCCTAATTGCCTATCCGCTATATAGCAATTTATCAAGCACAAGTCCATAATTTTTTTGGCTAGGGACTTCGTGATTTCTTTTACTTTTTTCATCAAACTCTTTTGAGATTGATAGTAGTAGTATCAGTCAACACATAGTAGCACAATTGCATGTGAGTTGTGACAAATTATTACTCCGGACTCTTATCTCATTTTTTTTTTACTTCATTTATACTTCCTCCCTACGTTGTTCGGACTCGGATATCCATATCCGATACGCATACGTGTCAGACTCGGCTTCTGACCTCTTTCCAAGGTCTAAGGACAATGACTTCTGAAGGCCATTTGTCCTAAATCATCGAGTTTGTTCCATCTATTAAGCACGAACAATTAAACAATTAATTGGGGAATTTAAAGAAATAATCATGAATTAATTCATACAAGGGTTCAACCTAATCATAGATAAAAGAACTACTCAAGCATAATTGAAATCAACAAACAAACTAGAGAACAATAGTTAAACTTCATAATAGAAAACAAAGAGAAAAGAAGAAGAAAATTAATACTTGAATTAATGGAAGAAAGATAGAGTCTTGGAGATTGATGAAGATCTACAATTTTCTCTCTCTAACTTCTCTCTAGAAACCCTAAAAAGTGTATATAATCAATTCATCTCCCCCTTTCGTCATTAAACGAATAAAGGTATTTATAACTTCCTAAAATAACAAAGCCGACAAAATAGAACGCGCTACGGAGCATACCAACATGGACGTGTCAATAATGACACGGACGTGTTGACCTGCTACTACATAAATATCCTACGACGGAAAAGCTACTGCCTCGAAGAAATCAAAGTGACACGGACGTGTTGTCCTGTAATCATCAGATTCTCCAGCTCAACTTCGAACTGCTATAACTTTTGATCCAGAGCTTTGTTTGGTGCATGTAATATATTGTTGGAAAGCTCTTCAAGTCTAGTTTCCAACCCAGTTAGAATAACCTCATTATCATTTTTTGTGTCAAAAGTTATGAGTAAAATGGTACAGAGGTGTCATATTTCGCACAAGTACACAATGTCCTTTGTATCTTCTTCAATTCCAATCAGTTTTGGGCACATGATATATCGTTTTGAAGGTCATACAAGTGCCTTAATCATCATGTCCTTAAAAAGGAATCCAAAGTATATGGGATTACATCAAAAGGTCAAACAACCCGTGAAAGCACCGTAGCTTATAAAAAGGGACCTAAATATGCATAAATGCAATGTAAATGCTCTAATACTACATGAAAATGCACCCTAATATGCAACTAAATGATGTTAGAATATGCACTTATATTAACTCTCCAATAAAGAGAGAAATGAGGATTAATGAAAACTAGAAAAATAAGCACATTAAAGTAGAATTTGGGGCTTACCACCATCGTAAAAATGGTGGCAACATCCTCCAACTGGCTGAAGAAAGATTAGGGTTTTTAAGGAGAAAAGAGAGAGAAAGAGAGTGAGAGTTTAAGAGACGACTAGGGTTCTTTGACATGTTTCGAAGAGTTTTTGGTCCAATAAAAATAAGTCAAGTTCAGCAAAAGTGAGTTAAGTTTAACAAAAATAGGTTGAGCAAATAAAATTAAGTTCCACAAAAATAAGTTAAAGTCTAGCAAAAAAACAAGTTAAGTTAGCAAGAATAAGTTCAGCAAAAATAAGTTAAGTTCAGCTAATTAAATAAGTTCAGGTAAATAAAATTAAGTTAAACTTAGCAAAAATTAAGTTTAGTTTAGAAAAAATTAATTAAATTTAATGAAAATAAATTAAGCTCAACAAAAATAAGTTAAAAGAAAGACAAATCCTGAAATTATTAACTTACTCCATGTTCTAACCCCCTTTTGGGTTTCTTGTTAGGTCAATTAAGTTTTTAGATCTCTACTAAAATTCGTCAGTGTGTTGCTTCTCTCCTGCTTTTTTTTTTTTTTTTTTTTTTTTTTTGACACTGACTCAAAGACAGTTAGACAGTATATTGCCATCAATATGAAAATTAGATAGTTGATGCTTACCGAACTTCCCTCTCTTGTCAAGTGTCAACTCTACATCCAAGTTTATCAATCAACATGCACTAAACTGGAAGTGAATAACTCTTTTATACTTTTTGGATGGACCAATTCACGATAATTTATTGTGCGACTAAACTGATTTTATCACACAAGAACTAACTATATTAGAAAAAAAAGACTGACTATATCATACGAAAGCTGACTATATTAGAAATAATTACATTTTTTTAATGTAAGTGATAGAAACATTATGCATAGATGCCCCTCAAAAATAAATTCCCATGTATACCTGCACATATATACATCATCATGTGTGGTGAAACTCAATAAATTCGACCAAAAAAAACAAAACAAAATTGTGTATGTGATCTCCTTTATTATTTACTTTCTCGAAGAAGACTAAGTAATTGTAGAAAAAGAAAGGAGTAATATTTAGCCGTTTTCGATCAAAAAATGACATTTTTTTTTGGTGAATATTAAATAATGACATTGATGTTTATGTTTGAACGTGTGCAGGAAGTATTTGCAGCAATATATATTGAAGGTATGGTACACTGGTGTACTCATATGATACCATAAACTCCATATTCATATATCTACTTGACAATATAGTGGTTGGAGTATTCATGAGATGCCAATTTTTAATTTTATTCTCATCTTCCTCCTATCTAGTCCCCCCCTCTCTCTACTTCACTTTATGCGGGGACCAAGTGTAAAATTAGATTGTTGAAAACGAATTGTCGATTATGTTAGCTCCATCATTCAAGCTGTATCTTTATGTGTAGTACGTGTGAGTAATGAACTGTGAAGTTCAGCTGGGATCAAATAGAAAATATTTGATTTGAGTTTTGTTGACAAAATTATTATTTAAAAAAAATTATACTATTATAATTAATTAATTATAGATTAAGTAAAAGGTGCTATATAGTATATACTCTCTCAGTTCCTATTTGTTCTTCCTATATAGAATCTTTTTGACAAAGAAAAAGTCAAGTAGGAAGAACAAATAGGAACTGAGGGAGTACATTGTTTCAGTGTGTTATCCTTTTGAGGGGGTACTCTTAAACCCAACATGGAAATAGAACAAATTAAAGAAAAAAAAAACTCTTTATGTGTGATTCTTTTATGAAACAATTATCAAATTTGAGGAAGACGGGTCAAATTGTGGGGTAAATAAAAAACGTATGTTTGAAAATTATATAGCATGAGATTCCCAAAAGGTTTAGAAACAAAAACAATCTAAAATTTTGTCATATATCAATTGTGTAATCAATACTTCCTCTGTTATTTAATACATGCAACATGTTGGCTTTCACATATGGTAATGCACTATCTTGATTGTTTTTATATTTAAATGCTTCCTCTGTTTCTTAATATTTGCAACATACAGATGGAAATGGTATGACAGTCAAGGAAGGTGGAGGAGGAGAGGGAGTGAAACATTATGACTCATGTGATCCATAATAAAGTAATGTTTTCATTGTGTAAGTATTGTGAAACATCTCAAAAAGAAATATCTGTTGCAAGTATTAAGAAACGGAAGAAGCATTAATTAGTAAAACTTGTGATAAATTAATTAATGATTTGAAAATAGATATGAAGACTAACCAACAACATATTTAGATGAATATTCCAAAACCAAGTTATTGGTCAAGCCAATCAAACTTAAACAAAGCATGAATATGTCAAAGACCAAGACCAGATTAGTCGGACCAGGTCAACAGCACGGCCAAGCTAAATTAACCAACCTAGGGGGCTAGGGGCTAGGGCACGTTAGCCTTGCCAACTTAGCTTAAAACTAATTCAATCAACAACAAAAGTTATTTTAGCCGGACAGACTAGCTCGTACTAATATAATGAACAACCATATCAAAGTTTGCTAGTTGACAAAATATTGTTCCAAAGCAAACCTGAAAATTCACATGTTTTATATTTTGTGAGTGGATTAGATTTTCCAAGGTGCAATATTTGTTAAAAAATGAAATTTGTTGTTTATGTTACTCCTTCTTGGAAAAGGTATATGTATTAACATATTAACCTTGAATTTAGTACTTAATTGGGGAAAACAGACCATGAAATACTTTGTGGTATTTTTAATTGCTTGGAAGTTTTGGTATGAAATAGAATGAATAATGTGATACTATTAAAAATGATAAACTTGTTCTGTTCATATAACTCGGGTATGGAATATCATATCCACCTATTTCTTGTCCACCCTGAAACCCGTGAATTTCATACCACCAATCCCTTGTGGATTAAAATCCTCATACCTCTCCATTAATAATTATTTTTAGTCAATTTTGAGTAAATCGACCTATTAAATAATATATATTAGATTTTCTGTTTTATGGAGTTCCGATCTCATTCTAATGATATTTTTTTTAAAAAATAATTCTCATATCATTCTATTCCAATGATATAACGACCCTTATTTTTTCTTAGTGTATGGCATCATCATCAGATTCATCACTATGGATATAATATTTTTTAAAATTTGGAATTATCAAATGAATTAATATCAACTTCTTATTACCTAGCTCCCAAATGAACTTATCTAGATTGAATCTGGGTAATATTAACTCATGGTGAACATAACACCTGCAATAAATATTAGGGTACGGTGTTAATGAGCGAATCACATTTGAATTCGAGGTTGCTCGACTTCACTTGTAACATTTGTCTTCAAGTTTGAGTCTGTGTGGAGTTTTTTAGGATAAAAATCACCAAAACTATTAATAACCTAATTTTGAATTACCTTATATAAACTTTACTTAACACTTACGGCCCGTTTGGTAATTGGTTATAAATGGTGGTAACGGGAATGAATTTGTATATAAATTTGTGAAGAAAATCATTGTTCATTCCCATGGTAATGCTAATTTATCCTAAAGTATCTATTTTTCTTCTTTAATTTTCATTCTCATCCAATACCACGCACCTTGTAGCTGGTAACTAGTGGTAATAAAATTTGCTTCCCATTGGAGAAAAAAAAAACACAAGCTAAGGGGAGATATTGCTTCCCCATAGAGGAAAAAACACAAACTCGAGGGTTGAAATTGTCTCCCCTTGTAGAGTTTAAGGGTGCTTCCCTTAGCTTGTAATATTACACTTAAAATTCATTTCCATTAGTCATTACCACCATTTATTAACGACTACCAAACGAGCCGTAAGTAAAATTTATCAAAGGTACATAGTCGATCTCCGGCCTCTTGGAATCCTATCTCAGAAAAGTCGAGTAATGCTTAGAGGTGGAGGGAGGAGGGAGATTCATTCTAGGGTTGGAGGTATGGGAGGTGGCCTCCATACCACCGTAACCCAAGTTTTATTGTTTCTTGTACGCGGTGGTTAAGAAGCCAAAATCAAAACTTTTGATGTACTGGTAAAGTGTTTGGTCGTACTCGTACCAGCCAAATTTGCATATAGACACGTAAATGAAGGTGACGGCTTGAAAGCAACAATGAAATTTCTCCACTTAACTTATAATTTACCGTATAGATCTTGCACCTTCATGAAAGTTAAGTTACCATTACAGTGTTTCTTAATAAGTATAGCTAAATGACAACAAGAATAGTACACTTTCCCAAATTTTGCTAAAATATCACAGTAAACACAAATTATTAAGAGTACTATGTATAAATTAAATTTTCTAATTTGTGTAAACTACTGTAAATTACAAAAGAAAAAGGACATGATCAGTTAATCACTGAACATATGTATGTTTCTAAACGTTACATTAGATATATAGATGAGACAATTTTGTTCTGGTCCCAAAAACAAAGTCCCATAACTTGAATAGTAGTCGTTTAGCCAGAAAGCTTTAGGTATGTTTTTTGTGTAGACTTAATTATAGGGGACCAACTCATGATTGTCTCATCCTTATTTTTCTCAAGCATATTGAAAGCCAAAAAAAACCAGTACCTCCCAATTTAAGAAAGATGAATGTCTAATAACTAATTACTGACATTCCAGCAATGTAGTAATCCAGGTGTGTGTGTCACAACCCATGCCACTAGTATGTCATCACAATTTCCTTGTTTTCTATGCTCCAAAATTTTTCTTAATCCAAAGTGTTTGATACATATTTGGAAATTTGTCCATTACTATATATTTTCAATAAAAAAATTTGTGACTTACGGCATTTAAAAGAAATGTAAAATTTACGTCTTTAAATTGTTTATATTTATGGAATGTTTTTTTCACCTTATTTCTGTCCTTCTTAGAAATAATAAATGTAGGTTAGGTCTAATAAGTTTAGTTCAGCAAAGATTAAGTCTGACACTCTCACAAAATAAGGTCAAATAATTTCAGATAAGTTCATATGAGCAAAAATAAATTGAAATAGGGCCTTATTCTTATTACCTTTGGTTGTTTCTCGATAATTATTTTTGGGCCAAGATCATCGGCATGACTTCATAAATTAATTGCATAGACTAAGACATCATTTTGGGGCAAGAAAAACCACATCAATGAAGTTAATTGTGTCACACAAATCTCATTGATAAGTTAAATTAGCGAGTTAATATCAGTTGATCAAATAAGTCAAAGGTAATAATTGACCAATTCTTACTTCTATTCATAATTGACAGTACCAAATCAATTCATGTCATTCAAAAAATAAGGGAAAATGTGACACGAAATTCAATTATAAGTTAAATATAGAGGTAATAAGTTCATATCAGTTGATCTGATACTTCAAAGGGTAATTTTATCAAATATATTTGTATCGAAGTTGATGCATCTATAGATATTCAAGTTTTTCTCCCTTGTCCCTCATAAGAAGTGTTCAATTTAATGTTAGTTTATAAGTCTTTATATCTCAGCACCTATAAATATAGAAAAGTTCTTATACTCCCTTTTTTTTTCTTTTTTCTTTTTTACAAACTTTAACTATTGTGGTCAAAATATAAAGATATTGTACATTCTTTGTAATACAAAAATATTAAAGTATTGTCATGGGAGATTTATTAGATATGTTTTAATGCATGTTTTCAATATATCAAAGTTGTACAAATTTTACTCAATTATAAAAATTAAGGATATTAAATTATTAATGAGATTAAAAATGATCCAATTAAGGCTGTGCAAATCAAAGTGGGTACACGTAAAAAAAAAAAAAAAAAAAAAAAAAAGACTGGCATATGTTTCTTTAGGTTTAGAAAAAACACTTCTAATTACCCTATTACTTGGTACTTAACCTTATAAATTGATTAGTATAAACAACAATTTATTACAAAATGAAAATTCCGCCATAGAATAATTAAATTTGTTAGAGAAAAGTTTTGAGCATGTGTATCCAGTACAGGAGAGTGAGGGATAGCCTAGTGTTTAGAGCTCCCCTTCCGGTTTCAAGAGGTCTTGGTGTCGATTATCACCCTAGGCAAGTTGGGATCCCCTTTATCCTTCCCAACTTGTCAAGGTTTCTCCATACCTTAGTTTTAAAAAAAAAATTTGGGTATCCAGTACAGGTGCCTTGAAACATAGTTTCACTTTCGGTGCATGCTTGCAAACTAGGGATTGGTCCTTTATTACGAGCTAGCTCAATCCTAAGTTTATATATTGGTCCAGCCAAATGACTGAGAGACTCTCAGTCCCTGATTTGAAAGATAGGCCCAGCTTAAGTGCCCTAGGTTGGTCCTAAACTTGGGTTGGTCGTTTGACTTATCAAAAATGTGGTCTTGGTCTTTGACATATACATGCTTGTTTAACAATAATTAGTTGTTTCTCACTGTCTTTCTTGGTTTTTCTTCCACGTTGTTTTCGTGTATTCTTGAAATTCTACGTTATATTTGTACTTCAAATCTATATAAATATATTAAGGAGTCGTTTGGTTCACTATCTTTGGGCTTCAAGAAAGGGAATCAATTACCGATTCCCTTTCTTCTTGTTTGGTTCAACCCTCATCAATCCCTTACCATTACTTGATGGTAATGAATTCCCCCAATTTGTTACCTTCTCCTCCCCCTCAAATAACAAAATCCATTACTTGAAGGTAATGGTTACCCTTCATTTCCATTTCTTGGCTTGAACCAAACACTCAATAAAGGTAATCATTTTTGTTACCATTCCCTTCCTTTATTTGTATCCATTCCCTTTTCATTCCATATCTTGAACCAAACGACCCCTAAAAGGCGTTCCTTTCTCAATCTTTTAATACACAGGTTTATGACCTTTGAAATGAAATGTAAGAGTTTAACTACCAATCCACTACAATTTCAATGTTTAATGTTTCAAAGTAAAACATAATAAAGTCTTATAATTATATATAATTATTAAGACATAGACAAACTTTTTGATCTCTAACACTTTTATTAAGTTAATAACATCCTCTTACCTCCATTAACATTGTTATTTTTATCCCCAATAATTCCTTGGAAGTTTTTCTAAAAAACAACTTGCAATTATGAAACTTACGAATAATAATATATTTAATAACTTTAACTGCCCGGGGCATCGCCCAAGCCAAAAATACTAGTTATAAATTTTATAAGGCGGTACATCCTTGAACATTAAAATGTCTCAATTGTAATTTGTATCCTTGCAGATATTTAGTTAGTATTTCCATTTATTATGCAACAACAATATTTTACATTATTATAAGTTCATTTTTTAGGTAAAATGAAGATTCCTTGCAAGTCTGGGAGGAAGGAGGGGGGAATTTGGGGATTTCACTTTGTAATGAGTAAGAATCAAACCCTTATTATAGGAGTGAAAAAAGGGTCAAAAACTAACTAGATTAACCTTAATTATTATAAGTTCATAAAATTACAGCAAATACGTACGTAATTATGCAAAGGTGGGATTATTTTCGGCTGATGAGCAAAAGGTGGGATTTTTCTTGTCCATTTTTCCCATATTTTTATGGGCGCAAAGTAGTTTGAGTATCTTCATCATTGGACCATAAATCTCAAAGGAATTATTGGACCATAATGTTATAGGTTGTAGCCCGTATGTAACCCTAAAACCCCCTCTGTTTTTTATCATTCTCACTTTTTTGTGCGCGCTCCCAGTGCATGTCTTTGAACTTAGATATCTTTCATTATATATTAGTAAAAACTATAACGATTGAATATTAATAAAATACTAATTGAGATGAATCAAACAAAATCCCACATAACTATATTTTTTTCTTATAAATTGAGAAAAAGTGAGAAGATACTCTTTGAGTATGAATAGTAGTGTCAATATTCCAAGTGAGAAAGATAACAAAAAAAAACAGAAGGAGTACTAGTTTAAAGGTAATTTTGATTATATATAGAGTAAGTTTGACCATTTAACAACATCTTTATATATTTTCATGGTAATTACAATTAGTTTTAGGATAACTTCGATAATTTATAGGGACTCTGATTTGGTTAATTGACGGTAATATTGGTTAACTTAATGGTAGCTTTGATTAACATAATGATAGCTTTAGTTCACTAGGGTCACTTTAAATGTTATAAGGGTAACTTTGATTATTGTAAGAATAACTTTTGGTCATCACTAGTTTGTTAACTTTGACTAATAAAACTATATAGTTTATAAGGGTAACTTTTTTTTTTTGAGAGGATATAAGGGTAACTTTGATTAGCTTGAAGATAACTCTATTCTAATAAAGGTAAGGGTAACTTATTATCGTAAGAAAAACTTTTATTCACTAACTGATCGCCACTTTAGTTATTATAAAGGATATCTTTGACTAATTTTAGGATAACTCCAATAAAATTAAGGGTATCTCAGGATACTTTGAGAGTGTTTTTTATTAATTATAACATTGATTAACTTTAGGGTAACTTTAACTATTCTAACGACAATTTTAGATAGTTGTAGGATAACTTTAGTTAATTTTCATGGAACTTTGGGTGATTTTACAACGACTTTTGATAATTTATGGATATTATATGATGAGGGTTTAGTATGTATTTGAAATGTTTGTGTTTTCATTTAAATGTAAATTTGATTAATTTAAGTTTCATTTTGAACAATTTAAAGTTCACTTTGATCAAGTTAAAGGTAACTTTAGTAAAGATGAGGGTAACTCTTGTAATTTGAGGGTGTTTTTGATTTATTATAATACTGATTAACTTTAAGGTAACTGTGATAGTTGTAAGGTAACTTTAGTATTCTTTTTGAAATTATTTGTGTTGCTATTTCAATAATAAAATTGACTATTAGTGTCATTTTGATTACTTTAAGGGTCACTTTAAGTTATTTAGGGTCACTTTAATAAATTTAAGGATACCGATCTCATCCCCTCCCTATTACCAAAGCATATGATAGTCATTTCGTAGGAGAAGTTGTAGCCCACAATTAAATTCAATAAATATTATTTGCTCAATATCTATTTTGTCTTATGTTATTTTACATATTGGAAATATGTGGTATACGAATTGGTTTTTTGGTGTCTATTGGTATTTTATTCTTTTTAGTTAGGTAAGATGAAAATCAATTTGACCTGAGTTACTGGGTTAGACATTTTGGGAGTAGTCAGGACTCAGGAGGACTAGGGGATTCCCTCTTCCAAAGTGTTCCTAGTGGGGAGTGAACCACAACATTACGTTAAAAAGTATCCTGCTTTTCGCTAGGACAAGTTTAACCGGGTTATAGGTATTTCTTATTAGATTAAGGAAATGTTGGGTATTTTTGTGAATCTTTAATTATTAATACCAATATTCAGTTAGCTTACAAACTAATGCACTACAAATCATATTTGCATGAAAATGGGCTCAGTCATTGGGTTGAAACAATTCCAGTAGGTCCTGTGATGCAGCCAAGCCTTTCCATACCAGTTGTCAGCTTGGGCTGTTCAAAAGCGGCCCATCGGAGAAAAATTGAAACTCGTTTAGTACATGAACCAAAATTGAATTGTCAATATTTGCAAGAAATTCGATTAGTAGTTGCAGCTTTTATCATGTTAGGATTTTTTTGGTTTTTTAAGATGCATATCACATCCCTATATAACTTATCCTTTTTTATGTGTCAATATGTGATTGCTTTTCCATTAACTTGAAGACATTCTCTTCAATTATAACAGTTAGTTATTCATGTTGGTTTTAGTAAGTAAGAATTGTTACTTCAATCTTAGGAAAAAGAATTGTGAGTTTACAAAATTTATTTATTATGCCATCATTTAAGCTCCACATGTTAGTATGATGTGTTTGATCAATTTAAATGGTTAACGAGCCAAGCTGAAATGGGGGAAATTATAAAGCGCGAGCACAAGGAATGCATGTCAAGTTTAGAACGAACATGCAAAATTTTTTTGGTGCGAATGAGCCACAAGGGTGGGGATAAGAATCGATCACAGGATCACCTGGAACCGGGAGAAAAGCCCTAACTAACTGAGCTATTCCTCACTCTCAGCACGAACATGCAATAACTCAGCTTGACTCCACTCATTTATATCCTTATGTGTGGTTGCTTCCTTGCATAAGTTGTTGCTATTCTAAAGGGTTTCTCAAAAAGTAATTTTCTTAACTTATCCATATGTTGCCTTTCAATTGTTACGGTTACAGTTATTGCTGGACTACATATTAGAACTACTGAGTGTATTCATCATACACCCGGGTGTACCATGTTCATGGTATACCCAAGGCTATTTTTTTGCTCATTTGATCATTTGAGACTTCCAAATGAGATAGTAAGAGCTCCAAATGAGCAAATGAGAGAAAATAGTATTGGTTGTACCATGCTCATGATACACCCGGGTGTATGCTAAAGATTGTAGAAACAACTAACATATACACCATATAGTCATAAGTCATATACATTCATACATAGTTTCGTACCCCAAAAAAATTAGGCACTATTCTATCTTGCATATAAAATTGGGATTTGGGAGTGATTTATATACTATTGCATGCTAACTATTAACAATAGTATATACTAGCATATATTTGCTCAAAATCGGACATCAAACATTATATTGGTTTTTCATGAAAGAAAGTATACGCTAGTATATATCTTATAGAGGGAAACATTTACATGAATAAACCAATGTAGGACATTGTTATTTGATTACCTACAGTTTATAAATAAAAAAAAGAAAGAAAAGGGAAACATTTACATGAATAAAACCAATTTTCATCTATCTTATTGAGGGATGCTAATAGAGCGAATCGATCACATCGAGGGGTGCTAATCGAGCGAGTCGATCATGAGCAAAGACCCATTAAACTCGCCAAACTCCTGCTTGACTCGTGCTCGTTAAGATTTGTTATAGCTCGACTTGAAACTCGACTCAAACTCAAGTGGCTCAAGTATTCAAACGGAACCGATCTGATGACAAAGTCAGTCCAAAGATTCAAATCAATGTAATCAGTTAAGTTCATATCTTAGGAAGGCCCACATATACAATAGTAGTATACTAGGTCCAAGAGGAGACTTGAATAAATTCCTTGGGTACGAGTAATGTTTTATATACTAAACTAGCTTTTAACCCGTACAAAAATGCACGGGAGGTTTATATAGATATAATTTAGACCCGTATATAATGTATGGGTTGCATTTTGTTTATTAAGTAATATTTTTATTCCAGATTTATTGAATTCATAATTATTATAATCCATGCATTTAAAGTTGAAAGATTGTAAAATGTAAAATTATATTTCATTATATTTGTTACAACATTTTAAAGTTTGAAAAATATTATAATTGTGATATACATTGATAAATACGTAAATAATGAAACAAAAAACACATCAAAATGCATGGGAATTTTTTGTTTTATGAAATTTAAGATTTTAGGATCGTCTCGTAAAATCATGATTTGAATATTAGTTCGTGATTTAAAGTTTTTATAATCATGTCATGTATTAAGAATACATTAGAAATCGGTTTTACACCCGTGCAACTTGCATGGGAAAGTTTTATTGTTTAATAAATTTAAGATTTTATGTTATCTCCCCTAAAATCATGGTGGAAATATTTAACCCGATAATCTATAAATAAAAATTGATAATATAAAAGTTAACAATATAAAAAATAAAGCATATAAGTTTGAAAAGGTGAATTTTAATTTGCTATTCTTATATACAGGTTTTCTAAAGCATGAATGGTCAAGTATAGGAAATCAATGGTTTATTTCATGATTATTTACTTATATAAAGAAAAAAATGTGTTCAATACTTTTGAATTGGCAATATGAAATACTTTTTACATATTACTATCAATTTTAATGACTATAGTCAATGCTTTTAGACTTTAAGAACTCATGAGAATAATTCTATCTAAATTTTAAAATTAATAATTGTTATTTAAATTTTATAATCTTGTGTTGATAATAATTAAGATTGGTACGTTGTATAGTTACGATTTTAGGGAGAAGTGTTTGCTATTGTAATGCTTATTTGTGTTCAATCAATATTCTATGATTGAGAATCATTAAAACTATCTTATGACCCATACATTGTACAGTTAAAAATATTAACAAATTTCAACCATTTCCAAAAAATTTCCAAAGTTCTTTTTCAATTTGACAATTGTAAAAAATTACAGCTAAAAATAAAAATATTAGCTGGTGATATAAAATTTTGAGATCTTATATTTAGAATAACTGGAAATTGGCTTGTAACCCATGCGTTGCACTGTGACTTATGACACTCATGTTATTTCCTAGTTATATAGTACAATAATATCAACAATCCTGAAGTATTTACTAACAATGTAATATGAAAAAAAAAATTAGTGCTTGCAAAGGTAATATAGGTGGTTGTTTGGTATATATGGGAATTTAATTCCCATGGGAAGTTCCATTTCATAGGAAGTTATTTTCCTTTTGTAATTCCTAGAAAATTGTCAAATGTGTTTGGTTGACATCAAGGAATTTGTAATTCCCATGAATTGATGTAAGAATTTTAAAAGACCAGAGGGGCTAGGTGAATAAATTCCCATGTTTTGTGCGAATTTCAATTTCCCATGAATTTTCATTTTCCCCATTTTTCCCACATCATGTCAAGCAAACACCTACCCAATTTAGAAAACTATGGGAATTTCTATTGTCTACAAAATTTCTTAACATGTATTATGCTAATAAGAGGTTGAGGTGGTGGAGTAGTGGCATCGCTTCCCACCTCATATCCCTGAGGTCTAGGGATCAAATCTCATGGGACTCATTTGAGGATTTCCCCTTACCCCCCCTCAAGTGAGTCCGCTTCATCTTACCTTAAAAAAATTGTATTATGCTAATAAATATTAATTAAAGATGTAATATAATTTTGGAAATATTTTCGTTCTTCTTTGCTCGAGTTAATAGATATTTTAAAATTTTTTTCTCTCTTATCTTCACGTGGCTAAAAGAATTTTGTCTTTAGATAAATATATAGATTACTCATACTTTTAAAATAATGTTTGTTTGAAATGGTGACATTTCATTGTATCAATACTATAAAAAAATATTTTCTAAACTTTCCTTAAAAATAGTGTAGATATCATAATTTCAGTCTGGATCCGCCATTGATTGTGTTGCACGACTGTGACTTATAACTTTTGTAATTTTTTTGAAGTGAAATTCCTTCTTTTTTTCACTTTTCCACAATAGTTTTCAAGGGTTCTCTCGTTGACTTTCGTTATATTTTTTCATCTTTGGAATTATGAGTTTTGATTGATTTGCGAAAAGGTAATTTATAATAATGAATTTGGCTCGAAAAAATCAAGATTTCTTTCTAATAAATATGGTTAAAGTTGTGATATTAAATATTTTATGGATATAGTTAAAAATCAGAATATTACTTTTGAACATAAACATTCAAAGAAGCTTTTTTTTTTTCTAATTCATGCGTTCGCTATTGACTAATATTTTCTCAGTGGATGGTGATGACCCACTATCCACAAAATCATGGATCCGCCATTGATGGTGTTGCATGATTGTGACTTATAACTTATGACCTATTTCCTCCGTTCTTTTTCTATTGCAACAATGAGATTTTTACACTATTCACTCACCACCCTTTCACTATCTCTTGTGATTTTTACGTAAGGAATGATATAGTCATGTGGGATCTTATTAGATTCGTTTCGATTTATACTTTCAAAATATCAAATTTTATCATTTTTACTAAGAAGTAATTAAAGATATTAATAGTTAAAGTTGTGCATTGGCAAGCATGAAAACTCTATTGTTGCAATAGAAAAAGAACGGAGGTAGTATATTATACTCCCTCCGTCCCGTAATATAATGTTTGCATTCCATTTGGGATGTCCCAAAATGTTGTTCTCGTTTCTATTTTTTAATTCCACAATTCCCCTTGATTTGCCTAAAAAACCATGCAACCATCATTTATTTGCTCCTGGGAAATAGTTTTTTTCTTTGTTTATTGAACCTAAGGGTTGAATTAGTCATATATTTATTGCTCTTTCACCCATAATACACCATTCTCTCACCTAAAACCAACTTTTTTTTCCCACAACATTATTTGTTTATCATTCATGTTCCACTTTCCTTAATTCTCGTAAAAAATGAGAAATAAGCACTATATTATGGGACGGATGGAGTAATAATTAGGGATATATATATAATAATTAGTTGCATTTGTGGGTGGTATGGTATTTTTTTGCAAATAATTATATTAAACTATCTGAGTCTCTCTCTTCTTATGTTACCAAACCATGTCCAACCAACTAAAGTTCTAACTCCTTACTCCAAAAGCACGATTATATGTAGTCCTAAATTTCAGCAAAATTTTTGTTCAACAACGAAGATCAAGCCCATGCGTGTAGTTTATATCAACCACTATTGGCTTTCAATTCAATAAAGCTTTGAAGAGTGAATGGAAAAGAAAAGACATCTGATGAAGGAGATTCGTTCAACTCAGAGTAAAAAGAAAAAATGGAAACATAAGGAGTGAGATTGGAATATCTTAATTGTTAAGTTCTTTTTCCTAAAAAATAAAACTTCAATACCAATAAAATAGGCATGCTTTTTTTTTCGCCCAATTCTATGTTTGCATGTTGGTTTTATCCATC
The DNA here is from genome assembly GCA_947646795.1 of Beta lomatogona. Taxonomy (NCBI): domain Eukaryota; kingdom Viridiplantae; phylum Streptophyta; class Magnoliopsida; order Caryophyllales; family Amaranthaceae; genus Beta; species Beta lomatogona. Next base: position 439,826 of record CANSNZ010000377.1, read on the forward strand.
TATTTTTTATATAAATAATATAAGTCACACAACTCCTATATTTTTTACAAAAAAAAGTATAATTTGGCAATTCTAATGTGTAAGATTAGTCCTATAAACTATAAATTTTGTATTTGATGAAATTTTAGCATAATTTAATAGAGTTGTATTTTTTATTTTTGAGGGAAAAAAGTTGTAATTTGGCAATTCTAATGTGATACAACCTATTGTCTATTAATTATATCTTCATTTGCATTTATATTACATTATATATTATTAGGAAATATTCTAATTCATCAATAAAGGCGCCCGTCCTTGGTTAGAGCCATTGTTAGGCACTACATTCTTTCACATTTGTAGAATCCATGAAGACGTGGCGCGAAGCGAATGCAATATGTTTTGTTTAGATTGTCATTTAGATGCATTATGCTAGTAATGCAGATCATTCAGGCACAAAGATCATCAAGTAATTCATGTGGGTTCAATTATGTATTTTTTTGTCATATCATATCATATATTATAACATATGGTATGATATATAATATGTGATTTTATGTATATATTATATATAGATAAGAGGATCTTCATACATTACGTAGTGAGAGTAGGAGATGTATAGAAGATGATGGATATTGAGTGCAGACATACGCTATAAACAATGGAGTGCAAACCATTTTCTGCGGATTGGTGGTTCACAAAACGCATCATATCGAATTTGCTCTCTTAATATGTAATTTTAGGAACTGATTTATGTATGATTTATGAATTGTTTAATTTGTTACCTAATATAGGAGATTGCAATTGATTACCCTATCATCAATCAAGGGCTTAATTAGATTGCACAATCAAATATTATATTTTTAAATGACACGTGTGCATTGGCTTCCATAAGATTGACAAATGGCAAGACGAAGTTTGGGGAGAAGCATTTTCTTGCCACATGGCAAGAGTGATTATAAGCTTGGCACCTAAGCAAAATGAACCTTATATATATATATATATATATATAGCTCTCATCTCATGATAATCCATCAATTTGGGACTAATGCTTCCCCTACTTTGCGCCTTTCCCATGTTTTTGATGCTTCATTCATCTCTCCTTTTTTCGTTCTTTTTTTCCTATTTGTTGCTTATCTTGTTAATGAGTCAGCTAATTTTATTTTAATTTGCATTAAAAAAAGAGATTTATTCAATTCATATTTTTCAACATTTTAGGTATGGAATGACTTTATTTTTCTACATGTAATATTTACCTAACATGAGTATATTTTTCTATATTATATAAAATAAATTCTTAGAATATATATATATATATATATATATATATATATATAATTATCGAACTGCTTGCGAGCTTGTCGAGTCGAGTAGGGTCATGACCCGTGCTCGTTAAAGTTTTGAGTCGATTTTGACTGGGGGTTGATGGAGTCGAATTTGAGTTACTCGACTCAACTTAATTAGCACCCATAATCTTATAAAAAATATTCCAACATTGTAGTATGTAGGATAATTTCCACGTCTTTCGGGGACCTTGCGAAAATAATTCAATCTCTTATATTTCTTGTCTTAGGTAAATAGGTAATCTATTTGAGTCTAATATGTGTATGTAGGGATGGCAGTGGGGCGGGTCAAGTAGGAGACCCGCCCCATCCCCTCCCAAGTGGGGCGGAGATGGGTCTAGGTTTGGTGGGGATGGGGCGGGGATGGGTATTAAAATCGTACCCGCAATGGGTGGTGGAGCGGGTGTGGATTTTATGCTATACCCGCTCCACCCCCGCCCGCCCCGCCCCACCCCCGCCCGCCCCGCATATTTATTATTAAAATTCTATTTATATACTTATATTATTAATAATTTTATCTTGCAAAATATAAATATGTGGGTATGACACGGTCGCGGATACCTATGTGGGTGGTGGAGTGAGGATAAAGTGGGTACAACGCGGGTACGAAGCGGGTGCGGGTACCCATGCGGGTGGTGGGGCGGGGATGGGTATAAATACGTACATGGTGGGGTGGGGATGGGTCTGAAAATTTCCCCCGCAATGGGTGGTGGGGCGGGGATGGGGATGAGAATTTTATGCGGGTGCGGGGGTGGAGGTACCATCCTCCGCACCCGCCCCGCCCAATTGCCATCCCTATGTGTATGTATAGGAAAATGAGCGGTTGGGGTATATCCTGTTGGGATGCAATCCACGAAGCACACTAATTTTTTTTAGAAGTGTTATGTAGATTGGTTATTTACATATTCTAGTAAAAGTAGTAGATTTTTTAAATTTTATAAATATAGGATATATATATAGGGAGGTATTTTTATACAGTTGTTAACCAAATAAGAGGAAGAAATTAAAATTGCCCCTCAAAAAAAAAAAAGGAAGAAATTTGCAGTTGGAAGACATTTGATAGGAAGAAAAATACATTATACTCCCTCCGTCCCAAAATATAGTTCCCATTTCCATTTTGAGTGTCACAAAATATAGTTCCCATTTTCATATTTAGTTCCACATTTTTCCGTAATTTGTCTAGAAAAACCGTGTCCCATCATTTATTTGCTTCTGGAATTTTATTTTTTGCTTTGTTTATTCAACCCAAGTGTTACAATTAATGCTCTTTCACCAATTATTCTCCATTCTCTCTCCTAAAATCATCATTTTCCATACAACATTTATTTAAATAAACAAAAAATCTTAATACTTCTCTTAGTAACTACTTGCATAAATTACCTTGAAAAAAGGGAAATGAGAACTATATTTTGGGTCGAAGGGAGTAATTATTATTTTGCAGTTCATTAATAAAAGAATAAATGGATTAAACCACCACTAAAAATTCCTTATGTGTGTTTACTGTTTATGGTTGTTCATTTTAAAAGTAAAGTTCTTAATATGATAATGTCTCCAAAATTAGAATTGTTTTAAACTCATCGAAACTCGTGATTGTTTGGATGAAAACTAAAAGGTTGAAATTACTTATGTCAACTTTTTTCTTATATAAAAAGAAAAGGGTTTCGGGTCAAATATAATTGAAGTGGGTCCACAGATACAAAGCTTAATTATCGATACTTGTTTGCCAACCTGGACTGGACCAGACTGGCCCATCACTGGTCACATTGTCAACTTATTAAACCATAATTAACTCGTTATTCTTTTTTGCCAATAAAATGTGGCATGTTGAAATTGCTGGTCAAGTTTGACAGCCATATGTTAAAATTAAAATTTCCACCTTTTTTTTATTTGATGTGGCCGGTCAACATGTAACGTTCAAAACAAGGAAACACACATTGCTAAGTAAAACAAGAATATCCCTTTAAAAAAAAGTAAAACGAGAATATTAATTTCTGAACTTAGGACACGTTCTCCACAACTTATTTTCGCCCGCTTAATTCAATTCGCCGGCTCAATTCCTAAATTATTATCATTACTATTAATTAGTTATAATTCAGTTCAATTCAGTTCAGTTCAGTTCAGTTGTTTTATGCCGAATAGAACAGACCCTTAATATGTGTAGTTTGTGATAAGGTTTGGTTGGATCTCCCATATAATTGTATTGGATGTCTAGATAACACTAACTAATACAAGGGCAATTTTATATGTAGTCCTAATGGTTACATATAAGCATTAAATATATTTTCTGAAGTAGTATTATTTGAAAAATTAATGACACAATCACAAGTCAATCGATATAACTAATGTTTATTTATTGCTTAATATTTTCATTTTTAACTTCTTATATGTAGCTCTAAGGAATACATATAACATTTCCCTTAATACAAAGCCTTGTTTTTCATTTCAAATAAAAAAAAATGTTGGTCCTCTCCACTTCAACTTATATAAATTATCATCCTTTAGTTTTACGAAGATTTATTCACTTTGAATTTCATTCAAAATTAAGAAAATTGGAACATTGTTAGGGACAAAAACGAAAAAGATGGGGAGTAAAGAACATAAACAGTGAAGTATAAATTAAGGAGATTTCAGTATAGAATTAGGTAAATCTTTGTATAATGTACCAAAGAAGGAAAGTAAGTAAATCTTTGTGAAAGGGATGGAGTGTTGTATAGAATTAGTTTTAACCAACAAAATCAGCATTAATAACTACATTATGATCAAGACTGTAATCTTATACACTGTAACACCAAAAAAGTTAGATGATAACTACATTATGTACGGTTGGTATGATCATTTTTTTTTTGGCCCCCACTGGGAATCCTTTGGTAAAAAGAAGGACCCTACTGGACCAGTGCTTTTCACAGACCAGTCAGCCCAGCTATACAATCACAAATAGGTAGTGGGGCTCGAACTTGTGACCTCAAAGTCACAAGGTGAGTCCCACGACCTCCACCAAGCAAGCTTGGTAGTTGGTAGGGTTGGTATGATCTTAGGGTGATTATTACTTCAACCACGTCAATTTCTAATACGTACAGATCATAATTATTCTTTTGACTAGGGACTAAGTTAGTACTCGAAGTAGAATAGTAAGAGTAGACTATAACCAGCTGAATAATCCTAGAGAATAGACCAATATGTGGATAATCATTAACAAGATTAAATACCAATAAGGCAATAATACAACTAACTAATTTCAATTTTCAACAGTTAAGAAAACTAACATTAACCAGAACCAAAGTATCAAAGTATAGTAGTGAGTCAAAAAGTTATGAAGTATATGAAATATTCTCTTTTGGTACTATATAGTATATTATCATATCCAATATTCGAATAAAAAGTAGGTATTGGAATCAACCTGTTACATCACTGTGTTTTTTCTTTTCCTCAATTCTACTCTATCTACCAACTACCAAGTATAATTTGCATCAATAATTTACACTTGAAAAGTGACTAAACAAAAGAATTAACAAATTATAATCTCAACTACAATAACAATATAAAAGAATAAAAGAATATTGGTCAGTTTAGATTTGTAAAGAATGATTGCTTGAGCTTGAGTTTGAGTTTGAGTTTGAGTTTGAGCTTGAGCTAGCTTCTTCATTATCTAAGTCTTAAGATCATTATGCCTCTTGCTAGGGCCAGAAACACGCTTTGTACCCTTTGGTAGGGCAGCTAACACCAATGCCCTAAACTTCACGTACTTGTCATTGTTGTTATGATCTTCAATATCAAGGCTCCCTTCAATAGCATTACCACCACCGGATCGTTGCTCAGAAACCTCGAAAAGCCGTGTCGAAAGAGCGAGGTTGAGGCCGGAGGCGGTCGCAACCAATGCATTATTATCTTCATTGCTAAGGACAACCCCTTTTAGAAGCCTTGCATGGCAAGTAAAATAACAATTTGTGACTAATAATACTACCAATAACATTATAAACAACCCTTTTGATGATGGCATCTTAGAATTATTTTTTTTGGGGGGAGAAAAAGCTTCTTTTTAGGCCAAGAAAGAATAATGATATGGAATGAGAAATAATGGAATAAAGGAAGTTAAGCTAAGGTAGAGGATTATATAAGGAAATCTAAAGGGTGGTTGAGGTGGTAAAGCAAATAGTATGCGTGGCTTTTTGTGTGCACAAAAGAAAGTCAATAGTAGGAAATTCATAGGAAGTGGGGTTTTAAATTGAATAGTATTTTGTTGTTGAAACCGTGTTTTGACTCTGTTTTTTAGGGATAGTTTTAATTAATTTTGTAGTGGTGTTTTTTTTCCACTTTTGGTATAGTTGGGGCACTCGTATTTGGGTTGGCAAGACGTGTCGGTGCAATGCACATATAGATGGGCCTTGTGAGATTTCATCAGTGCTGACATATTGGGCCTTCATGCTACCTCAAAGGAAGATTGGACACAAAATTTCTCCATTATGATATACCTATCTTTTAATAAGATTCACCAAAAGGATAATAATGTGAGTCGACATACAAAAAAGTTGTGAGTTGAGTTCGAGTGAACCTTAACTAGTTGACTTGACTCAAGAAATTGTGAGTCTCGTCATGAACTCGAGATTTGTATTGATCTTAGACTCGATCTGAGTATTGTATGGAAAAAGATTATAACAAAGTGCTCTCATGTTCTTATATATGTAAGTGCTCCTTTGTTTTTATTATGCGTGGTAGTTTGGTGTATTTCATAATTGTAATTGCGGTCTTAATTACATTTAGAGTTTTTCATGGTTATGAAAATCCTTGAAAGATAATGAAAAATACCAAAGCTTTCATAGTGCTCCCTGAAGCACCTATAATTAGGTACTGCCTCGCACATTTCTTGCACATTTTACATTTTCCTTATTTACACTTTCCTCATTTGAACAACATATGTGACAAATGCGCAAAAAATGTGTTTGGTCTAATAAGTTCCAATAAGTTCCAATAAGTTTCAATCAAGTCCAATAAGGTCTAATAAGCTCCAATAAGTTTCAATCAAGTCCAATAAGGTCTAATAAGTTCCAAAAAGTTAATACCAAATAAATGAATGTTAAATGTGTAATTATTGATTGATTATTATTATTAGAAAAGTAATATGCTAAAAGTTAGCAGTATTAAGTAGTAATTAGTGGTTGACTATTATCAGAATGATAATATGTTATTAGTATAATATTATAATTTTGATCAAATAAGGCTAAACATTAATAATAATCATACTCTTATGTTTTACAAATCATTTGATCGTCGACTTGTGAGATTTCAATCACTTGTTAGTGAATTCATCACTTGCATTAGTTGTGTTAACATGAACCAAATATACAATACTTGCGTGCTTTTAAATTTTTGTAGAAGTATATTTCTACATGAACCAAATATATCTCAATGCATACTTGTTTTAACAATTCAACTCTTTATCTACATAAGTTTCAATAAGTTCAATAACAGTTATCGAGATTCAATTTACGATACAAATAAGGGTATATACTATTCAACTTATTTTTTCTAAATTTATCTTATCTTATTTGAACTTTTTTGAATATTTCCGACTATTCTGAGCTAATTTAAATTTTATGAACTTTTCTTAACTGAAGTTGGACCTTTTGTTTCATTTTTCTAATTCTTTTTAAATTTCTCAAAAAATCTCATATTTTTGTAAATTTTTCTTAATTTTTCTAAAAGCAAGTACAAATAAAAAGAATACAACACGTTCTTAAAAAAGCTCTACAGATAGACATTGCCGACAATCTCACCTTATTGTTATAATTCATGTTCCTTTTTAAAAAAAATTATCTTAAAGGGAAGGTATATTTCACATCTAAGCTAATGGAATATAGCTAGGTTTGAATAACTTTGCTTTGAAAAATGAAGTTGTATTCATAAAATAACCGCGTGAGACACAAGAGTAACTATTTTTGGCGGGTTTTATATAGGTGGGAGACAATAAGTGATGGCACCCCCTTAAATATTGTTGGCGACACATTCAGTTTATTCGAACTTTGAGCCTTTACAAACAAAACTTTTTTCTCCTTTGAAATCTTTTGACATGTTCCCGTTGATTTCTTTGGATAAAAATGCTTTATGTCAATGATGCGTAGGCAGATAATGTTTTTGGATATTGATATTGGGATTGTCAATTTCAGTTGTTATTACTTATTAGTACTCTATTACTTTTATGAAAGATGATGGAGCCAAAGATTGTGGAACCCACTTAATAAAGAATCCTTATTTTAGTATTTTTTGGAAGTGGAATAATCCTTATTCTATCGTACTCCCTTCGTTTTTTTAATTGCTATATTTTCCATATATAGATGTTTATTTTTAATTGGTACATTGTTTAACCTTTTCTTATTTGGGGTACATGGCCCACCATAAAGTATTACTATTATACTCCCTCCGTTCCAAAGTATAGTTCCCATTTTCATATTTAGCACCACATTTTTCCATAATTTGTCTAGAAAAACCGTATCACATCATTTATTTGCTTATTGAATTTTGTTTTTTGCTTTGTTTATTCAACCCAAGTGTTACAATTAATGCTCTTTCACCAATAATTCTTCATTCTCTCTCCAAAAATCATCTTTTCCCATACAACATTTATTTAAATAAACAAAAAATCTTTACTATCCCTCTTAGATTCTACTTGCATAAATTACCATGAAAAAAGGGAAATCAAAACTATATTTTGGGACGGAGGGAGTATTTGTTTTTCTCTTTTTCTAAACAAAAGTACTACTTTTTCACATTTTCCCATTATTTTACATTAAATAAGTCAAAAAGTACTCTTTTAAAAGCTTAAAAGTGACATTGCCTAATTGTTGTGCTTACGACAATGTAGCAATTAAAATAAACGGAGGTGGTAGTGGAGAATAATTTTGGGACCAAAAATGAAGAAAAGTGGAGAATATTTTGCAAGTTTGATTTTTGAAGAAAGGAAATTATTGGTGTTATTTTTATAATAATTCAAACTATCAATTCTTCTAAAGTAATTGTAAATTTGTAATCATGGGATATCATCCAAACATTATCCCGAATTATGGAGAATATGATTAAATAGTTTTTTATCTTCATTTACTTATTTGTCCTTCTATGTGTTAGATTTAGATAAGCTCATTTATCTATAGTATCTCATTGATAAAAAATATATAGGTTTACAAGAGTCATTATCCTAATATAATTAGGAAACGTAAACAATATCCTAAAACGATAAGAAGAGAATGTATTCTCTATCACTATCATCGTCTCCTTATGTCTAGCCAACTACAGTTTGACACAACATGATTTGACCTTGTAAATAGGTTTCTTCAATCACCAAATTATTTTTGCACAGACACTACTCATTGTTGGAATTATATGGAATATATTCGTAGTTGAGATTATTATGAAAAGATCAATCATAGTTAAAAATACACATGTCAGTTTTTCCTTATTTATTGTTTGTTACATATGAAGAATAAGAAATGAGATGGAGCATGTCACAAGTGTTAGAGATATAACTCTCTTTTGTCAGATAAATTCAGAGAACAAAAAACCAATTAGAAGTTCCTTAAAAATGCATCATAAAAAAGACAAAAGTTTCTGAATTTGAGGAGCGGCGGGAACATGAAAGTAATTGTTGTTTAGATCAAGTAACTGTTTCATCAATATAATTTAAGATTTTTTTAGTACAAAGAAGTGGAGGGGGGATTCGAACTTGTGACCTATCGTTCACAGCACCTCAATCTTGACCGAGGTCTTAGAATTTAAGATTTTATAGCCGAGGACTTTAATCTATTGATTCACTTCTTTCTTGTCAGATATACTCATTAAGAAGAGATCTAACTAGTAACAAACAAAATAAGTTCTATGTTTATTGACAAACAAAAAAGAAGCCAGTGACTATTAACATGTTTTGTGTATAATGATCAAAGGAAACAATTGAAACTATGTAAACCATTTACATCAAAAATAAATTCAAAAGTGGAACAAAAGAAAAGATGAAATTTGACACACTACCTTTGTTTTTGTACAATTACATGACGATGACATAATACTATGAATTCAATGTATTGCCATGGTCATGGAGAATTCTTCCAATACATCTCCTTCCAAACCAGCTGCCCACCTTCGGAGTATTCGCATAAGCGAGGCAGCTTTTCGCTTAGTCCTAGCAGTGCCTGTACCCATCAACTCCCATATCACCATCTCAATGGTTGTTATCCTTGCTAACTCGGCCACCAACTCCGCCCCTCCTTTCCGACAAATAATTACAAGGGTGGCAATCGCGCTCTCTTTTGTTCTATCGGTACCACTTCTTAACACGGCCACTAGTCTTCCGATCATATGACTAGCCGCGGCAATTGCAATAAAACCACCTTTCTTAACCACGGTCTCCATTATAGTCATTGCTTCCTCTGGTAGCGCCTCCATAACATCCTTAACCACATCCACGACCCCACATTCTACAAGCCTCCCCGCGGTCTCTCTATCCCCCGCTAAGGTCAATATTGCCACCAACGCGTCCCTTTTAGAACTAATAGGCCCTTCCCTCGCAAGCTCGAGCAATCCTTTTATAACTCGTGTCTTCTTACCGAGCTTCTTCCTATAAGCATTCACCGCACATAGACTAAACATCGTAGCAGCCGCATTCGCCTTAGCTTCCCAAGTAGCTCCCGATCGCAACACTTCAATCACACCATTTAACGCGCCATCCGTTTCCATAATCCTAGCCTTATTCGCCTCTAGTATCGACAAATTCAATATAGTCGTAACAGTATTAACTTGTAGCTTCGGATACTCCGGACTTAAATACCTAACCAACAACGGGATAGCCCCAGCCTCACCTATGCAGGCTCGGCTATCCGAGTCAGTCTTCGCAAACACTCGAAGCTCGTATACAACCCGATTTACCATCTCAACCGGTTGCAACCCTGACCCCAACTTCCCCAATAGAAACGAAACCGTCATCTTCGTCGCCTCAAGCGCCGCCTTATTCAAAGCGACGCCGTTTCGGCCCTCGCTACTCTCTGCCGCCGCATAAGGAATCCTACGCTCCCTACACCACATCGCAATCAAGCTCTTCAACGCTCTATTTGGTATCAAGTTTGTGTGGGCCAGATTTTGACCAGTCTTGGGACACGTGTTATGACCTGATTCAATCCACAACACAATTGAGGTTCGATCGTACGTCTGTCCTGTTGCCACTACGACAGGGTCCGTCATCAAATCAAGCGTTATCGGACACCGAAAATCCACCGGAATATTCGTCTCCGACGAAGAATTCCGGCGTAAATTTCCGTCGCCGAAAAAACTCGAACTACTCGAAGAAGCGCCGAAAAGTACGCATTTCGTATATCTCACAAATCCGATCAAAGAAATTACCTCAGATTTCGATTTCTCGTCGTTTTGGCACTGAATTTCGTCTTCCAACCATTCGATCTCTTCTCGACAACTCGTTGAGTCACTCATTCCGAGTTTCGTGAAAACCTCCGCAAGTTTCGAGTGATCGGGAGCAACCTCTCTCTTAATCGAATCAAGCATGCTCAAAACTTCGATTCTCAACCAATTATCTGAAGGATCAACGAATGATTTATCTTCTTTACACTGTTTGATCACTAAATCGAGCAATTCATCAACATCTTCGCTCAAATTAAGCTCCGATTTCGGAAGAATTTCCAGTAACGTCCATAAATCTAAGGTCAACTCATGAAAAGTACTGGAAATCGGTTCAATCTGCATCAGAATCCATAATTTACTTCCGCCATTAGAGCAATCTTCAATTAAAGCTCTGATTCGTTGAAGAACGATGAACATTTCTTCGAAACAAAGAAGAGAAGAAGGAGAAAAAGAAATCAAGTGATTAATCTGACGAAAAATCTCCTCAAAAATAACTGATAAAACACTGCATTTGCGGATAATTGACGCCGAATTTCGCTTGAAGAGAAATCTCGGAGGATTCAACGATGAAATCTCAAAGGAGAGAGAATAGAGAGAACGAAGAAGATCAATTGTAGAAAGTTGAGGAGAGAGAAACGACGTCGGAGATGGCCGACGACGACGTTGAGGAAAGATCGTCGGAGAAACCGCCATTGTTGAAGGTGAGAAGAAAGTTGTTGAGTTTTTAGATGATAAGCATATTTATTATTTGAGGAAGAAATATAAAAAGATAGGGAAGCATAAAAAGCTTCAAAGAAAGAAGAGGTTTAATAAATTTATACTAAAGTTTTTTATAAAGCATGAAGATGGTGGTTTAGTTTAAATTTTTGACATATTCTTTGAAGTGTTTTGGTTTGGTATTACTACTTCATGTTCTTTGGTTGTGTGCTTGTTAGAATTTTTATTTTGGGTCAAACCAAATTTAGTTGTCTAAATTAATTAAGTATTTTATGGGTTGTATGATTCAAGATTTCAACTAAGAGGCAAGTTGTTGGCATGAAGTTTGTGTTTATAGGGTTATAAAAATAAATAGATACATATACAAGTGTGTGGTAAATAAGTTTTGTGGATAAATAAATTATGAGTTAGAAAACATAAGCAAGCAACATGAAGAATATAAAGATTGCTTATATAATAGAGATTGAACTATGTCACCAATATAATCCTCTTAGAATGCCTTATATTTTTAGGGATTTTGAGGATTGTGTTTAAAGAATTACAATTCTAACCACTTTTGATTAATTGGAAGAAAATGATAGTGTCTTTGTTTTGTTGGAGGTTTTGAATCAAAATATCAACTTCAACCTGTTGATGTGATCTCATAAACTAAAAAAGCCAAGATGTAGGATATTTGATGATTTTATCGGACATTATCCGTATTGAAAATACTTCTAAGTTTTTTGTTTTGTGTTAATTTCTTATAAAAAGTCAAAGTTGGGGTGCTATTATGAATTTTAACTTATTAAATGATTCGACATGTACTTATGAGTAATGAAAAAGTCTATTTGGCAAAAATACTAAATTTGAATTACCGTAGAAGGCGGCATGAAAATTATGTTCTTTTTCTTAAGGCTAGCTAGAATATTTCCAAATAGTTGGACTCGTATGTAATGTATGTGTAATAAGACTTACTCTATAAAGTACTTTTGAAATTCATATTTGATTGGTGAAATTCCATATGTTTAGAATTTGACTATTTCCACTCCTTTTTGTTCAACAAACTGACTAAACAATGATTTTTTACTATATATTTTTATTTTATTAATCATGTAAATGCTCAAACGTAATCACACGAGATCTTATATTATTAGGTTCATTCATGTTTTTCATTCAAATCTAAAGATTTTGATGATTTTTACTAATGCATACTTATAGGTAATAATGGTTAAAAGTTTGCCTTAAAATCATGAAAAAAAAAAAGAATACAACTAATGAAGTACATATTGTGCCTTATTAGAAAAAATACCATAGCTTCCTTCAAAACAAAAATACACTAGCTACCTTCTATCCATTTCTTCCTTTGGTTTATTCCATTGTATTACTACCAAACAAAATCTGTTTGCTGTACTTATATATAAAAAACAGCTGATTTCACAACGATTTGGATCCATGTGGAATTTCATAGCAAGAGCCACTATTGCAATTCAAGCCACCTTAAAATGTACCTTCAAGCAACTGCTGGCTAACCTGGCTTCATGGCAACTTCACCATTAGAGTTTGGTGAGACGGTGGCCTAAGTTACATTGTGGGGGTATTTTAGGAAATGTACCTATATTTAGTATTAACTTAAAAAAATGTGATAAGTAATTATTAACGACACTATGAAATATTGTACTCTAATCGAGTAACTCCATTTATCCTAAAACAAGTGTGTCTTAATACTTCAATTGTCTCATAGGTTCGGACCGAGTCGTATTTTAATACAAAAAGCATGCCAAAATCTGCAAAATAAAGGAGGGGTTTTGGGCGAGAACTGGCTTTTTGGGTCCGATTCGGACTTTGGGTTAAAAATGCAGTTTTTTGGGTTGCCCAAAGTCAATCAGCTAGCAGTCCTAGGCACCCTTAATCAATTCTAATTTGTCGTTTATTAGTTGTAACATTTGCTTGTTCATGGTACCAAATCGACAATTAATTCTATTGATTACATGTTAGTGCATTATAATATTGATATATTAAAATTATATATTGTCTTCATTGAGAGCTGAGACATATCATACAAGTTTTCACATGGTAACATATTCTCAAAAGAAAGATGTTGTAGTGAATTTTTTTTAAAAAAAAAAAGATAAAGAGTTATGTATAGCTTTGAGGGCAAAATATAATCATTTAGTACATTATATTTCCTAAGATGGTACACCCTTCTACATATTTGTTCTCTACACTTGTTTTCCACGTACGTATATTAAACGATCGATTTACGAATTTGACCATAGATACTCTACTTAGGTATTATCAAAAATATTGCAATATTACTATTTTGCTAATATATGTATGCTAATAAATATTAATTGCAACATTATATATCTATTTTTTTAGTGTAAAAAATATGCTAAGAGTTTTACAGTTTAACCTTCAAAAACATATATCACAACAAATACTCCCTCCGTCCCATAATATAGTGTTTGTTTCATTTTACGTGGGTCAAATTTTAAAATCTTTGACTAAATATTCTCATTAATATATACAAGCAAACATATTCATGTGGGATCTTGTTAGATTCGCCTCAATATGTAGTTTCATAATATCTACTTTTTATATTTTTAATTAATAAGGTATTCAAGATATCGAAGGTCAAATGTCCGTCTTGGAGACCGTGTAAAAAAAAAACAAGCACTATATTATGGGATGGAGGGAGTAAAAGATAAGAGTAATATCCATATGATGGCACTCAATGACCGACATTAATGATCCTATAAACAGCTTAATTTCTTTCTCAATAATCATGTTTAGTAATCATCAAAATGTTGAAGAAGAAGAAGGTTATTCTAGGGATTCAAAATGTACGACCACTTATTGGGATAATTTCACCCAATCAAGGGTTACCTTCATTCTATATTTAGACAAGGACTAGATTATTATATCAAAGAATTTAGTGAAACATATTGTCAAATCGTTAAAGTTAACTCGAGAACCTTTACCAAAGTTCTTATTACAATTATTTTTAACCTTTTACCTATTTTTTCTTACATTTATAGCTTTTTGTTTAACTAATTAATAGTCTAATCATGGGTATCTTTATTGCTTCAATTATTAACCACCCTTCTTCAGAGAACTAAATCAAATTTGCTATCAATTTTGCAATACTATTCTAGCAGTCATTGATTTTGGACATTCAAATTTTGACTCTAGCTGCAACAAACTATAGCAGTACATAAAAGAATTGAGTATTGTCGTATTGATACCACAGATTTCTTGTTTTTGAGCAGCTTAATTATTTGGCCTAGTAGATCAAAAGCTTCAATTTGTGTAATTGGATATATATAGCCACATTGTTTGACTAATTTTGTGTTTTAATTAGCTGTAATAAAGGATAACGGTATCAAACTTCATTGAGATACCATGAATTACGGTTGTTCTAGTTGGTTGGAGGTGGCCATCTTTCTACCCATGTGATAGGATGTTCGGTTCTTCCCCTTTACAAAGTCATAATTCGAAAACTTGCATGGTAGAAAGTCACTAAATTGTTTATTTGGTATTATGTAGAATTTCATGTATTGCATAATATTGGACATTGGCAAATAAAGTGACTTACTATCATCACACCATACGTACGTTGAGCTTTTATCATACACCCGAGCTTACCTTGAGCATAGTACACCCCAAGACTATTTTTTACTTATTAATTATCTGAAATCTTTCAAATGAACAAAATATACTCAATAGGGAGATCCAGAGTTTACATGATATTCAGATACTTAATGTTAATGTTTAATACAAGCTGATAACTATATTAGTATATGCATGCATGTATTCAACGAAAATATCTTGCTGTTTCATTCAATGAAAATATCTTGTTGTTTCTGCATTTATATTTTCACCTAAAAATATATATAGAAAAAAAGGGTAGAATAATGACAGGTATTTTTGACGGATGACATATATACGATGAGAATATATATCTCAATTAAGTTTTGACAAAAAAATACACCAAATTCTAAATATTTCTTAACTTCAGTAGACAAAGGTTAAAATGACAATTATTATAAGAAAATGGCAGTGTTTTGGTTATGAAACTTTTGAGTCCATGGGTAAAGTTTGGTGATGCGAGTGGTTGAGTAGATTCATCATACACTTGACTATATTTTGTTCATTTGAAACTCACTTTTTTGTGTGTATTTTGCTCATTTGGAGGTTATTAAATGAGCAATGAGGAAAAAAAATTGCCTTGAGTGTATTATCCCTACTGTACATCCGGGTGTATGATAAACGTTACAAGCTGTGTGGTTATGGGCTTTAATTTGGTTTTAGTTTGGATTGGGTTCAAATCTAACCCATTATGAGACATAAATTTTGGTTTTAAATTTTTGATCCTAGATAATATTTGAATTTCGACCCAAAATCCAACTCAATATATTCAGGATTTGCTACTTTGGATTCAATTATAAAATTCAATTTAGTGAAATTGGATTTTTTTTTCCGGGGTTTGATTGAACCTTGGACCTTATTTTCTTTATATGGGCTAATATAAAGATATAAATATTAATCCATACAATCCCAAACATTACTCCACAACTTTTCAAATAAGTCTTCAAAATTAACATAACCATGTGATCATACGAGTTATATTCTCAGGTTCCCTCTAGGGTTTCTCCTTGGGAGGGTTTTTTCTCTCTAGGGTTTCTCCTTGGGAGGGTTTTTTCCTAGCCTTCATCGCTAGGTTTTTCTTCTTTTTTGAAGGTTTTTTCTTCATTCTTTCTTCTTTCTCTTTGTTTTTTCATCACTTTTCTTCTTGGTCTCAATTGTGAATCTTTGTAGGGGCTTCCACTGGTGTTCGTATCGGTGGTAAGCCCCCCAAAAACCCCTTTAATTGCTTCCAATAAGTATATCCCATCCTTAAGATGGTATTTATTTTAGGGTGTTCAATTTCTTTTTTTGTTCGTCTAATGAAGAAGGAAGATCTAACAATCACTATTCCCAGTAAGAATCTAGAAGACCACGAAAGTATTTTCACCCAAATGACTATGCATCAGCGGAAGTTAAGCCGAATCAGGGCGAATTCACAGATTGTATTGCTTCAAATGAAGTTTTTTATTAAAGCTATTTTTAATCAAATCTACGATGTATCTAGTTCTAAGGTGTTATATACCTATGTTCGAATTTTCGATTTTTCAGGAATTGATTGTAAATGCCGTTTGGCTATCCCTTATGAATGAAATTATTTTTCTTCCTGTCAAAAAAAAAAAACATAACCTTGTGACAAGAAGCAATAATTTAAAATCAATACCAACATGTCATGAGTTCTAAAAGAGAATTAGATATCCACAAACAAAATTAAGCATAGAGCTGATTACTATTTTATTATTTACTATTTAATTTAGAGTCTAAAGTCGTGTCAAAGTTGGAAAAACATTTGACATAAAAATTTGGTTCAACTTCTTTTTTTAAATCTAAATACCACCGATACGAATTCAATCTGAAAAATCCTATCATCAAATCAAAAGAATGAGTTCAAATCCACATTGTAAGAAATTCAATTCAATCAATGATCGATCTTAATTGAATTCTGAATATTATCCTAAACCATACATGCACCCTAGATGGAGTCCTAATATCTTAAGGAAACAAAGTTGCCATGTTGGTGATCTTGCTCAAAATTTCAGGTTGTGGATTAATAAATGTGAAAGGGATAGAAAAATTGTTTCTGTATAGATTATGATGTTTCAACTTTCAAGGCCTTGGGACCAGGGGAGAATATATAGTATAACTGATAACATGAAGCCTGGGTGGTCTACGTAGGGCTGTTAGAACATGTACCTAATAAGGATGGGGCTGCTCTAACAACCATAACATATGGTGTAAGAGCATATAATATCTTATTTTATAAATAATACAGAAAATAATGATTACAAGTACATAATATGCCAAAAAGGAAGAAAATGGAAATTGGAAGCAATTATATTATAAAGGTATGCACTATGGATTGTATAAAAAAGACAAATTTCACTTACTTTGTGTCGTATGAATTGTAATTATTAGTAGATGCACCCACTATCTAGTGCATCCACTTCACTTGATGTTTCCAGTTGAAAGCTAAGCTTGAAAGTATGGACAAAATACATATATTATTTGTGTCTAATTATTAATTAATATATATATATATATATATATATATACTCACTATATAATCAAGCTAATTAAGTTTGCTCTAATGAAAAGAGAGAACCTTCCAACCTCAAGGTTAGGAGATTTTTTCCTATCAGTAGAGGCACTTTGAAAGAGAGAATTCCTTTACCCTTCCCTCCACTACCAAAAAGTCTATCCTGCTAACCCAGATTGGATTGACTTGTAAGAAGTTTTGTTACTCTATATATCTTACCTAGCTATCTCGTATATCAGGGTATATATTGTCCACTAAAACAAAATGTTTGATACAAGAGTATATAGTTCAAGACTTCTCATAAAAAAAGAAAGTATATAGTTCAAGACTTGAGATCATATGTTACTTTGATTTTTGTCCTCTCCTTATAGTGTCTCGTTTGTTACTCTATATATTTAGATCTTGTCCGAACTTATTTGATTTTACTAAATTTTACTTTTTGTTCTGGTTAGAACTTAGTTTTAAAAGTTAATTAATAGTAGAATTGTGTGATTAGGCAGCGGACACCATAAATGTCACCGGTGGTTCATGGATGGATAATAATTTGGAAGACGTGAGAAAAGGAAATTCAATTGAATATGAAACAGAGGTTTGAGTATTTTGAGATATAGGGCTTTTCTTAAAAAAATGTTCTACGTGATGATTAGACAATAGGAGAGAGAAACTATATGCTCTAGATACCATGTGTAATTAATGTGACAGCTGACACTCGCATTCTATATATTTATACTAAAATAAAATTTACGTTATATTGCATAAATACCCTTAGGTATCCACTGTTAGAATCTATCAACGCTTCAATGATTCTTATTTCCATACACAAATTGTTTTTTTTTTTTGAAAGAGAAATTTTATTAATTAAAGGCCAAACGACAACTACAATAAGTATTAAAGAAAAACAAGATATAATCTGATAAGATCAAATCAAATTTGTCTTCGAAGAAACTACAATTAACCAGATCGAGCAATACAGCGCAACCCCCTTGTATTTGCTGAATCATGCATCTATTAATGGAGAAGTCTTAATTATAACGTTAAGCACACTTTTATGGGATTGCTGATAATCTGGCTAAAGATAGCCTTATTTTGTCTTTAAACAATTTAATCGATTAATTAGGAATTAGGATTGCCCTACTAATCTTATGATAAAGACTTATCTGAAGAGAGAGCAGCTGCCACTAGGACTGTAACTTAACCGGTTAACAAGATTTATGTTATTTGAACTACATAAACAGGAAGGACTTCATCATCATGATCATGAAGCATAGTAGATAGTAGGTGTACAAGTTAAAAGTCCAAATTTAATACTACTCCTACTTATACGTCCTACCTTGTCTTGTTTTTAAAACTGGTCAGTATGAGATTAAAATAGTACATTATTATTATTTTTGCAGTTCACATATGTCACTTGAATGTTATCCATGGTGAAGGAATATGTCCTTAGACATTCCGGCAATTACTAAATATAAATAGGAATGTTATTATGAAGATAATAAAGTTAATTATTTTAGTAATCGTATTTACTTGCTAGAGAATAAATATGATTAATAGGACAATATTGATTGGGCCTATAACTAAAATAGATTAATCCTATGAGGTCACACATTGTAGCACAAGTTGGACAAAGCAATCCAAATCCATTTAGGATTAGGATTGGGCCGGTCCAAAGGAGAATAGGAGGAGAATTAGTTCTCCTAACTAACCTATGACTCTTCTATTATATATAGGATATAATATTAGGGTTTAGGGATCAATCCATTAGTCAGTTTCTTTTCACTAGAGAGAGAAAGAGAAACCCTAAATCTATTCTCCATAAACCGGCGCCTATACCATCAAAAGCAAGAGATTTCTTCTCTTCCGTTCTAGCAAACGTTGGTGTTCAACTGGTGCTCGTGGACTGATTAGAGGAGCAACACTTGGGGCTCTCGGATCTTCAAAGCTTGCATACAACGGGGAAATCACGCTACAAAGGTTTGATATTTAATCCCTATTGAATGATTCATATGTTTGATTATGTTTGCGATCCTATGATAGATGTTAGGAAATTGTTTCCTGAAATTCCGCTATATGCATCTATATATTCCTACAGTGGTATCAGTTTTGCCTAATTCATAATATTCATATGATCATATAATTGTATGCAAAGTTATTATTTTTATTCAATTAAGGGAGGATTTATTTATGGCTTGAATTTGCAAAATTAATATTTGATATTAATTTATTGGAAATTGTAAATATTCGATTTAATTGTGATTTATGCTCAAATAATTTTATAAAGTTCCGATTTTTTTATATGAGGGACGAAATAAATTGTTTAATTCACTCTAAAATTTTCGGATTTTTATAAATATTTTTGTTAGATTTAAAATTATCTATGTTTAATTCGATTAATCATTGAAATAATTTGTTAACAATTGAAAGATTTGATTTTTACTTGTTAAATAAATCTAATGTTCATCACCCACATAGATCTAAAATATTATGATAGCTGGAAATAATTTTCGGATTTTTTCCATAAATTTTTGAATTATCATATTATTTATGAATTTTGGTTAAATTTTATGTTTAATTTGATTATTCATATAATTTAAGGATAACAATTAAAATATTTGATTTTATTTGTTATGATAATTCAGTAGATCACCCTAAAAGTTATTTTCGAATTTTTCAGAATTTAATTGTTAATTTTCTGAAATTTTGGATATAATTGAAGTTTTTGCCCTAATTTTGAATTCTTGTTTGATTTAATGTTTAATAGAGATTATTCATTCAAATCTAATTTCAACAAACCTAAAAATTTGTTTAAGATTTGTTGATGAATTCAAAATTTCTGCCATAATTTTTCGGATTTTATAACCTAATTATCTCCTAAATCTTTAATTAATTGTTAAATAAAGATTACTTTACTTTAAATTGTAATTGTTACAAAAATTAAAGAGGAAGGCAACCATGGCTGGGTGGACCACCGGGGAGGGTGGTGCCACGGTGGTTGACCGGGGAGGAACCGGAATCTGGACGGGCAATGGTCGCCGGCGAGGGCGCAACGCGCGCAGGTGGAGAAGACGCCACCAGCAGCGCACGTTTGACGTGCGTGGCTGCTGGCGGGCGCTGCATACACATGGATGACATAATAATACTGGACATTGTAAACAAACAGCTGATGCAACTGGATTAAGTACTTTCTAGCTAATTAGTTGAATTGGTAATAGAAGTATTTGAGATGAGTCAGCTCGGCCCCTCTTTAGTTATTAATTTGATTTTTTAGTTCATAAGTATCTTGTATTATATAATCTGCTCACATCATATTTTTGTTGGAGATGCAATGTATTTTTGCCATTTGCCAAACGTGACGTATCTGTCTTGGTCTTTTGTTTTGTGGTTTGTTCTGCTTATTTCAAACAAGGCAATTAGGCTTAGGCATATTTTTACCCAAAAATTACAGTGACTCAATTTCGTATTGATCTTCCTATTTGGAATCGAGAGAGTCTGGAACCATATAATTTGACCATTATCTTTTCTTCTTAAATTTTAGAATGAGACAATTTGGTAGTTTTAGACGGAAAATTTTATATTAAAAAAAAGTTATTATTTTATAATCAGCAAAGTCACTAATATACTTCATCTGTCCCGAATTAAATGCAATAAATCCACTTTTACGCATGCTGAGACGTTATTTTGACCACAAATATCTATAATTACATATAAGTAAAAATTATAACAATTACATTTTATGAAAGTACGTCACGAGACGAATCTAACAAGATCCCACTTGACTATATTTTTCATTTTGTATAAATCACAAATTTTAGTCAAAGTGAAAAATGTGAATAGTGAAAAAGTGGATTTGTTGCATTCTTTGTTTTATCAATTTATCATATAATTATCTCATACAATCGTAAGAATTGCTCGTCATTCTCTAATTCTATAATAACATAATTTGCTAAAATTTGATGACAGTCTTTTTTGAGGAAAAACTCAAGAATAATTATTTCTTAGAACGTAAATTAGTGTACTAGCTATTTATATAATATATGCTAAATGTATTTAAACCTTGACGCTCGAAAAAATACAAATAGAAAGAACATCAAATACTTCATATACTAACTCTAAACCTCATTTTATTGGGGTGTGAATTTGACAAATTTGATCATCAATAATAATCTTTTAAACAGCTCTCTCTAAGCCAAATTCTCTGACTTCTCTCTAAACACAAAGCTTTCCTCTAACCTTAGGAACTCGCCGGAGTTCCGGCGCCGCATAGATTTCCGGCGGGTTCTCCGGCGAGTTCCCCCTTTAATTTTCTCTTTAAATTTACAGCTTTTTCTAGTCGGGTTTGCTCTCGGGTTCTTCCTTTCTCCGGCGGGTGTGCTCTAGTGTTCTTACGGCGACGCCGGCAACGTTGCACCACCAGCGTTGTTTAGTTTCCCCCTCCCCCCTAGTATTTAGTTGGTCTTCCCCTAGTCCGAGGTCGTCGGCGACTTTGTTGCCCGGTTTTGGCTTTAGGCTCCCCCCTCCCCCTCCCCCCGTATCGTGGACCGTTAATTAGATCCGGGCTTCCCTCTCCCCATCCCCGTGGTAGTTGTTAGTGTTTCCTCTCCCCGGTTAGGGTTACGTAGTTTAAGGTTGGGCTTCCCCTTCCCCTCCCCTCTTTAGTATTTAGTCTTCTTTTGGCCTCCCCTCCCCACTCCCCCTGGTTGTCGGTTTGGGCGTCCCCCCCAAAAAAAATAGTTAATTCAGTCAAGTTAGGCGGCTTATTTTCCCCATCCCGTTAAGTTATCTTTCTGCTTTCTGTTTCTTAACTCTTGGTTGTGTTAGTATGGTTTTTTTACTTGTTACTATAATCTGCTTGATACTTTTGTCAAATGCTGGAAGTAGTCTGTGTCTTCAAGTTTTTGGATCAGGATTTTGTGGTTGGTTAGGACGACTTGCGTGGCAAGCGATTTCATGGATGGAGTGTGTTTTATCCGATTTTGAATATCGGATAGTCCTTCGAGATCTAACAATGGTTAGATTTCAAAATTTCTTGGTAATGATTTCATTAATCATTACCTTCAAAAAATCATATCTGAAGGCGGCTATCCAATTTGTCAATTGGATATATAGCGTGTCAACTTATCTGAGCTTCTCATCAAAGGAGAAGCATGTAATACCCTTTCAACAGGGTATTGAGTCACAAAGGAATGTGACTCTTCCAGGGAATCCGATTGTAGAATACCATGTGACAGAAGGTCACGGGGATTGGTCCGGTTGCGAAAACATAATCTCGTTGTTACTTTGTTACTCTGTCTGTGAAAGCAGCCCTCTCCTTCCTTTCACTTCGTCAGGGTTTTGGCGATCGTCATCCACCAATAGAAGAGTTCCGCCACAATTATCTATCATCTCAGACCTCCAGATTGAGCAGTTCTATCCTAGTTTAAGTTTAAGTTATCTTTGCTTTTGTAATTGTTCTGTAAGAGCAAGTTTAATCAGTTTAGTTTGGTTGTATTAGCGGTAGGTTTTACTTCCGTTTTTTAATTAATGCATATTTAACCCATTGTCAAAAAAAAAAATTCTTTTAATGGAGGACAAAGTTTGACCATATATATACTAATTGAATGAGGTTTCATCATAGAACAATTGGTTCAACTCATATATGAGAGTATTCTAACAATTAAAAAATAACAATTTTTTGTCTTTCAACTAATTTTTTTTTCATTGTTTTGATTGTTTGGGGTTTAAATATCAAATAAAGGGATGATCATAAAGATAACTTGAAGGATTAAACACCTAGGTTTGAAGGAAAGATAATAATCGAAACCTTGGGGAATGATTTTCTCAAAATTGTTTTTTCTAATTGATTTGGTGGGCATCTATCTTACAGCATACTTTAGTTAGGCTAGCCATATAAAGATAGAATTGTAGGTTATGTAGATCCACTTCATCAGCATTATTAGGTGGACGAAAATAAATCATGATATGATTGTGCTTGAACTACAAGAAGTTCAGCCATTGTTAGGTAAGCGACGTCCATTTCTTTGGCATGCATGATTGA
The DNA here is from genome assembly GCA_947646795.1 of Beta lomatogona. Lineage (NCBI taxonomy): Eukaryota > Viridiplantae > Streptophyta > Magnoliopsida > Caryophyllales > Amaranthaceae > Beta > Beta lomatogona. The sequence continues at coordinate 463,425 of CANSNZ010000377.1, forward strand.
GAAGCAATATTATTGCATGCATCATGCATGGGGAGGATATTTATTAAGTGACATGCTTATACGATCCTCCTCCATAATCTTGAGTTGGAGCAATTATTGTTATGCGTGGCCACCTTTTAAGATGTAACCCAATAGTTACCTGACACGCAGGTGATGTAACAATTTCATTATAATGTTCATATAACGTGTAAATATGGGCTTAAGGGCATAAAAGTCTCATTTAGGGGGTGTTTGGTAAGGGGGTTACAGGAAAGGGAAAGGGAGTAGATTGATTCCATTCCCTTAAATGTTGTTTGGTTGAGTGGTTTTGTCTTTCCCTTTCTCCCTCCATTACCCCAAATCCCTCTAACTCGATTCCTCACCCCCCCTCCACTTAGAAATGGGGGTTTTGGAAACCCTTGACCATTTGCTTTGACCAACCAATCTCCTCAATAACACTCCCTCCACCAGCCCACACTACCACCCTCACCCCCACCTCGCACCATCCCGAATGTGCAGCCCCACCGCACACACCACCGCATACACCACCGCCACATCCTTAATCGCCGGAAACACCCCAAGCCTACCGGCAACCACTCGTCGGAGATCCGCCCTCCCGCAAAACCCACCATATCCCCCCGAAAATCCACCCCCACCCGCAAAACCCATAAACCCACCTCGAAAACCCACCCCCCACCCGCAAAAAACACACCATCGCCGAAAACCCACCCCGGAAACCTTCCACCACCTCGCCTTAATCCACCTCCATAATCCCACAAATGCCGGTAGCAAGTGCAACGAAAAAAAAAGAAAGTGCAGCGAAAAAAGGAGAAGGGGTTGGGGCGGCAACGAAAGAAGGGCAAGAGGGTGGGGGTGGGAGGCGGGGCGGCGGCAGAAAGAAGGGGAAGGGGTTGGGGGCGGCAGCGAAAGAAGGGGAAGAGGGTGGGGGCGGCGGCGAAAGAAGGGGAAGGGTTGGGGCGGCGGTAGAGGGGAAAGGGGTGGCAGCAAGGTGGTTTGATTTGAAAGCAAGAGTGTGGTGGTGGTGCTGTGGTGGACTGGATGGTAGTAGAGAGGTGGTGATAAAATAGGGTTTCCCTTTGGTATTTTGAAACAAACAACCTAGCAAATCTAAGGGTTTTGCTTTCCATTCCCTCCCTACCCCTTTCTTGATTCCATTCCCTTTACCCCGTGGCAACCAAACGCCCCCTTAGTACTTTATGCTAAGACGAAACACTACTATGGTTGTGCTACATGCCTATATGATCCTAAAAAGACTTATCTGGCTATCCTTAATCCCTTAATTCAATTAAAGCCTTACTTAAAATAAGATGGACTTCTCAAAATTCTAATATTGGTTTGTCGAATGATTGAAGATGATCGAACATATGACAATTTTATATCTGAATGCTAAGTGTCATTCTCTTATTACTCAACGAATCATGAGCCACCACTTTAAGCTAATAAAAAAAGGGAAGTGTTATTTGCTTCACTTTAACTTTGATACCTTCTTATGAGTAGTCCCACTCAAGTGATGTTTCTAATTATAATTGTCTCATTAAGATCGACGAACTCAAAAATCTTTTTGCAAAATACTAAGTAGAGGTCGTCAAAACTGAAAACTAACTAATTAGTATATATATTTGTAGGTTGAACAATATTTTATTGATTGAACCTTGTTTGTTGCTTGATTGCAATATTGGTTGCTTTGAGATGTACTGGAACAGGTTTTGGTTATATATGCAAAATTTTCCCAACGATTTCTTAGTTTGTCCAAATTACAAATGAGACTCTGCCGAATTTTCTACTCATAATTATTAATATAACGTTCATTTAGTTTTGAAGTTTAAGGTTTTTATATATGAAAAAAAACAAACAAAAAAGAAAAAAAACAAACAAAAAAGAAAAAAAACCCCAAAAATCATCATTTGCGTCGCACCTTGCACAATGTACGACGCAGATGACAACCATTTGCGTCCCATAAAGCAAAACGTGCGACGCAAATGATTTTCTATCTGCGTCGCATGTTTGCAAAAAACCAGAAAAAGGAATGAAATTGGAGAGATATGGAGTTCACGGAAGGAGCTTAATTCATATGTGAATTTAATTCGATTAGAACTTGTACAAGAAATTATTGTTATATGGGGGAAATCATTTTTAATTGTCAAGATTAATTAGAAGATTTGAATAAGAGTGAAAATTGGAAGATATGGAGATTTTAAGAGTCTGAAAAACAAAAAAAGGGGGATTTAATTGAAGATGGAAGAATTCTCTGTTTGGAAGGAATTCATCTACATGGAAATTTTCCAAATTTTAATTTGGTAAGGGGAGATGGAACAGTTGTGCGAGTATCGAGGAGTGGACTTGAGATGGGTTTTACATTCAACTGTTTCAGTTTTTTCAAAGTATAAGTGCAAAACTGAAGTGAAGTTGGGCTTTCCTTCCTTGGGCCCTGGGCAGGGGCCCCTCCTACCCAACCCCAGGGACGGCCCTGACTATAACTACATGAATTTCACACAAAGTTCCAACTCACTGTATCATATAAACAAATGATTTATATTAAATGTCGAATAATTAATTCCTCGAAACAAACATAATATGAAAACATAGGTTATGTTCAGTTCACCTTATTTTTGCTTATTTCAAATCAGATAAGTTCAAATCATGCTTATATTATTGTTATTATTATTGTTGTTTTTGTTATTGGTATCATGATTATTATGATTATTAGTATTACTAACGCTACTTATTATTATTATTATTATTATTATTATTTTATTGTTATTATTGTCTGATCATCTGCTAGGTAATCTTGGATCTTTTATTTGTATTACAAAATATGCTTAATCAATGACAAAAACTTAATACGTGCCAATTCTCACAAGAGATTACCCAAGAAAGAAAAAGAGGAGGTTACATAGAGAAATGAAAATCAAGTTAGTCCTTGTATACTGTGTGAGTTTTGTGCTCCGGAGAGAGTAAAAACTAAAAAGGGATAGGACCAAAAAAGGTGGAAAAGGAAAGCAAAAAAAAGCTGCAACGATCAAGTTTAGTGGAAGGAGTATGTTCCTAAATACTTACACTAACATAATTCTATTGCAACTTAAAGAACACCTAAAAACTCAAAAGACATTTATCCACCGCAGAGGAAGACTGCAAGAGCAGCTAAAAAGAAAATAACCACAACCACATACTGCAAGAGCAGCAATGGCAAAATACACTGAAGAAAAATAGCAGAACCATACGTAATAGATATGCATGTCTAAAGTTAAGCAGGCAGATAGCAATAACTCTCTTTTTCTGGAGAAGAGCAAATGCAGCACAAGCCTTTACTATTGAAGACCAATTTCAGCTCCGCTGATAATCATACAGATAGGACAACAATCAATGACATAATTAAGCTTAGCAAAGACCAACTGGGGTTGGCGTGAGTGGTTAAGGGCCTCTCGCTCCTTAACCAAGGTCTCGGGTTCGAGCCTTGGGTATGGAAAAAAACCCAGCTGGGAGGGATGCTACCCTTCGAGGTACCCATGCAAACTCCCGCGGGAGATTAGTCCATTCGCCAAAGGCGGTGAGAAACTCCTCGTAGTTGGACCAAAAAATTAAGCTTAGCAAAGATGCCATCGAATTCTGAACAGTGTGCATCTTCAGATAACAAGAAATTTATATTGCAATGATTGTTTTGCAATGTCAGTGTACTAGCAAAGAGATCAAATTTCCTATATTAAGAAACAGCGGAGAACAACAACTTCAGTGTATGTGTATGGTGATTTTATTTCTAGCTTCAGTGCTTTATTGGGCTGTAGACAGCTCAAAGGCCAAAAAAATATAGAATATCTATGTTCTCACTAAGGGATCACGTCCTAGTTAGTAACTACTATTAATATTTATGTTCTATAAACACTTAGTTTATATACCTTGCACTCCAAAGAAATCTTTCTTACTTGTTAACTTGAAGAGCAGGATGGGATATCAAGCGTAATACCAGCTTGAATTTGTCCCCACCCAATAAGTCGCCAATGCTTCTCAACTCGTCGACTCAGGGCAATTTTCTCTCCTTTGCTTGTGCAAACTGGACTTGTAAGTTGCAATTTTGCCAAACGCACATCATGTTTGACCGCAAGTACACGGGCACCAGTCGACATGGAACCAATGTTCAACATAAGAATCTCTCCCTTTGTCAGTTTTGTCACCTTTTCCTGTTTCTCAGTCGCCTTTGCTCTAACACCAATCAACCGTAGAAGCAAAAAGAAATTCACCTGTAGCATAGGGAGGGAGCTCAAATAATAAATATCAAGTATAACATACTGAAAATTTTAAAAATAAATAAATAAATTAGAAAATTTGATACTACTAATCCCACTTTTTACACTTATCTACACAGCTTTGAAGTCTTCAACCCAACCAAAATGTTACCTGCTAGTGTAGGATACTTAGGTTATTGTAAGTACTTGTAACCTACAACTTCCCACCCACCCATATGCTGACATGCCCCACTAGCATCATTGCCCTCATGCACATCACCACCCTCAACACCACTGCCCCAACACCACTCCTTCACCGGCAACCAAAACCACCCAAACACTAAACCACTACTCACCTTAATATCTCACATGCATCCATATTTTACCAAATTTTATACACAGAAGACAACCGATTTTCGAAAAAATTTCATAATACCCACCCTGAAACCCACAACCCTAAATTTGCTAAAATAATATAAAGAGTTAAATGGAAACATACTTTCTTATATCATTAATTATGGATAGATAGTCAAATTAGACCATAGAAAACTCAGATATGAAGTTTTCGAGTTTGAATTTGACCTTTAAAAACTCAAATATATTATCATGATAATGGAAAATTAATATAAGGAGAAAGGATAGCGGTAACGGCTATGAGTAGGGGTGGGATCGGGTTAAGGGGTGGTGGACTAATCATGAGAGACAGAGAGATGGATAATATGTTGATATAATGTTATCTCTCCTTTGATGAACCAAAGGCTCTAAAGGATCAGATTTTCCCCTTTTTTTGCTTCCCCTCAATTCCCTTTCTTGTTTCTTATCCCTTTTCATGGAGTGAACCATATCTACTTATGTTTATCAAATTCACTATATATTTTAAATCATATCCAATTAACCCTGAAATCTCCACATAGCAACACGGACACAAATTCATTTTAAGAATATGACATAATCGATAAGTATCAAATCCACATTCGAAGATGCACCCTAGACATTGGGTTTCTGGGTTCTACAAACAGCTCCATGCCTCCACCAGTCCACCACACCATTTCTGCCTTTCAATGCACACTCTCTTCTGTCAATTTCTCACCCTTCCCACCACCAAAAGATGAGAAAAAAAGAAGAATTACCACAACAACAAAGATTTTTTTAACTAAAAGTTAACAACTTGGGAAAGTAAACAGAACCCCAGAAAAAATCTGGTGAAACTAAAGCATTATAGATGCAAACTGTACTATACTATGACAGTCTGAAAACCCAATAACATTTTAATGTTTACTCTTTTTCTTTTGTGTATGTTTTGTCTTATAAGAATCAAAATTAGAAAAACAAAATTATAATAATAAGTTAAAAAAAACTATAACTTATACAATTAATTAATCTGTTACAGAAGAGATGAGAGGGAAATGAGGTTTAAAGAGAGAATGAGAGAAGAATTTTAGAGAGAGAAGTCGAGAAGAGGAAAAGAAACAAAGTGAGTTTAGTTGGGTGTGTGTGAGATTAATGTCTTGATTGAGGCAATCCAAAATAAATTGCAAGGTAAAGATAATAATCTATGATGCAAGAAGAGCATGATAATTAGTACTCTGCCAGGTGAATCTGATATTCTATGGGGGCAAGAAAAATTACCTCTAGCTCAATGTAAACATCTGGAAGAGATCCAACCTCTCCGAGTACCTGACCTACCAATCTATCAGATCGGGTTAAAGTGGGATCCATGGTTGTTCCCACCCCAATGAGACCTCCTGGCACAGCAAATTGTAACTCATTCTGTTCAGCATACAAAGAAACAATTCTGGAGTAGATGGGTGTGCATGCAATATTGCCACTATCATCCTTCACAATAATTCCAGGTCGAATCTCAATATTTTGGTTTACCCTCAAGACACCCTGCATTCAAAAGCACATATAATGAGAAGATTTCTCAAAGTATACATAAATGATATATGGTGTCCATTACTAATTCCTTAAGGCCTCCATATAGATATGCAAACTATTTTCCTCAAGAGGACCACAAAGAAAACAAATCAAAGAACACAAACATTTGGAAATAAAGTGGCTTAGCATCAGGTTGTAATTTGAAGCAATAATGAGAAGACATGGGGCATGGATATAGACACTAACAGTGCAAAGTACTAAAAAAAAAATCTCAAAAAGGCTTGAACTAAAAGCTTCCCATCATAAAAAAGAAAACAACTTCTAACAGACCTCATATATATATGAAACAATATAGCGTCATAAAATCCAGCAGAAAACCAAAATTGTTTCAATATTTTCAGAATACTGACTTCTCATCAATAATATTAGTACGATGGCCAAAATGTCAATGGATTGTCAATGCAAAGCAGAGTGGAATGCACAGTACTAGAAAAGACAACTGGGTCAGCTGATACTAATAATAGAAAGAAGGGAACCTTTAAAATACTTCCACCAGCAACACCACCACGCACGTCATCAACCTCATACCCAGGTTTGTTAACATCAAATGACCTGATCACGATCATACTTGGCGGTGAGACAAAATTTCTCTCAGGGATAGGAATCTTGTTCACAATGTATTCACACACAACATCAATGTTGTACTTCAATTGAGCAGAGATTGGAATTACAGGGGATGCATCAGCAGCAGTGCCCTGAAAAAAAAAAACCGGATGCATCAGAAACAAACTTCAGCGTTCACTAAATGAATTTAGACAATTGCCAACTGGCTCACCATTCAAAACAAGTTACCTGAATATATTTCTCAATAGCTTCATGCTGGTTTACAGCAGCATTTTCTTGGATGAGATCAACTTTATTTTGGAGGATGATGATATGCTTAAGTTGCATGATATCAATTGCAGCAAGATGCTCAGAAGTCTGGGGTTGAGGACAGCTCTCATTAGCAGCAATAAGAAGTAAAGCTCCATCCATGATAGCAGCTCCATTAAGCATAGTAGCCATAAGAATATCATGACCCTGCCACAAAATATTTAAAATGCATAAATAACCCAAAACTGGGATTTCTGTAAAGATAGAGATGCTCAAGGTCTAAGAGCAGAGATAGACATGTAACAGGCTATCCAATCCTTAACAATTAGCAATATACTTCCTCCTTTTCTTTTTACTTGCAACTGTTTGACTTTTACACCATTAATAATCTTCTACCATTAATAGCTATAATCATCAAAAAGTAATAATTACCACACAAAAAATGATATTTGGAAAGTAAACCCTAATAACAAACGCGTTTTACTAGCTGAAAGGTATTGGTAGGGCAAGTAACAAAAAAGATGGTAATTTCATTTTTTAAAATAATCAATAAATTAGCTCCATCTCCTTGACCACATTTTCTGTCAAATTATCAGCTAGTCTACATGTACTGGCCCGAATGAGGCTAGGAATTAGGAAAGGGGGTGGAACTCAGCTCCCAAAAGAACCTCATTGCTAAAAAAAGCCAGGAACGAAAACATAACCCAGCAAGACTATGCTGGGAGACATGAGAATTAAACTCCAAATTTTAAAATGGGAACTGAGAGATTTAGCATTGTCGTCCTCGTCCAACATGATTCAAGAATATATTGTATATATTTTTAATCAAAGTTTTCTGGATGAACATGGAGAAAAAATAAAGCTTGATCACTCCAACACATATTATCAAATCATTAACAATGAAGCATACAACTTAACCAGGTTTAAAAAAAAAAAAAAAAAAGCTCGTTAGTTATAGGATATACAATGACTTGACTAGTTAAGTCGATATTAGTACAATAAATACCAAGGAGAAAGCATCATGCCAATAATGAAAAAATCAGCTCAGTGAAGTTTACCAAAAGCAGTTCAAATGGCAGTCTTAGAGAGATTTATAAATCTTAAAGGATTTCAAAACATGGAGAATCAACGGGAAATCAAAAGCATATCATATAAACTAAGAGAATATGCCCCAAAGCTCCCTGCAAGAGGCTGGTGGAGGGGCTATAAGTTGCAGCAGCAGATTACCGGGCAATCAACAAAGGACACATGTCTAAGAAGCGTCATCCTAGCGTTCTCGAATCCAGGTACATCACACATAGGGTTATCTTCCTTCCCACTCCCATATGCCCTGCAAAAACAGCTTGGCCAGCATGTCAAGAGCAAATAAAAGATTGCAACGCATGAAATAAACTCCAAAATAAAACAGGTAACATACTTATAGCACATAGGTCGTGGGCATTGTTCATCATCACATATATATATCTTGGCATTAGCATAACCAAGCTTGATAGTAATATTACGCTCCAACTCATTCTTGAATCGTACAGTCTGCATAAAAGATAAATATCACAACATTAAATACTGAATCCAAATGACAGGCTCATATATGCTTCATCTAATTTCGGTAAGGCATACTACTAGCAATATGTTAGGGCCAGTTCGGCATTATTATCTGGTTTTATGAATATAAAAATCATATGATATAGGAGTATAATAAACTTGAAAAATAGTCATACTTATACTAAACATATCAATTTTGAAAACTAACAATAGAAAATTGGAAACTACTTTTTATGGTTGAAAATCAAAACAAAAAAACGATAAGAGCCCTAAATATCAGTTACCGAGCATATAAAGAATGACAGACTAAGGGTAAAAGTAACCTGAACTCCAGATATAGCCTTCACAACTGTAGACTTTCCGTGAGCCACATGACCAATAGTTCCTACACATAATATGAAGAGAATTTTGGTTAAAAAAAAAAAAAAAAGGCAATGCAATTATCATAGTAGATTTCATTTGTGTATGAAGAATTTACCGATATTAATGGTGGCCTGACGAGAAATGACTTCAGGTGAAAGAGGATGCAGTTTTTTCACATCCAACTTACTCAAATCTTGTTCCATAAGCCCTTTCCGAGCCATATTCGCCGGCGGCGAGTGAAGTGCTCCGTTTGTGCAGTTGAGCTTTTCTCTTTTCTCTTTTCAAAACCTTTAGGCTCAAAGCCGCCGTGAAACCCTAATGGCTTGAGTGTCCTAAGACTCTCTTCTAATATGGGTCTGATTAGGAATTGGCATAGGTCTAGGAACCTAATCGGACCCTATAGACCCGACCCTAATTTAAGGATTCCCTTGTCTAATTCCTCGAGTATGGAAAAAACGATCTCCCGAAATACCATTAATTAGAACAGAGAAGGAAACTGACGTAATACACAATCTAATCCAATGAGTCCATTTCACATTAAAACCTAACTTTTACAACATCGTGAAAATAAAATTTCATTCCAATCTATCGTAAGTCTTTTGCATATCTAACTTGATTGATAACCAACCTTCTCTGCCCGATTCATTTTTAGAAGAATAAAAAACTTCATGAGCTAATAATATATTATTGTTCCGGTATGGAATAAATGTTGTTGGGGTGAACTAGTATCCCTTGACCACGTACGCCGGTTCAAAGTCCTGCAAGAGAGAACACGTGAATTTTTTCCATAGATATTGTCTAAGGGAGTTTTAATTCCTTCTATACACCAATGTTGAAATTAATTCCCTGCATATCGTCCACGTAGGACGAAAGCAGAAATTTATAAATTTTGTTATTTAACTCCAGCAAAACCGCTACTTAAACCAGCGGTTATATGAAATAAACCGCTAACATAAATAGCGACTTGTCATTAGGCCACAAATCAGCATAACCGCTACTATGAGTAGCGGCTTAGATTACAATTTTCATTCTAAGCTTTACCACCATTAAGTATACCCATTTTTCTCTCTCCTCTCTTTCTCCCTTACTCTACATGTCTACCACCATTAAGTACACGCATTTTCTACCTTACCATATTCACCAATTTCAAAAAACTTATATTTTTCAAAATCAATCCTACACCATATTCTATTCTACCTTTTTCGAAAACATTTACTAATCATCATCATACCACGACATTTCAGGAAAAAAAAATTCAAAATTAATCCATCATCTTTTCCTAATAAAAGATAAAAAACAAGGGGTTCCTTTCAAAAATGAATTTCAAAAAATTCTAAGCCCATTCTAAATACCTTCGCCAATCCAATCAAATTCATCATATTCATTAGAATCCATTTTGCATTCATTCAGGCCCATGTGCATTTCAAGTCCATACATTCACTAGCATTGAGTCGATCTTAGGCCCATATAAATCTAGTTCATCACAAAATCTAGGCCCATCTGCATCTTTATGTGAAGTCCAGTCCAAGTCTATCCCTAATCAATTCCAATCTAAGTCTAAGTCTAGTCCAATCCGAATCTTAGGTCCATTTGGGCCCTATTCATATCCTAGGTCTAGTTTGCATCTCTATGTAGGCCCTAGTCAGTCTTCGGACTATAAAAATCCAGTCTTAGGACCATAAAAGATCATCCCTTAAAACCTAGCCTGCTTGCTCACCCGTAAGTTCAAGGTCTAGCATTCCTTAAGTCTATAGGCAATTGTTGTGTTTGGCCTGCTTGCTCACCCGTAAGTTCAAGGTCTAGCATTCCTTAAGTCCATAGGCAATTTTTGAGTCTAGCCTGCTCAGTTTAATGTAAGTTCCGAAGTCTAGTTGTTTAGCTTGCTTGCTCATTTGTAAGTTCAAAGTCTAGTTGCCTAGCCTGCTCACACCGCTTAGGCGAAATAAAAACACGCCTACAGTAGGACACTTCTCCTATTGGTTGAATACAATTATATCCTCTTTTTGGTACTTATCTTTAGTCCCATAGGCTCGTTGATTAAGTACTGGATCACGCCCAGGCTCATTATGCATGGCCCTGGTGTTGCACACCGGTAATGTATCCGTTAAGTACCGACATAATAGACGTACTGGTATCGTGAACGTGCCATCCCTAATTAACAGGGAATGCCAAGATGGTTTGACCATGTCGGTAAATGGCGGTCCAGTTGGACTGGTAATTGGACAACCCCCATACAACGTCATTAGTGATGCAAGAATCAGCCTCTCGCCCTTCTAATTATACGAGACTAGTAAGTGAATCCGGGAACATGGTTGGCTTATTGAATACGAATCATTGCCTCGATTTCGCGTTGCGGATGATAGCCCCCAAATAATCGTTTGATTGATGGGGGTTCGTGGGTCGACACATGTCATCATCTACCCGAGGCAATTGAGGGGGTGATTTAATCAGGACCGCTCGTCCTTTCACATATAGGGATTTTTCGATCTCATTTCCTCTTTTACTTCAAAAATCATAATCAACCCTCTTATTCAGGTGATTTTTCTCTCAAACTCCATATTCCTCCTTTGCTCGTGACTTCCTCAATTTCGGTCCGAATTTGTCAACAATAAACTCGGATTACTCATTATCCTATTTCGCTTCGCAAGTGACCATTTTCGGAAGGTTCTTTGCCGGTTTCGATATCTGCTTGCGTTCTGAGCATTTTCGAGGCAGTGCATGCATTTCATGTGAATTTCTTTTTCCAGGTAAACATCTTTGAATTCCTTCCTCCGATTTTCACTTTCAAGCATGTCTTGGAATTCGGATTCCCAAAACAACTCTGAGAGTATCCCTTCTATAACCAATAACGACTTTAGCTCCGGTAGATCTTCTACTGTTAGCCTTGGGTCTCCTTTAGAGCCTCTAAACGTCTAAATCTTGTAGGGATTATTATACTTCAGGCAGGGTTGGGCCAGCCATTCCCTCACCGGCATTATCCTTCGCTAAGTCCCCTACCCTAGATGTTTCTCGTTTGGCCGCCATTAAAGTTTGTGGGGACAACCTAGTCGTTATCCCACGCGGTCAATACGGTAGTATGTTAGGGTTTGCTGAGAAATATCCTCAGCTTTTCACGGACCTGGTCGGTAGCACTCCCTTGATTAATCCCCCTGCTGAGGCTTCGTCTTCGAGGCCGGTAATAGTCGTGGATGAGGAAGAGTCGACAAATGAGGAAATTTTTTATGTCGAGGATGGGGAGGATGAGGAGGATGGTTTCTTGGAGGACGACGACATCAATGAGGACGATATCCTAAGTGTGGAGCGTTCCCTGATGGATAGCAACGAGTCCACCGATTTGGAAGTCGAGAATGATGTCGAGGATCTGTTAGAGGTTATACAGGATAATGATGATGATGATGATCTCCATCGCCCCTTTTTACTGGTAGTGGAGAAAGGTAGTCCATCCTTTGAGGGCTGTCACATGACTTTTACTGTAACAAATTAGATGTAACACTTTTAAAATAATATACTGGTCTTTGGTCTATTTTTTTCTAAGTTTTAGTTTTTTGGTCCGGGATGGCTGAACGTATTCTTAAATTTTCAATAACTTTTATATAAAATATAATTTTAAAATATCTTAATTTTACAATATCTTTTCTCTACTTCTTACAAGTACTATGTCAAAAATTTATTATTCCATCATTACACAAATTTTAAAATATCTTTTGTCTAGGAAGTTTTGTTTTTGGAAGTTGCGTTATTTAAGGAAGCGTAGGTATGTCTTAATGATTTTTAGTTGTTTGTAACTTTGTTTTAAGCAAAAATCAAAGGTTGTTGTTTGATGGCTTTAATAAGAAAAAATAGCACGGCGATATTTTTTCTTTGAGAGGAACACTACATTTAATAACTCAGTAAAAAAAACCTAAAACTCGTCCAATTTTACTCACAATGATTAACATTTGTCTCTCTCTAATCTATTTTGACATCTCGAGATATTTGCTGTTGAATCACAATAAGTTTTCTTTTATTTATATTTTTAATCTCATGGTTAAAGTTTGTAAATTTATATCATTATTTATGCGGTCTTCGGTTTGTTTCGTGAAATTAATTGGGTTTTTATTTACATTTATAATCTCATGTTGGTTAAATTTTGTAACTTGATATGATTATTTTGTAACTTTTACGATTTCGAATATCAGTATTAATGCTAATATGTTGTTAATCGCGTGCATACGAGGCTAGTGGTAGTATATTGATAGATATTTGTTATATAAGGTAGATTTTTGAAAGAAAAATTATAAAAGGTAGTTTTTTGAAAAAAATTGATTATAAAAGGTAGTTTATGAAATTATTCCTTTTTATTATCTTAATCCTAATCTTCTATAGAAAATAACAAAATTTATAATCTAACTAATACGTAATCCTAATCCTAGAGGAAATAATAAAATACTATTCTAACTAATGATAATACGTAGGAAATCATCTAACAAAGTAATTCCTAACACATGTGTGTTTGCTCCATGTGCTTTAAAAAAGAGAAAGTGGAAAATATGGATGTATATTACTATATTTATACGTATTTATGTTTTACTAAGAAAAAAAGCAAGGCGTTTTTATTTTGAGAGACCCACGGTAAAAAAAATCTAAAACTCCTCCAATTTCACTCTCAGTGATTAGCATTTGTCTCTCTCCTCTAACATCTCGACGTATATGTTGTTGAATCACAGTAAGATTTGATATAAGATTTGACAGTAAGTTTTCATTGTTTAGGGTTAAATTTTAGGTTTTTTATTTTTATTTTTAATCTCATGGTTAAAGTTTGTAACTTGATATGATTATTAATATGATTATTTATGCTGTCGTTTGTTTGTTTCATGAAATTAACTTGGTTTTTAATTTTCCTTTTAATCTCATGTTTATTAATTCACGTTTTGTGGGATAATATACATGTTGGTTGTAAACTTAATCATTTTTTGGCATAAATTGTTAATTCATGTGCTTCTACTGTAACAAATTAGATGTAACACTTTTAAAATAATAGACTGGTCTTTGGTCTAATTTTTTGAAAGTTTTAGTTTCTCCGTCTAGATGGCTGTACGTATTTAAGAATTTTGAATAACTTTTATACAAAATATAATTTTACAATATATTTTATATACTTCTTATAGATAATATGTCAAAAAAAATTTATTACATTATTACACAAATTTTACAATATCTTTTGTCTAGGAAGTTTTGTTTTGAGAAGTTGCGTTATTTAAGGAAGCCTAGGTATGTCTTTATAGAGAGAAAATAATGTGACATGATAGATAGAATGCAAATAATATGATATTAGTACGGACATAATATGGAGGGACGCCAAAATTTTGAACTTCAAATTTTTACCAAACAATCCTTTTTCAAATTTGAAATTTTCGATTTCCGCCATATCATAAGGTGTTTGGTTATTACCAAACAAGTTTTGGATATTACAAAAACTATCAAATCACAATCATTTATCATTACTCATCAAAGCAATCATATGGGAATTGGACAATCATGCCACTGAGTCCATTAGGACCAATACCTCACCAAACCCCATTGACTTGAGTTTTGGGCCCTCATTATCCTTCCTTTTACTACAAAGCCCAAATTAACAATAGATCATATGTATTTAGATAATTACCAAATATGTTTTGGGTATTACTAAACCAATCTAATCACAATCCATTCCCATTACTCATCAAAGCAATCCTATGGGAATTGGACAATCATGCCACTGGGTCCATTAGGCCCAATACCTCACCCAACCCCTTTGACTTGTGTTTTGGGCCCCCAATGTACCTCCTTGTACAAAGAAGACCAAATTAACCCCAATCATATGCTTTAATGTAATTACCAAACATGTTATGAAGATTACCAAAGTACTAAGTGGATGATGTTCTCCTAATGACAATCCATTCCCATTACTCATCAAAGCAATCCTATGGGGATTGGACAATCATGTCACTGGGTCCATTACAACCAATACCTCACCAAACCCATTTGACTTGTGTTTTGGGCCCCCAATGTACCTCCTTGTACAAAGAAGACCAAATTAACCCCATTCATATGCTTTAATGTAATTACCAAACATGTTATGAAGATTACCAAAGTACTAAGTGGATGATGTTCTCCTAATGACAATCATTTATCATTACTCATCAAACCAATCCTATGGGGATTGGACAATCATGCCACTGAGTCCATTAGGCCCAATACCTCACCAAACCCCATTGACTTGAGTTTTGGGCCCCTATTGTCCCTCATTGTATTAAAAAGCCCAAATTAACCCTAAATCATATGTTTTTAGGTAATTACCAAACATATTTTGGGTATTACTCAACTAATCTAATCACAATCCATTCCCATTACTCATCAAAGCAATCCTATGGGGATTGGACAATCATGTCACTGGGTCCATTAGACCCAATACCTCACCAAACCCCTTTGACTTGTGTTTTGGCCCCCAATGTACCTCCTTGTACAAAGAAGACCAAATTAACCCCAATCATATGCTTTAAGGTAATTACCAAACATGTTATGAAGATTACCAAAGTACTAAGTGGGTGATGTTCTCCTAATGACAATCATTTATCATTACTCATCAAAGCAATCCTATGGGGATTGGACAATCATGCCACTGAGTCCATTAGGCCCAATACCTCACCAAACCCCATTGACTTGAGTTTTGGGCCCCTATTGTCCCTCCTTATATTAAAAAGCACAAATTAACCCTAAATCATATGTTCTTAGATAATTACCAAACATGTTTAGGGTATTACTAAACCTGTCCAATCACAATCATTTATCATTACTCATCAAAGAATTCCTATGGGCCTTTGACAATCATGCCACTGAGTCCATTAGGACCAATAC
Organism: Beta lomatogona; assembly: GCA_947646795.1. Taxonomy (NCBI): domain Eukaryota; kingdom Viridiplantae; phylum Streptophyta; class Magnoliopsida; order Caryophyllales; family Amaranthaceae; genus Beta; species Beta lomatogona. The sequence continues at coordinate 479,177 of CANSNZ010000377.1, forward strand.
CTCAGCAAACCCCATTGGCTTTAGTTTTGGGCCCCCATTATCCATCCTTGTACCATAAAGCCCAAATTAACCCTAGATCAAACGATTTTAGGTAATTATCAAACATGTTTTGGGTATTACTAAACCTATCCGATCACAATCATTTATCTTTACTCATCAAAGAAATCCTAAGGGAATTGGACAATCATGCCACTGAGTCTATTAGGACCAATACATCACCAAACCCCATTGGCTTGAGTTTTGGGCCCCCATTATCTCTCCTTTAACAAAAAAGCCCAAATTAACCCTACATCATTTTCTTTTAGATAACTACCAAACATGTTTTGAATATCACTAAACCTACCCTATCACAATCTATTCCCATTACTCATCAAAGCAATCCTATGGGGATTTGACTATCATGCCACTGGGGCCAATAAGCCCAATACCTCACCAAACCCCATTGACTTGAGTTTTTGGCCCCCTATGTACCTCCTTGTATAAAGAAGCCCAAATTAACCCCAATCATATATGCTTTAAGGTAATTACCAAACATGTTGTGAAGATTACCAAAGCTACTAAGTGGATGATGTTCTCCCAATGATTATCATTTATCATTACTCATCAAAGCAATACTATAGGGATTGGACAATCATGTCACTGAGTCCATTAGGACCAATACCTCACCAAACCCCATTGACATGAGTTTTGGGCCCTCACTGTCCCTCCTTTTTTACTAAAAAGCCCAAATTAACAATAGATCATATGCTTTTAGGTAATTACCAAATATATTTTGGGTATTACTAAACCTATCATATCATAATCATTTATCATTACTCATAAAAGCAATCCTATGAGAATTGGACAATCATGCCACTGGGTCCATTAGGCCCAAAACCTCACCCAACCCCTTTGACTTCAGTTTCGGGTCCCCAATGTACCTCCGTCTACAAAGAAGCCCAAATTAACCCCAATCATATGCTTTAAGGTAATTACCAAATATATTTTGAAGACTACCAAACTACTAAGTGGATGATGTTCTCTCAATGACAATCATTTATCATTACTCAACAGAGCAATCCTATGGGGATTGGACAATCATGCCACTTATTCCATTAGGCCTAATACCTCACCAAACCCCATTGACTTGAGTTTTGATCCCTATTGTCCCTCTTTGTTTTAAAAAGCCCAAATTAACCCTAGATCATATGTTTTTAGGTAATTACCAAACATGTTTTGGGTATTACTAAACCTATCCAATCACAATCATTTATCATTACTCATTAAAGCAATCCTATGGGGATTTGACAATCATGCCACTGATTCCATTAGGACCAATACCTCACTAAACCCCATTAACTTGAGTTTTAGGCCCTCATTGTCCCTCCTTTTACAAAAAAGCATAAATTATCAATAGATCATATGCTTTTAGGTAATTTCCAAATATGGTTTTGGGTATTACTAAACCTATCCTATGATAATCATATCTCATTACTCAACAGAGCAATCATATGGGAATTGGACAATCATGCCACTGAGTCCATTAGGACCAATACCTCACCAAACCCCATTGACTTGAGTTTTGGACCCTCATTGTCCATTCTTTTACAAAAAAGCCCAAATTAACAACAAATCATATGTATTTAGGTAATTACCAAATATGTTTTGGGTATTACAAAACCTTTTCTATGATAATCATTTATCATTACTCAACAGAGCAATCATATGGGGATTGGACAATCATGCCATTGAGTCCATTAAACCCAATACCTCACCAAACCCCATTGACTTGAGTTATGGGCCATTATTGTCCCTCATTGTACTAAAAAGCCCAAATTAACTCTAGATCATATACTTTTAGGTAATTACCAAACATGTTTTGGGTATTACTAAACCTATCCAATCACAATCATTTATCATTACTCATCAAAGCAATCCTATGGGAATTGGACAATCATGCCACTAAGTCCATTAGGCCCAATACCTCACCAAACCCCATTGACTTGAGTTTTGGGCCTCATTGTCCCTCCTTTAACTTAAAAGCCCAAATTAACAATAAATCCTATGCTTTTAGGTAATTACCAAATATGTTTTGGGTATTACTAAAGTTATCCTATGATAATCATTTATCATTACTCAATAGAGCAATCATATGGGAATTGGACAATCATGCCACTTATTCCATTAGGCCCAACACCTAACCAAACCCCATCGACTTCAGTTTTGGGCCAATATTGTCCCTCCTTGTTCTAAAAAGCCCAAATTAACCCTATATCATATATTGTTAGGTAATTACCAAACATGTTTTGGTTATTATTAAACCTATCCAATCAAAATCATTTATCATTACTCATCAAAGCAATCATATGGGAATTGGGCAATCATGCCATTGAGTCTGTTAGGGCCAATACCTCACCAAACCTCATTGACTTGAGTTTTGGGCCCCATTGTCCCTCCTTGTACTAAAAAGCCCAAATTAACCCTAGATCATATGCTTTTAGGTAATTACCAAACATATTTTGGGTATTACTAAACCTATCCTATCATAATCATTTATCATTACTCAACAGAGCAATCATATGGGAATTGGACAATCATGTCACTCATTCCATTAGGACCAATACCTCACCAAACCCCATTGACTTGAGTCTTGGGCCCTCATTGTCCCTCATGTACTAAAAAGCCCAAATTAACAATAGATCATATGCTTTTAAGTAATTACCAAATATGTTTTCGGTATTACTAAACCGATTCTATGATAATCATCTGTCATTACTCAACAGAGCAATCATATGGGACTGGGACAATCATGCCACTGAGTCCATTAGGATCAATACCTCACCAAACCCCATTGACTTGAGTTTTCGGCCCTCATTGTCCCTCCTTTTACTAAAAAGCCCAAATTAACCCTAGATCATATATTTGTAGGTAATTACCAAACATGTTTTGGGTATTACTAAACTTATCCAATCACAACCATTTATCATTACTCATCAAAGCAATCCTATGGGGATTGGACAATCATGCCTCTGAGTCTATTAGGGCCAATACCTCACCAAACCTCATGGACTTGGGTTTTGGGACCCCATTGTCCCTCCTTGTACTAAAAAGCATAAATTAACCCTAGATCATATGATTTTAGGTAATTACCAAACATGTTTTGGGTATTACTAAACCTATCTAATCACAATCCAATCTCATTACTCTTCAAAGCAATCCTATGAGATTTTACAATCATGTCACTTGGTCCATTAGGCCCAATACCTCACCAAACCCCATTGACTTGAGTTTTGGGACCCCATTGTCCCTCCTTTTATTTCAAAGCCCAAATTAACAATAGATCATATGCTTTTAGGTAATTACCAAATATGTTTTGGGTATTACTAGACATATCCTATGATAATCATTTATCATTACTCAACAAAGCAAACATATGGGAATTGGACAATCATGCCATTGAGTCTATTATGACCAATACCTCACCAAACCCCATTGACGTGAGTTTTGGGACCCCATTGTCCCTCCTTTTATTAGAAAGCCCAAATTAACAATAAATTATATTTTTTAGGTAATTACCAAAATTTTTTTGGGTATTACTAAACCTATTCTATGATAATTATTTATCATTACTCAACAGAGCAATCATATAGGAATTGGACAATCATGCCACTGGGTCCATTAGGACCAATACCTCACCAAATCCCATTGACTTGAGTTTTGGGCCCCCATTGTCCCTCCTTTTATTAAAAAGCCCAAATTAACAATAGATCATATGCTTTTAGGTAATTACCAAATATGTTTTGGGTATTACTAAACATATCCTATGATAATCATTTATCATTACTCAACAGAGCAAACATATGGGAATTGGACAATCATGCCATTGAGTCTATTATGACCAATACCTCACCAAACCCCATTGACGTGAGTTTTGGGACCCCATTGTCCCTCCTTTTATTAGAAAGCCCAAATTAACAATAAATTATATTTTTTAGGTAATTACCAAATATTTTTTGGGTATTACTAAACCTATTCTATGATAATTATTTATCATTACTCAACAGAGCAATCATATAGGAATTGAACAATCATGCCACTGGGTCCATTAGGACCAATACCTCACCAAACCCCATTGACTTGAGTTTTGGGCCCCCATTGTCCCTCTTTTTACTAAAAAGCCCAAATTAACAATAGATCATATGTTTTTAGGTAATTACCAAATATGTTTTGGGTATTACTAAACTTATCCTATGATAATCATTTATCATTAGTCAACAGAGCAATCATATGGGAATTGGACAATCATGCCACTTAGTCCATTAGTACCAATACTTGACCAAACCCCATTGACTTGAGTTTTGGGCACTCATTGTCCCTCCTTTTACTAAAAAGCCCAAATTAACAATAGATCATATGCTTTTAGGTAATTACCAAATATGTTTTGGGTATTACTAAACCTATTCTATGAAAATCATTTATCATTACTCAACAGAGCAATCATATGGGAATTGGACAATCATGCCACTGAGTCCATTAGGACCAATACCTCACCAAACCCCATTGACTTGAGTTTTGGGCCCCCATTGTCCCTCCTTTAACTAAAAAGCCCAAATTAACAATAGATCATATGCTTTTAGGTAATTACCAAATATGTTTTGGGTGTTACTAAACCTATTCTATGATAATCATTTATCATTACTCAACAGAGCAATCATATGGGAATTGGACAATCATGCCATTGAGTCTATTAGGGCCAATACCTCACCAAACCTCATTGACTTGAGTTTTAGGCCCCCATTGTCCCCCCTTGTACTAAAAAGCCCAAATTAACCCTAGATCATATGCTTTTAGGTAATTAACAAACATGTTTTGGTTATTATTAAACCTATCCAATCACAATCCATTCCCATTACTCATCAAAGCAATCCTATGGGATTTTACAATCATGTCACTGGGTCCATTAGGCCCAATACCTCACCAAACCCCATTGACTTGAGTTTTGGGCCCCCAACGTTCCTCCTTGTACAAAGAAGCCCAAATTAACCCCAATCATATGTTTTAAGGTAATTATCAAACATGTTTTGAAGATTACCAAAGTAATAAGTGGATGATATTCTCCCAATGAAAATCATTTATCATTACTCATCAAAGCAATCCTATGAGGATTGGACAATCATGCCACTGGGTCCATTAGGCCCAATACCTCACCAAACCCAATTGACTTAAGTTTTGGACCCCTATTGTCCCTCCTTGTACTAAAAAGCCCAAATCAACCCTACACCATATGCTTTTAGGTAATTACCAAACATATTATGGATATTACCAAACCTATCCAATCATACTATGGGGATTGAACAATCATGTCACTGGATCCATTAGAACCATTACATCAGCAAACCCCGTTGACTTCAGTTTTGGGCCCGCATTGTCTCTACTTGTACCAAAAAGCCCAAATTAACCCCATATCATATTCTTTTAGGTAATTGCCAAACAAGTTTTGGACATGACCAAACCTACCAAGACATTCTTATCTATTACATATTGTGACTTTATAACTATATTTGGCTTTGGATTAACTCATTTATAGTATATTCATTAATTTGTACTTAGGATTGTTGATTTGAATTGTTTATTTTCAATACACTTTAGAATTGGAGATTTTGAGATTTCTCTTAGTTTCTGCAAAGTTTTGGTAATTACCGGAACCCATTTTAGTAATTACCTAAAGTATCGGTTCAGTCATCTTCTTCAACCCTCATCTTCAACCTTTCGATTTTTTTCTCTCTCCTCTGAAATTCTTCTTCTACTGTGAAAATGGTTATCAATACTCCAAAATGCACAAATCGGTCCCAAATCTGCGGTTTTCCAACAGATTACAACAATCAAATTATGTTTTTGTCAAATTCATAATGACCTAGAATCTTGATTTTAAATTTGTGAATTTTAAAACTCATACTTTACTTTCCATGGATTTCGGATGTTCATGGTCTACATAGGATCATCAATTTTTTGTTTGTTAGTTCATCATTTCATGAATTTACAAAGATGAAAGAGAGAAAGTGAAACAAATTTCACGAAAATTTTTCCCGAAAAATTTCTCACAAAATCGAAATTTGCAATTTCGATTTTACAACTTTTCATCACAAATTCATGATTTCTTCATGAATTCTTACCATTTGATGGAAAGAGAAGGATTGGGGGAAAGAAATCTACTGAAAATTCAACAAGAATTGAAGATCCATGGAAGATTTGAGGGAAGAAGGGGTAAAGGAGAGGAGAGAGAAAATCTGGGTAAAAAAAAAAATTCCCCAAAATTTTTTTTTTGGCCGAAATTATTTTTCGGATTTTTTTGAATTTTTTCATATTTTTTTTTATTTTTGAAATTATTTAAAACATTTTCAGAATTTACAATAAATGATTTTGGTATTTTCTTAAAACATTTCAAAGCAAAAAAGAAAAGGGAAAAGAAAATGAAGTGGGTGGCTCACATTTCTTGTGGCCCCACCATTTCCATGGTCTTTTTTGAAAAAAGACCATTGTAGAATTTTCACTAGATGTATGTTGGAGATTAAGAGATGGATGAATATCCAATCAGCTGCATCAACAATACAGCAGATCATCAGGTGGATTAGAAATAGCAGAAGAAGCAACTTTCAAAAAGAATGCATGTATATACATGGAGTCCGTCTAGGCGTCCAACCGTCTGAGTCCTTTATGGACTCAAACGGGGGTAAATAGGACATTTCAAGTGCAAAGAAAGGCTGAGGAAATGGAGAGCTTTACACGCACTTGTGGGAAAGAAAAAAAGAGAAACTGAAACACCTCTGACTTCTCTTAACTCTTTCTCTCCCTTCATCTTCTCTCTCAAAACAAAACTCCATTTTTTTCTGAGGCTTTTAGGATTTTGGAACATCAAAAAAATTGTTGAAGGGTCGCGAAAATTGTTAATTTCAAGTAAGTTTGGTCAATTTTTATTTTTATTTTGTACCAGTCCGGGAAAAAAAGCGCTTGTTTATAAGTTAATATTTTTGGCCATTTCTTGAATTTCGTAATTTGATAAGTAGATTTTTCTAATTTGTCTGCTTCTTGTAGATTTTTCTCCCATCCCTGCAATTTTTCGTCGACAAATTCAAAATTCTTTCGGAAAATCGTCGCTTTTTTCCAGCTCGTTTGTCTCTACTTGCACTTCGAATTTCCGCATTTGCAGTATCTCTCAAAGGCATCATGTATTTGTGTAATTCTACCAAGCATTAATTTTGATCATGCATCTGTTTTCTGGGATCATATTGCTCAACTTTGTTTTTTTCAATTTTGCTTTTGGGGCTGTGTATGTTGATTTTTGAGTGGGGTCCATGTTTATTTTGTTTGTTTGGTTATTGTTGTGTTGCAGATTTACAGTAAATAAAGTATAAAAGGATTAATTTTCGTTAAATGAACTTCAATTTAAATTGATAGGATTCATTCAAGATTGAGTAATGGACTAAATAGTCTAAGATCATGGGAAGAATGAGAAATTAAGGTATTAGACAATGGAGTAGATGTTAAACGTACACCTGATTTACCCTCAAATTTTCAGTGTTTTCTTTGAATCAAAATGTTCATGATGAGGTACTCCTAGACTATGCTTCCATATCTTTTGCTCGATTTTGTATTTGATGGAGTTTAATTAGGTTATTATGGAGACATCATAAAAGCCATTCTACAGGTATCTTCATGTGACGCGTTCTTAATGTTACTAATGGCCAAATTATGTTTCACTTCCTACAAATCGTTCAACATTGGTACCAACTTATGTTAGCATTGATACCATTGTAGTTTGACTTTGGTACCCATATATGGTGTATGTGATACCATTCATATTAGATTGGTACCCGTTTAGGTTAGCATTGGGAACTTAATTTTTTAACAAGTTTTCATATTTTTTCGTGACATTTGTAAAGGATTATGGTGAGCACACTCTACTTGAACAAATCCTCGAACAAATCCATCAAGTCGGAGAGTTCGCGTATTCAACAACGCAACCGTTAGGCATTTATACTTGATTTGGACTGACTATACTCAGGTGGTGATCCTAGTAAACTGACCTTAATCCATGAGAAGAAGGAACTAAACCATCGAAAGACAGTGGTAGATGTGAACATAAGGAGTTGCGATATAGTCTACGCTGTTATCAGGAATAAGTGATTGTAAAAGCTCATATGGCTTTTTCATAACGGTCTTCTATGCTACAAGTAAAAGTATCAAATTATAAGAGATAGCTTTTGTTTAGGATTTTAGATCATTAAGTACCATTGTGTGTGAGTCAAACCACTATGGAGTGTCGTTTTGTATGTCGTGTTGTATGAGTTATTGCATTTATATACTTCCTCTGTTTCAAAATAGTTGCACCATTCGGCATTTGGTCACTATTCATCAATCATCTTTAACAAGCTTTCTCTCACCTTTATATAAGAAAAAACATAGTCAAGTGGGATCTTGTTAAATTCGTCTCAATACGAGGATTTCAAATATCAACTTTTTATAATTTTTACTTTTACGCAATTAGAGATATTCACTTTTAAAAAAGGTTCTTGGCAAACGTGAAAAAACAAACGGTGCAACTATTTTGAAAATGAGGAAGTATTATGTAAGTCCCATTTTGTTTTAGTTATTAACATATGATATCTTTGTTAAGTTTAAGTCTATTTTGTATACATTAACTAATGATATAACTAAGTACCTTTTGGTGGAATATTTTGGTACCACTTGACTAACATTGATATCATTCTTACTTAGTTGTGTTACCAATTTTACGAACATTGGTACCATTCTTACTTAGTTGTGTTACCAATTGTACCAATATTTCATACCTATTTCACCTTTTGTATACATCATGCAACCCAAATCATTACATTGACATGATGAGTGATTTCACTATTCCTTGTAGATCATTGTCCCAAACACTTGCAATTCATGTATGAAGGAGAGAGTACCAATGTATGAACCATATTGTACCAAGGTAACACTTGTTCCTCCCATATGGAAACCAAAACTCTCCAAAACTATCTACATTCTATTGATGCTAATTAAGTTGCCATCCTAGTCTTGTTCATACATGGTTCCATCCAATGATATGCACCAAATCATTGACATGATGTTTAGTAGGTCTCTTCCTTATACATTATTAGCCCAAACACTTGCAATCCATTTAAGAAGGGAAAAGTACCAATGTATGAAGCATGATGTACCAATGTACCGCTTGGTTCTCGCAAAAAGGCTTCAATCTCTCCCAATGATATCCTATAGTTGTTCATAGATGGTTCCAACCATATGATATACCCCAAATCATTGACATGTGCTAAGGTAACACTTGCTCCTCCGAAATGTGCTCCAATCTTTCCCAATGATATTATATTGTTGTTCATAGATGGTTTCAGCCAAATGATATACCCCAATGTATTGATATGATGTTCATTGGCCTCGTCCTTATACATTATTGAACCAAACACTTACAATCCATTTAAGAGGCAAAGGGTACCAATGCATGAAGCATGATATACCAATGTAACATTTGGTCCACCCAAATGGGCTCCAATCTCTCCCAATGATATCATATTGTTGTTTTCATAGATGGTTCTAACTAAATGATACACCTCAAGTCATTGACATAATGTTTAATTAGCATCTTCTTTGTACATTATTGGCCCAAATACTTGCAATCTATTGAAAAAGGGGAGGGTACCAATATATGAAGCATGATGTACCAAGGTAACACATTGTCCTCTCAAATAGGCTCCAATCTCTCCCAATTATATCATATTGTTGTTCATAGGTGGTTCCAACCATATGATATACCCCAAATCATTGATATAATGTTTAATTGACCTATTCCTCGTACATTATTGGCCCAAATATTTGCAATTCATGTAAGAAGGGGAAGGTACCAAGGCCTTGTTTCTAATTTAATAAAATCTTATCAGTTCACCTTTTGAGTCCAACACATCCTTGTTCATACATGGTTCCCACCCAATGATGCAACCGCCAAAATAATTGACATGATATTTAATTAGCCTCTTTCTTGTACATTATTGGCCGAAACACTTGCGACCTATGTAAGAATGTGAGGGTACAAATGTAGGAAGCTTGATGTACTAAGGTAACACTTTTTCCTCCCAAATGTGCTCCAATATTTCCCAATGATATTCTATTGCTGTTCATAGATGGTTTCAGCAAAATGATATACCCCAAAGTATTGATATGATGTTCAATTAGCCTCATCCTTGTACATTATTGGCCCAAACACTTGTAATCCGTTTAAGAAACGAAGGGTACCAATGTATAAAGTATGATATATACCAATGTAACACTTGGTCCTCCCAAATGGGATTCAATATCTCCCAATTATATCCTCTGGTTGTTTTCATAAATGGTTCCAACTAAATGATACACTCTAAATCATTGACATAATGTTTGATTGACCTCTTCCTTGGACATTATTGGCCCAAATACTTTCAATCTGTTTAAGAAGGTGAGGGTACCAATGTATGAAGCATGATGTACCAAGGTAATACTTGGTCCTCTCTAATAGGCTCCAATTGGTACCCAATGATATCCTATTGTTGTTTATAGATTGTTCCAACCATATGATATACCCCAAATCATTGACGTGATGTTTAATTAACCTATTCGTTGTACACTACTGGCCCCAAACACTTGCAACCCAATGTAAGAAGGTAGGGTAGCAAGGCCTTGTTTCTAATTTAGTGAAATCCTATCAGTCCATCTTCGAGTCCAACACATCACGACATGTCACTAGTAAAGGTAGTATTTGAGTTATTTTCAGGACTTTTTTTTTTATCTAGGGGTAGTATTTGAGTTATATCATCAATTTAAGTCATTAGATTATATTTGAAATTATTAAAGGCAAAGTAGATCATAAAAGGTCAATGAGAGCATTAAACTCATGTGTGCAAAAATATATCTACAATTGTCATACAATAAGAAAGGGGAACTTGATGTGTTGGACTCAAATCCTGAAATCAGATTGACCAATGTCAAGGGCACTAATCTGTTGCATGAAGGGTACCAAATTCAATATTCTAAGGTACCAAGGCTTGTGTGGATTTCATCAATGGACTCAAATCCTGAAACACTTGTAGAACTAAACTCTTAAGTGATACTAAGAAAGGGGAACTTGATGTGTTGGATTCAAATCCTGAAATAGGATTGACCAGTATTTAAGGGTAGCAAATATGTTTCATGAAGGGTACCAAAGTCAGATGAGTAGGGTGCCAAGGTTTTTGCGATTTTGTCAATAGACTACCCTCTTGCAACACGGAGGGAGTATCTTCAAAGAATTAAGGAGACTAAACCTCTTTATGACGGAAATTTGATGTGTTAAAATACTGAAATTGAATTGGCCAGTGTCAAGGGTACCATTCTATTTATTGGACGATACCAAAGTATGATGTGTAAGGTACCAAGTTCTTGTATGGATTTCACTAATGGAGCCTAATACTTTCTCGCATGCTTTATTTAGGATCAAATCATATGTTCGAAGTTTCCATCATAAAGGTGGCCTTGAGAAATGAAAATTGGATGTGTTGGATTCAAAACCTGAAACAGGATTGACCAGCATCAAGAGTACCAATCTGTTCCATGAAGGGTACCAAAGTCAGATGTCTAGGGTACCAAGGTTTGCATGATTTCATCAATAGAGATGGAGGGAATATTAAAATAAGGTTACGAGCTCTTCAAGGAAGGAGAATAAACCTCTTTATGAATGACACAATGTTGATATTATATAATTTATTACTTTGTACATGAAAAAATTAATTAGCTAATTCAATATAATGAGGGTAATAAATCCATTTTATAAAGGATACCAAGTCCTTCACACAAATATTTTATAAACTTCATAATCAACCTACCTTTATTTGGATTGTATTCAAGTTGGACTGGATACAGATCTGATTGATACTCGAATTTCATTTAGCAAAGACGATCCCCGTGAAGAAAAAAGTGATTACATTTTAGATAAAATGGATTAGTTGGTTGTAAAAGAGGATTACTTACTTAATGTTCTTAAAATCTCACAAGTAAAGTTAACCTATTGAAAGTCTTATTTGTACTAATGTAAGTGATAACATTAGTTAAAATAAGGGGTTTATTTAATAAGTTACGTAGCATGGATTATTAAATGTGATCTAATATATTAATACCGATTGGAGAATACATTTGTACACATGTAAGATTAAATTAATCAGCCATCAATGAAAGAGTAATTGGGTACCAAAGGAATAGTCTCTTAGTACCAATGGGAGAGTAGTTTGGTACCAAAAAAGGAGCATATTGGTTCCAATGGATAAATTGATTAGGTACAAAAAGAGGAACATATTGGTATCAATAAAAGTGTAATTTGGTACCGAAGGATGAATCTATGGGTACCGTTCAGATCCTTAAATTACTATTTAAGCAGATTGAATTACATCTGGATTGGCCTCATTGATGCCCTATGCTAGGAAAGATAACGGGTGATCGAGTTTCAAAAAATTCATTGTTTTAATCATGATATTTGGCGCTTGGTAATATTAAATGCAAATGCAAATGCAACTACATATTACGTCGAACTACATATAACATCGAAATTTAGATATAGAAAAAGAACCAAATAATATACAAGTAATTAATCCATCCTCTTTGATCTCTGCTTGTAAATCTTCCCTACAAAGGCAATCAAATCCAAAAACAGCACAAGAGTGAGATATTTCGAAGCAATTACACGTTTTAGATTAATTGAAATCAAATCAAATAATAAGATCACAACTTGATTTATTCTATATTTGATCAACTCCAGCCCGGCCCAGCCCGGTTTTTGGGCGGGTTTGGGCAGTTTTTTTGGGCCCGCGGGCCGGGCCGGGCCCGGCCCGGTTAAATTTTTTTTATTTTGGCGGGCTTTGGACAAGCAAAAAAACACTTTTTAGCCTAAAATTTGGGCCCGGCCCGTTTTGGCCCGCAAAAGCCCGCTCGGCCCGGCCCGAAATACCGGGCTTTGGGCACAATTTTTTGGCCCGGATTTGGGCCCGGCCCGTCCCGGCCCGCAAGATGGGCACTTTTTTTTTGGCGCGGCCCGGCCCGAACCCGGCCCGGTGTTTGATCAGGTCTAATTTATTCTAAGCAACAATTTCACAATTTTTAGTGAAAATCAAACTTTACAATCAAAGCAAATTAAAATTTTGCAATAATACATGCGATATTTTCATAAAATTGTAAAACTAAACTATAATAAAAAAAATATTAAAGAACCCCATAATCAAATAACCCATATAACTCAAAACTTGATTTTAAAACTCAAATATGTTGGATCCTAATTTCGAATTTGATTCATATCTCATAGAACTCAAAACTTGAATTTTTAGTTGGATTCCTTGTAGAAAAATAACAGAGAAACAATCGAATCCAACAAATTTTTTTAAGATACGAGTTTAATATTAAAAAAAAAATTCTGATTTTCGAGTTCAATAAAAATCTTGTTTCTCAAGACTAAAAAGACGACCTATCCTCAGTCAAATCGAGATATTGAATAAAATAAAAAAAAAACAATTTCACTAAAAACCCAACATATTCAAGATCTAAGCTATTTACAAAAAAATAATCTAAATTTTTTAAGAATGAACAATACCTACAAAAATTGTCGAAAAGATTTTAACATTGAATTCTTCAAGGATTTCTTCTTGGTTTCTGCCATAAGAAATTCGGATAAATGGAGTTGCAGCAAAGATGGAAAGAAAACTAAATGAACATGTAAGTTCAGAGAAGAAGAAAATGGGGGCTTTGGATGATAACGTTGACCCAATTTTCTCTTTCCTATTTCTCCCTCACTCTCTTGTGTTGTTGGGAGCAAATAACACGCGCCAGCCCTTTTTCCTCTTTCTTCACTTTTTTTATTGTGGGCCCTATCTTATATTGTTTTTCTTTTTTATTTTGGGTTGTTTGAGTCCCAAAGGAACTCAAACGGTTGGTTGCCAAGAGTTTCTCATATACATGGGTCTTGGCAGTGATATATTATGTCTAGCACAGTAGGAATAAGAGCTATTGGTCACAATGTATGCCAAGTATTAGTAGCACAGTAAAGGTGATTAAAGAATTAGTTAGACTGAGAATAGGAGCAGTTCTGCCAAGTAAGCTAAGTCGAATTGATTATCAATGGTTTCTAAGCTTATAAGCTGTTAGTAAACTGCTAGAATAATTGTAATAGGGTGTGTTTAAATTGTCCTCCCTTGGTTTTGAGGAGTCCAACTTAGGTGATTTGCTCTTGCCTTGGGGTGGTTTTAGGATGTAATATGGTTTACTATGGAATGAAATAAAATTACTTGCTTAGCTAAAAAAATAAAATAGTGTCTTTCAAATTTTTACAAGTCGTACTAGTAGCTTTACTAAAAAGAAGACGATCATCTGTAAACATTAGGCAAGGAATACATTGAAAGGGAGAGAGGGTGAAGTTTAAATAGATCATATCCGCTTACTATTATCTTGAGTTTGTAACCTTAGCATTGTAATAAAAACTTCCACGCATAAAATAAACAGTTAAGGGGAGAGCAGATCGCGTGTCTAAGCCCACGTGAAGGTTTAAAACACGGAGTGGGTTTTCCATTTATCTTGATAGAGTAGGAAATGTTGGCAACACATTCTTTTATCCATTCAATCCAACGTACTGAAAAGCCAAACGCTGAGGGAATAGTCCATAAGAAGCTCCATTCAATACGGTCATAAGCTTTCTCCATATCGAACTTTAGGGATGTCCAACTCGTTTTATTCTCACTTATGAGAATATTATAATGAATTGATCTATTTGGGGCGAACGCATTTTGAAAAGGGCTAATAAGCTTTTGAAGAATGGGGTTTAGGTGTGCAACTAAAGTTTTTTGAAATGATTTTGTATAGAGTAATAATTAAACTTATGGGTTCTCAGGGTGATCATTTTTTGGGAATTTGCTTTATTAGAGTATGATCTAGAGATGGTGGCAATTTACCATGATGGAAAAAATTTTGTATTGCAGTTGTGATCTCTTTTCCAATTATAGGTCAATAGGCTTGAAAGAATTTACCTCCAAAACCATCAGATCCTGGAGCTTTGTTAGGATTTATATAAAATGCAGCTTGTTTAATCGCTTTGTCCGATACAGGAGCTAATAATGAATTACAATCTACATCTGTTACTAAAGGGTCAATGAAAGACATTGAAAGACAGATCGATTATACGAGAAGTGTTATGGGCTGAAGTGAATCTTTGTTTGAACGAATTTATCAATATATAAGATATGTTATCTGGCGACTCCACCCATTGATTAAGATCATTTTGTAATCTAAAAATAGTGGTGTAGGCAAGCTTTTTCTCATTTTGTTATGGAAGTACCTAGAGTGTCTATCACCCTAAGAAAGCCATGTATTTCTATTGTGAGACCCCCATTTTTTTTGATTAAATAATTTTTCTCTTTGAAGATAAGGCGATCACTATGGGCTTTTAGGATAATTAGGAGTGAGGACTGAACCGGACATGAACTGGTTGGATCGACGGACCGAAATCTGGATTTTGGACCGAGACTGAACCATATGGTCCGGTTTTGGACCAGTTGGACCGGAATCTTTAATTTTTTTAATAAAAGAAATCTTTTTTATATGATTTAAAAATATTTATAAATTAGATACATTAAAATTTAATAATTTTAATAACAATATTTCAAAAGGTAAAATAATTGGTTTTTAACTTTCTAACTTTCTACCTTTAAAGCTTTTTTAACATATAAACTTTTTATTATTAAAAAATCAGAAATTACGTTCCCACGGTCCGGACCGGAAATTTTCGG